>CANSNZ010001473.1:4787500-5112500 GCA_947646795.1 Beta lomatogona
GTTGGAATGTTGCATTCTGTTCATCCCTGCAAAAATCATATTAATTTGTTTTTAGATAGAGTTAGTTTGGAGATTATGGACATCAGAATGTCCCTGCAAAAATTCACGAGTGAGGAAATCAGGAAGAGAATTATGTTCTCCTCGTATAAATTCAATATCAAAATCAAAAGCAGATAGAATTGCCTGCCATCTTGCAATATTTTGTTTGGAAACAATGTTTTGAACATCTTTTTGAAGAATTTCTTTGGCTGATTTACAATCAACTCGTAAAAGAAATTTTTTACAATAAAGATCATCCTGAAATTTGGAAATACAGAGAACCATGGATAATACTTCTTTTCGAACAGTGGAGTAACCTTTTTGAGCACCTATTCATAAACCAGAATGGAAACGAACTAATTGTTCTGTTTTAGATTCTAATTTTTGCTTGAGGATACCACCATAACCATCATCAGAGGCATCAGTTTCTACAATCATAAAGGCATTTGGATTGGGTAGACCTAAGCATGGAAGTGTTTTGACTCTAGATTTTAGCATACGAACAACATTAGTATGTTCATCTGTCCAAGGACAAGGGTTATTCTGAAGACGTTTGTATAATGGAGCACAAAACTTTCTTAAATTTGGAAAGAAATCAGATATGTAATTCAGACAACCAAGAAAACGTTGTAATTGAGTTTTATCTTTAATTTCATCTGGAAATTTGTCAGCAAACTCAATTGCTCTTGCAATTGGTTTAATGGTTCCGTGATAAATGTCATGACCAAGAAATCGGATTTTTGTTTGGAAAAGCTTGATTTTTGGAGCAGAAACAACTAAACCATTTTTCTTGATAACTTGGAGAAATTTGTGTAAATGCTTGAAATGTTGGTCAATAGAATTAGAAAACACAAGAACATCATCAATATAGACAATAGTAAAAGTAGTATATGGAGTAAAAATATCATTCATAATGTTTTGAAATTCTGATGGAGCATTTTTTAAACCAAAAGGCATTACGTTCCATTCATAATATCCAAATGGGACTGTAAATGCAGTTTTATAACGATCTGTTTCAGCAATTTGAATTTGCCAAAAGCCACTTTTCATATCAAATTTGGAAAATATTTTGGAATCATAAAGTCTATTAAGAAGATCTTTTTTATTAGGAATTGGATAACGAATCCATTGAAGGACCTTATTAAGAGGTTTATAATTAATAACTAATCTTGGAACACCTCTTTCTTTTTCTGCCTGATTCATGACATAGAAAGCAGCACAAGACCAAGGGGATTTAGAAGGAAGAATTAACTTCTTATCAAGAAGTACTTGAATTTCTTTCTTACAAGTTTAAAGTAATTCTTGGTTCATTTGAATTGGTCGAGCCTTAGTAGGAATCTGTTGTTCGGAAAAATCTTTTTCATAAGGAAGGAAAACAAGATGTTTTTTTCTTTCCCAAAAAGCATTTGGAATATCAGCACAAACTTCATGTTGGAGTATTTCTTGAAAATTCTTTATTTTTTGTTGAATATGAGGATTTTGTAATTGTTGTTCTATTCTTTGGAAAGACATTTCTTCTTTTAAAAAGGAAATCTGTTTTCTTTTTGATGTAATCAAATCAGTTTGGAGAAAATGGATTTCTTTATTTTGTAATGGAGTAGAGAAATGGAAAGAAATACGTTTTCCAAAAATGGAAGTATGGATGCCAAACTTGTTTACTGAAAATGGATAAATTTGAGTTAAAAATGGAGTACCTAGGATAATACCATTATTAATATCCTTAACAAGAGTGAAAGCAGTTTTGAAGCAATAATTATTATTACAAATATAAGCTTTGGAAAGTTTATACTTGATTTGGAGTCTTTGTCCATTAGCACTGGACAAATGTTCAGTAGTTTTCTCATAGTATTTAGAAGGTATTAATTCTTCTTTAATACAATTGAGATCAGCACCACTATCAAATAAAGCAATAGTAGTTATTTGAAAATCATGATCAAGAATTAATTTAACTGGACAATACCAACGTTGATAATTAACATGTTGACTAGTTGGAGGAGTTATTGGAAGAGGGGAGTCAGAGGTTTGTTTTGGAGAATCATTTTGCTTAAGATTTTTAAGTTGAGACTTTATCTGATTGATCTCATGTTGAAAATCCTGGAGTTTAATAGTTTTTGGGGAAAAGCTTTTATCATAAGTTTTGGAAAATTGACAGTCATACGCTTTTGAAGATAAAGAATTAATTTGAAGAGAAAGAGTATGCAAAATTGTATTTGAAAAATTGTTTTGTTCATAAACCTTTTTAATGTCTCGTAAAGGAAGATCTGATTTTTCATCAGCATCTTTTCCTTTATATGGAGCAGCTTTACAAGTTCTTCCTTTCTCAGGAGGAATTTGTAAATCTGTTAATGGAGGATGAATGGAGGAAACTAATTCACCATTTTCAAGAAACCATTTTTGAGCAATATTGGATTTAACACATAAATCAGAAAATGGATAAGGGATTTTTAAATTACTTAAATAAATTGGAAGCCATTCGAAAAATGGAATATTAATACCTAATTCATTTAATTTGGAATAGTAATTTTCACGAATAAATTCTGTAGCAGGTTTATCAAAATTGGAGAAAAACCAAAGTCTTTGTTCATGATTTTCTGGAGATTCAAAATCATTGGAAAGCATAGATTTATCAAGTTGGAAACCACCTTTTGTAATAATATTTAAACTGGACAAATCAGGAGGTTTCATTGCAGACTTAGTTGGTGATGAGAAATCACTTGCATCAACTATTTCTGGAATGAAATCTGAGTTTGGAAAAGTATTTGATCTTTCAGAAGAATAAAAAGATCTAATACTTTGAAGATTATAAGTAAAGGAAGATGGAAAGTCCTTACTTGAATTAAATCGAATAAGTATGTTACCACCTGGTGTGGTGGTCCCTCAAGTGGTCCTCAGTGGTCCCTCAAGTTACCTATTGTGGTGAAGTTATCAGTAAACATGGTGAAAGGTAATGTTAGCAGTGTTTCTTCTAAGGTTTTTGGTGACAATATGGATCCAGTCCAGAAGAAGCAGATTACCCAAAAGGATAATCTATTTGTTTGGGAAATGCCAATTCCAACAAATCTGACAGAGTCTCAGGATAAGCAACCAGGTGGTAACATGCTTATTCGATTTAATTCAAGTAAGGACTTTCCATCTTCCTTTACTTATAATTTTCAAGGTATTAGATCTTTTTATTCTTCTGAAAGATCAAATACTTTTCCAAACTCAGATTTCATTCCAGAAATAGTTGATGAAAGTAATTTCTCATCACCAACTAAGTCTCAAATGAAACCTCCTGATTTCTCCAATTTAAATATTATTACAAAAGGTGGTTTCCAAATTGATAAACCTATGCTTTCCAATGATTTTGAATCTCCAGAAAATCGTGAAAAACGATTTTGGTTTTTCTCTAACTTTGATAAACCTGCTACAGAGTTTATTAGAGAAAAATACTATTCCAAATTAAATGAATTAAGTGCTAATATTCCATTTTTCACATGGCTTCCAATTTACTTAAGTAATTTAAAAATTCCTTATCCATTTTCTGATTTATGTGTTAAGTCAAATATTGCTCAAAAATGGACTCTAAAAAATGGTGAACTAGTTTCATCTATTCACCCTCCATTAACAGGTTTACGAGTTTCTACTGAAGAAGGTAAGACTTGTGAAGCTGCTCCATATAAAGTAGGAAGGGAATCTGATGATAAATCAATTCCTACTTTAGGGGACATTAAAAAGGTTTATGAACAAAATAATTTTTCTTATACTATTTTGCATACTATTTCCAAACAAGTTCAACAAATTTCTACTCAAATTGATACTTTATCCCTCAAAAATCCTGACCCTAATTATTCCAAAGATTTTGATGATTTATCCAGAAAGTTTAACGGAATTTCACTTCGTGAACAACCATCATCCAGTTTTCCAAATGAAATTTCTAGACCTATTATTCATGTTCCAACTCATTTTCCAAAAGGTTTTGGACCAAGTAACAAAACCCTTCTCAAACGAATTTCTGAAAAATTAGATAAAAACATCACCTGTTTAGACAAGGACAAAAAGGCAAAAGCAATTGCTAAAGTTTTTTCAGATGATGACCTTCCAAACCAAATTAATCGAATTTCCAATTGGAACAATAATTCCATGCGTAATTATTATTCCAGACCTACTCCTCCAGTTCTCCAGTTTGAAGAACGAGGAACTTATGGTCCTCAAAATGTTTATTCTGGTGACCAACTATATGACTGGAATATAGATGGTAGATCAGACTTTGAAATTGCAAAAGTTCTTCATGAAATGTGTATTGCTGCCAATGCTTATACTTCCAATGATATGACTAATGATCAAATTGCAGAACTTATTACTAATGGTTTTACAGGTCAACTCAAGTATTGGTGGGAAAATACTCTGACTCCCAAAGAGCAAACAGAAATTTGTTCTCATGAAAATGAGAAGAAAGAAAAAGATGGATTTATTTTGTTAATCCAAACCATCAGTCTCCATTTTCTAGGATCTAGTACTAAGCATCTTAATTCCAATTCTATAATCCTTTCCAATCTTCGTTCTTCAAATTATCCATCGCTTTCATTTTCAAAAATGGTTTTGTCCAATTACCTTAGTTATTGATGATGATTTCCAAATTAATGATGTTGCATTATTTGACAGTGGTGCTGATCTTAATTGCATAAAGGAAGAATTAATTCCTGCTCATTATTATGAACATGCTACTGATCATTTAACTATTGCTAATGGTCAAACACTCCATATTAAATACAAATTGTCCAATGCATCCATTTTCAATAATGATTATTATTTTCAAACTCCATTTACTCTTGTCAAAAATCTTAAGTATAATATTATTCTTGGTACTCCATTTCTCACTCAAATGTATCCATTTTCTGTCAATGAAGTTGGTATTCATGCTGTCATAGATAATAAACCAATTTCTTTCAAATTTTCTGCCAAGTTACAGCATTCGGATGTCCATAATCTCCAAACTAACTCTATATGTACACAGATTAATATGATTTCTACAGGGTTGAACAGAATGCAACATTCCAAAGATCATGCCTCCAGGCACCAAAAGGAAAAAGGTATAGTAATTCATTCCACATAAAATGTTCCTCTTTCCATAAACCAATCCTCCAATTTAACAAATTACCCTCCAAATTCCTACACTCGAACACTTCCAAACACAGCTCCTCCAATTACCCATCCAGATACTACTGATATTTCATATCACCTCAAACAACATTATACCAATCTATTTCTAACCAATTTTACCTCCAACACATTTTCTTCTCAAGAAGAGTTTAACCACAAAATATCCAAATATGTCAAAACCAAAATTCCAGATGGTTTCAATTGGTTTCCTTTTGAAATTACCAAACCAATCCAATATTACAGAAATATCCTTCATGACACAAATTCTTGTTTCATTAAGGATAATATTAGCTCCACAACAAATTATTCCGAATGCCTAATTTTCCATGTTATTACTGATATTGAATGGAAGAATCTTCATTCTTCTCTTTCAAAAGCCAAAACCTTCTCTTCCAAATTTCTTGATCCAGAACTTCCACAGACTTATAATTTCCATGATTATGTCCAAACATGGCATTGTGCATTCTTACTCCAAAGCTATAACCATTCTTGGTTTTTTAGCTTTCATCCAGACTGTCTCCAGAAAAATGTGACATTTCCAATATGGTTCCTTGAATGGTGGGATAGTTATGGAGCAATTCCTGACATTTTCCCAGACAACCTTCAAACCATTTTCCAACATTATCATTCCAAAGCAACATTTCCAGAAGGCTTTGAATTCTCCAGTATTATTTATTTCTGTCAAATATTTCGAATTTCATGGATTATGTGCTGGAATTATTCCCTTACCAGACTCACTGAATCCAGACCTTATTTTTTGACTCGTGATTATCGGGTCAAATGGTGGAAAAATTTCAAGATTTATCCAAACATGTTAGACTGTGTTTCCCAGTATCTCCAGCATGGTCCATCTGCCCTCCATGAGTATAACGACTGGACTAAGCAGAGTTTCCAGCAATATAAACAAGTCCAAATCACTCCTCCACCAAACACATTTCATTCACTATCCTCATCCACCAAATCCAAAAAGAAAAATAAACCAGCCATCAATAAATCTGAACTATTTGATCAGTTCCTCCAATTTATTAACCAAAATAAACAAGTTCAATCTTCCAGTTCCAGTTCATCTGAGGCTTCCAGCCCAGACTTGTATGGTGGGCCTTGTGCCCAAGATCCTTTTGATTTCTAAATAAAAGAAAGATCCCGCTAAGTGTTTTACACTTAGGCAAAAGTTAGGGACATAATTATTCCAGATTACAAAAGAATGTTCAGTTACAAATTCAAGCAAATTCTCAGCAACTTCCAGGCAATTTCCAAGCAATTTCCAAGATTTGTCAAAAGTGAATAGTGACTGGTGAATAGTGACGGCAATGAATAGTAGTACTATTCATATTCTTACATGGCACTATTCCTATATCTATTTGGCACCTTCTCCAGCATTGTCCAAAGTTCCAACAGTAGTGGAAGACAAAACATCCAGCTGTAAAGGCGCACTACAAAAAGCAGAGGCCAACACCTCTCCAGCTGTCCAACAACTT
The DNA here is from genome assembly GCA_947646795.1 of Beta lomatogona. Taxonomy (NCBI): domain Eukaryota; kingdom Viridiplantae; phylum Streptophyta; class Magnoliopsida; order Caryophyllales; family Amaranthaceae; genus Beta; species Beta lomatogona. The sequence goes on from CANSNZ010001473.1 coordinate 4,794,160, forward strand.
TAATTTTATTTTGTCGTTTTAGTTTTCTTAATGCTGTAACCTTAGTACTTTTACTTCTGTATTAAGTTTCTTAGCTTATAAATAGGTGTGCTTAGTTTCATTACAATTCAGAGCTTATTCAATAGAGCTTACAACAAGTAATAGAGCTTAAGAGAGAAAATACATTGTAAGAGAAAAGCTCTCAACTTCTGAATTTCCAATTCTGTAAAATATTCCAAGTTTTAATATAAGTTTCTTCAGTAAGTTCTTACTTTCTACTTCCTTTAATTATGTTTCCATCTTATGTTTAGAATTACTCTTTCAGTTTTAGTTTGTTTTGTGTACTTCCTATACAAACAAGGTCAGTCTTTAGGGTTAGTCTCCCCTTCCCCTGTCCTGGGAATTAATAAACCCAGAACAGGGGAAGGGGAGACTAACCCAGAAGACTGACCTTGTTTGTATATGAAGTACACAAAACAAACTAAAACTGATAGAATAATTCTAAACATAAGATGGAAACATAATTTGAAGTAAGGAATAAGGACTTACTGAATAAGAAACTTATATTTAAACTTGGAATTTTTACATAATTGGAAATTTTAGAGGTTGAGAGCTTTTCTCTTACAATGTATTTTTTCTTTCAAGCTCTATTACTTGTTGTAAGCTCTATTGAATAAGCTCTGAGTTGAGATGAAACTAAGCACACCTATTTGTAAGCTAAGAAACTTAATACAGAAGCAAAAGTACAATAATTAAAGTAAGTTTACAACATTTAGTAATCTAAGACGACAAATTAAACTTAAAGTTGTTGGACAGCTGGAGAGGTGTTGGCCTTTGCTTTTTGTAGTGCGCCTTTACAGCTGGAAGCTTTGTCTGTCATTACTGTTGGAACTTTGGACCATGCCGAGGAAGATGCCATGTAAGTATATGAATAGTGCCACGTAGGAGTATGAATAGTACTACTATTCATCACCGTTACTATTCACCAGTCAGTATTGACTTTTGACAAATCTTGGAAATTATTTGGAAATGTCCTGGAAGTTGCTGGAGCTTGTTTTAAGGCAACCTGGAAGTTGCTAAGAAATTGCATGACTTGTAACTGGAAACTAATTGCATGAAAATGCTGCTGAAATTGGAATAATAATGTCCCTAACTTTTGCCTAAGTGTAGAACACTTAGCGGGATCTTTTTATTTTCTTTTCTTTTGCAAAATTAAATGGAATTTGTGTACGAGGCCCATCAAATAGACTGTACAGAAAGTTCAGTCAAAGTGATTAAAATTGACCCAAACATATTGGTGGGCCGCGTTTGTCGTGTACGCCACCCAACCAAAGATAAAATTTCTCCTACTCTCTTTTACACTAAGCAAGTATAATGGAAGTAGGGGTCGTATCCACAGGGAAACAGGATCGAGTTTTATATTCAGCGTGATTCAAAACCTAGATTAAGCTAAGGGTCGAGAAACCTAATTACAAAAGGGGGGTTTCAAGTAGATTTACGAACAAACTAAAACTAACTAGCATATAAACAAAATGAGAAATCAATATAGGAAGATCTTGAATCCGATTAACATTCACTTCAATTCATTATCGATCATTTAACCTCGACTCTAATTATTTCCATAATTATCTATTGTTGAGAATTAATCTCGCATTCTCCTTATTCTTAGTTGAATAGCACGATCAGCGTGACTATAAAACCCTAACTAAAGGATAACCTAGTCCGATAGCGTCTAAGTTCAATCCAATAGCAGCAATAAACACAGAGAACCAATAGACCTGCTAACGTCATACAAGCGATAAACATTCAACAGTTTATTCAATTTCCCCAAGAAATAACCAAGACGATCTGCATCTAAGTTACTCCCTAGTTTGCTACCAATTGATAAAAGAATAAAACAATCTGATTCTATTCTTAAATCTAGCATTAGATTAATTACACAATCAAACTAGTAACGTTCCTAGCATAATTATGCAAAAACCATAGAAAGCAATCATAGAAATTAAACCATAATCAAAGAAACTAAATAGAGAGGAAAGATCTCACAATAATGCTTGAAGCTCCATATTAATCTCGTTCAAGAACGGTTCAAGCTACAATCGGCATAGCATAAGCCAATTCCATAATTGAAATCTACGAAAACTAAACTAGAAAATGAAAACTAAAAAGAGAAGACAACAAGAGAGGAGTGGAGTTTTCGAGACTCCCTCTCCTTGTGGCTGCTGCCCCCTAGGTCCAAAAATCAAGTTTAGTATTTATACTAAAGCTCAAAAGTCAGCCGACAATTACACCGACCTAGGGGTCGCGAGGTGCGGTACAGGTCGCGAGGTGCGATGAGCTACTGCCTCCAAAACACGCTGAAGAGTTGGGCAGGCCAAGGAAATCGCGAGGTGCGAAGTAACTCGCGAGGTGCGAGAAGCAGGTCGCGAGGTGCGAGAAATCTCGTGAGGTGCGACCTGCGTTGTGCTGCTTGCTGGCTTCCGGTAGTGCGGGGCTTCGAGCGCGCACGAGAGCTGGGCAGGCTCGGCTGCTGAGCGTGCGGTGATGGGCGATGATGCTGGCTGCTCGGTAGGCTTGGTGCTATGCTCGGCTACGGCTTGCGACGATGCTTGATTGGAACATGTGGCGACGCTTGGCAAGTATAACGATGTTGAGTCGTTCCAAACACTAATGCTTCTAGGAGCTCGGAACTTACAACTTTAACAATAATTAATATACAAAATTCCGAACTTCCGCTAAGAGCTAAATAAAATGCAAACGTTAACAATTATGATCAAGACCCTTAGCAAAAAGCACCCAAAATATAATATAAACACCGTATAACTTGAGCGTATCACATATGGATCATAAAAACTTGGATTACAAGCCTTGGAATGAGGGAGTAAGGAATTAAAATGGGTTTTACCTTCTGAAGATAGGTAATGCCCTTGAGTAATTTTGTCTAAATATGGAGATAGTGGTTCAGAGTGTTTAATACCTGTGGAAAATATTTCTGAAAAAGTAGTAGGGAAGGCAACAGTGGCGTTGCCACAATGGATAAAGGTAACAATATCTTGATAAATTATGTAATGGTTGATATTTCGTAAGATGAAAAGAAAACCATTGGCTCGTGTTTTGGAAGGATTTAGAAATGAGGGGTTCCAGATATTAATTGGATTTTTAAATGGAAGAGGATTAGCTGGAAAATTGATAAGGATGAGGTAATGGGCTGGTTTGAGAAGCCCAATTTCCATTTCAATATTGGCACAAATAATCTCTTCATAAATCCATTCATGTTGTCTAATGGATTGTAAAGTAGAAAAGATATATTGCTGAAATTTTGAAAATTCTGAAAAATTTGGATCTTGAGGATGTGGAGTATCGTAGAATTTGCGAACCAAACCATATCGCCATGTAAGGAAATATGGATTGTTTCTCTGGAGGTCATGAGTCCATAAATAAAAACCATGATTGAAAATACCGGTGTGTCCCCATACTCGCCAATAATATCGACGAAAGATAACATGTTTTTTAAGAAAGATTGCAAAATGATGGTTGAATCTGGCAGTTTTGACTTTGTGGTAAATAATGCGTTGGATATCATCAGGTATATATTTAATGTAGTAATGAAGTGGTTTGGATTTAGTAGATAGTGTATTGGAAGATAATGGAGAATGGTTTTTTGTAAGACGTAGCCTGGTAATGGTAAAAGGTTGGAGGTGAAATTTTGGAAGTGGATGCCAAATTTTCATTTGTTTTGGATTGTTCATTCTGGATGTCCCTGCAAGAAGATGAGTTAGGAAATCAGAAAGAGAATCGTGTTCTCTTTGTATAACTGCAATATCAAACTCAAGAGCAGATAGAATTGCCTGCCATCTTACAAAATTTTGTTTGGAAACAATGTTTTGAACATCTTTTTGAAGAGTTTCTTTAGCTGATGGACAATCATTTTTTAAAAGAAATTTTTTACAATAAAGATCATTCTGAAATTTGGAAATACAGAGAGCCATGGATAAAACTTCCTTTTGAACAGTGGAGTAATCCCTTTGAGCACCTATCCATAAAACAGAATGGGACTGGACTAATTGTTCTGTTTTAGATGCTAAATTTTTCTTGAGAATACCACTATAACCATTATCAGAGGTATCAGTTTCTATAATCATAAAAATATTTGGATTTGATAGACCTAAGCATGGAAATGTTTTGACTCTAGATTTCAGCATACGGATTACATTAGTATGTTCATCTGTCCAAGGACAAGGGTTATTTTGGAGACGTTTGTATAATGGAGCACAAAACTTTCTTAAATTTGGAAAGAAATCAGATATGTTCACCTGGAAATTTGTCAGCAAACTCAATTGTTCTAGCAATTGGGTTGATGATTTCTTGATAAATGTTATGATTAAGAAATTGGACTTTTGTTTTGAAAAGCTTGATTTTTGGAGCAGAAATAACTAAACCATTTTTCTTGTTAACTTGGAGAAATATGTGTAAATGTTTAAAATGTGGATCAATAGAGTTGGAAAACATAAGAACATCATCAATATAAACAATAGTAAATGGAGTATATGGAGTAAAAATATCATTTATAATATTTTGAAATTCTGATGGAGTTTTTTGTATATCAAAGAACATTACATCCCATTTATGATGTCCCAATAGGACTGTAAATGCAGTTGTAGAACAAGCTGTTTCAGCAATTTGAATTTGCCATAAGCCATTCTTTATATCAAATTTGGAAAGTATTTTGGAATCATAAAATCTTTTAAGAAGACTTATTTCTTTTTGTAAAAAGGAAATCTGTTTGGATGTAATTAAGTTAGTTTGGAGAGAATTTTGTAATGGAGTAGAGAAATGGAAAGAAATACGTTTTCTCAAAATGGAAGTATGAATACCAGATTTGTTTACCGAAAATGGATAAATTTGAGTTAAAAATGGAGTACCAAGAATAATACCATTATTAATATCCCTAACAAGAATAAAAGGAGTGTGAAAGCAATAATCATTATAAGTTTTGGAAAGGTTATACCTGATTTGGAGTCTTTGTCCATTAGTATTGGACAAATGTTCAGTTGTTTTCTCATAGTACTTAGAAGGTATTAATCCTTCTTTAATACAATTGAGATCAGCACCATTATCAAATAAAGCCATAGTAGTTATTTGGAAATCATGATCAAGAATTAATTTAACTGGACAATACCAATGTTGATAATTAATATCTTGACTAGTTGGAGCAGTTATAGGAAGGGGGAATTTAGAAATCTCGTGTGGAGATTCATGTTGCTCAAGATCGATAATTTGAGATTTTATCTGATCGATCTCATGTTGAAGATCCTGGAGTTTAATAGCTTTTGGGGAAAAGCTTTTATCATAAGTTTTGGAAAATTGACAGTCATACTCTTTTGAAGATAAAGAGTTAATTTGAGGAGAAATAGTATGCAAAGATGTATTTGAAAAATTGTTTTGTTCATAAACCCTTTTAATGTCTCCTAAAGGAAGATCTAATTTTTCATCAGCATCTTTTCCTTTATTTGGAGCAGCTTCACAAGTTCTTCCGTTCTCAGGAGGAATTCGTAAATCTGTTAATGGAGTATGAATGGATGAAACTAATTCACCTTTGTGAAGAAACCATTTTTGAGCAATATTGGGTTTAACACATAAATCAGAAAATGGATAAGGGATTTTTAAATTACTTAAATAAATTGGAAGCCATTCGAAAAATGGAATATTAATACCTAATTCATTTAATTTGGAATAATAATTTTCACGAATAAATTCTGTAGCAGGTTTATCAAAATTGGAGAAAAACCAAAGTCTTTGTTCATGATTTTCTGGAGATTCAAAATCATTGGAAAGCATAGATTTATCAATTTGGAAACCGCTTTTTGTAATAACATTTAAACTGGAGAAATTTGGAGGTTTCATTTCAGACTTAGTTGGTGAAGGAAAATCATTTTCATCAACTATTTCTGGAATGGGAGATTTTTGAAAAACCTTGTAATGTTGAGAGACATGCGGAAAATCATTGGAATTTGGAAAAGTACTTGACCTTTCAAAAGAACAAGAAGATCTTGCACTTTGAAAGTCATAATTGGAAGAAGAAGATGGAAATTCCTTACTTGAATTAAATCGTATAAGAACTCTGCCATCTGGTTCCTCAATTATTTGTTCTACCTTGGATTCTTTCAAAGATTTTGGAATTGGTGGAGTTTGAACTTGCCATTCATCGGGAATAGTAACATTATCCCAAGGAAGAGCCTCTGGAGTGTGTGTGATTGCTTTGCCATGTTCAACCTTAAAGATCATGGTCTGACCAGGAGCAAAATGTATTCTACACCTTGGATTCATTTGAATATTCAAGAGTTTGTAATAAACTCGATAAATAATAGAAAAGTTTCTAGCACCTTGGAACTGAAGGTCTTTAGACATATTTATATCTAAAGTTAAAGTCTTGAGAATATAAGGATCATCAAGATCTTTGCATAGATTTGGAAAGCAATTGAAGTAAATTGGACCTTGACAAATATTAGTATTTGCTAAAGCTAACAAAGAATCCTTAAAGTGCTTAAGTGAAGTATCTCTGAGAGCAAGCATAATTGGACAATCAAGACCTAATCTGACCATGGGTTTAACAGCAATTTGGACACAGCCAAAATGGATATACCTAAAACCTTGTTCTAAGTGTTTTTGGATAGACTCTTTATCTAACAATTCGATAGTCATTTGACGCTGATTGACACTAGTAGTAAATTCTTCTATATGTATACCTTTACCAAAATTAAATTTCCAACTATAGTCTTTATCATAAATATCAGTTTTAGAAAGAGTTGGCATTTCCCAGACAAAAGGGTCATCCTTTTGGGTGATCTGCTTCTTCTGGACTGGATTCTTACTGTCACCAAAGACCTTAGAAAAAATACTACTAACTTTACCTTTCACCATGTTTCTCGATAACTTCACCACAATCGGTAACTTGAGGGACCACGAGGACCACCCGAGGGACCACCACACCTGGAACACCTACCCACGGCTTACCAACGGCTTTACAGGCTGACCAAGCCCGGGTGACCAATCGGTGACCAAACCCAAACTACAACACTACTACAGTGGGTTCTCAATAACAATGGCTACGAGTAACCTTAGAGCACTTCGTCCTTGGCTCTGATACCAATGTTTAGAATTACTCTATCAGTTATAGTTTGTTTTGTGTACTTCCTATACAAACAAGGTCAGTCTTTAGGGTTAGTCTCCCCTTCCCCTGTCCTGGGTTTATTCCTGGTATCAGAGCCAAGGACGAAGTGCTCTAAGGTTACTCGTAGCCATTGTTATTGAGAACCCACTGTAGCAGTGTTGTAGATTGGGTTTGGTCAGCTGATTGGTCAGCCTGTAAAGCCGTTGGTAAGCCGTGGGTAGGTGTTCCAGGTGTGGTGGTCCCTCAGGTGGTCCTCAGTGGTCCCTCAAGTTACCTATTGTGGTGAAGTTATCAGTAAACATGGTGAAAGGTAAGGTTAGCAGTGTTTCTTCTAAGGTTTTTGGTGACAGTATGGATCCAGTCCAGAAGAAGCAGATTACCCAAAAGGATAATCTATTTGTTTGGAAAATGCCAATTCCAACAAATCTGACAGAGTCTAAGGATAAGCAACCAGGTGGTAACATACTTATTCGATTTAATTCAAGTAAGGACTTTCCATCTTCCTTTACTTATAATCTTCAAGGTATTAGATCTTTTTATTCTTCTAAAAGATAAAATACTTTTCCAAACTCAGATTTCATTCCAGAAATAGTTGATGAAAGTAATTTCTCATCTAAGTCTGAAATGAAACCTCCTGATTTCTCCAATTTAAATATTAATACAAAAGGTGGTTTCCAAATTGATAAACCTATGCTTTCCAATGATTTTGAATCTCCAGAACATCGTGAAAAACGATTTTGGTTTTTCTTTAACTTTGATAAACCTGCTACAGAGTTTATTAGAGAAAAATACTATTCCAAATTAAATGAGTTATCTGCTAATATTCCATTTTTCACATGGCTTCCAATTTACTTAAGTAATTTAAAAATTCCTTATCCATTTTCTGATTTATGTGTTAAGTCAAACATTGCTAAAAAATGGACTCTCAAAAATGGTGAACTAGTTTCATCTATTCATCCTCCATTAACAGGTTTACGAGTTTCTACTGAAGAAGGTAAAACTTGTGAAGATGCTCCATACAATGTAGGAAGGGAATCTGATGATAAATCAATTCCTACTTTAGGGGACATTAAAAAGGTTTATGAACAAAATAATTTTTCCAATACTATTTTGCATACTATTTCCAAACAAGTTCAACAAATTTCTACTCAAATTGATACTTTATCCCTCAAAAATCCTGACCCTAATTATTCCAAAGATTTTGATGATTTATCTAGAAAGTTCAACGGAATTTCACTTCGTGAACAACCATAATCCAGTTTTCCAAATGAAATTTCCAGACCCATTATTCATGTTCCAACACATTTTCCAAAAGGTTTTGGACCAAGTAACAAAACCCTTCTCAAACGAATTTCTGAAAAATTAGATAAAAACATCACCTGTTTAGACAAGGACAAAAAGGCAAAAGAAATTGCTAAAATTTTTTCGGATGATGAACTTCCAACTCAAATTAATCGAATTTCTAATAGAAATTGGAACAATAATTCAATGCGTAATTATTATTCCAGACCAACTCCTCCAGATCTCCAGTTTGAAGAACGAGGAACTTATGGTCCTCAAAATGTTTATTCTGGTGACCAACTATATGACTGGAATATAAATGGTAGATCAGACTTTGAAATTGCAAAAGTTCTTCATGAAATGTGCATTGCTGCCAATGCTTATACTTCCAATGATATGACTAACGATCAAATTGCAGAACTTATTACTAATGGTTTTACAGGTCAACTCAAGTATTGGTGGGAAAATACTCTGACTCCCAAAGAACAAAAGGAGATTTGTTCTCATGAAAATGAGAAGCAAGAAAAAGATGGATTTATTCTGTTAATCCAAACCATCAGTCTCCATTTTCTAGGATCTAGTACTGAGCATCTTAATTCCAATTCTATAATCCTTTCCAATCTTCGTTGTCCAACCTTAAATGATTATCGTTGGTACAAAGATGTTTTCCTTTCAAATGTTCTTGCCAGGACTGATTCTTCACAATCATTTTGGAAAGAAAAATTTATTTCTGGACTTCCAAATTTATTTGCTCAAAGAATTTTCCAAAAATTAAAAGAAATTTCAATTGACTATGGAACTTTAACCTATGGTCAATTATTTGGTTTCATTAAGAGAGAAGGATTATCTCTTTGTAATGAGCTTAAAATCCAATCTAAGTATGGTAGTGAAAAAGCTCAGCAAAGAAAAGAACTTGGATCTTTCTGTGAAGCCTTTGGCTTTGAGAAAATTCAAGCTCCTTCCTCCATCAGAAAGCAGCAACTCAAACAGACTCAACACTTTCGTCAAAGACCCATTCCATCTTCTGATCATTTTTATCAAAAGAAAAAGAAGACCTTTCCAAAAGAGTTTTCCAAAAATGATTTCCAAAAAATCATTTGCTATAAGTGTGGAAAACCTGGTCACAAAGCAAATAATTGCCATTTCAAAAATAAGATTAATGCGATTTTCCATGACAATCCAGATTTACGAGATTAACTTTTAAATGTTTTCCAATTAAATCAGAGTGAACCAGAAGGATCTAATCATTCTGACTCTGATCATGCCATTTACCAGTTAGATTGTGATCAGGATTCTGATGAATTTAATTCTGATCATTCTCTCCAATTTTGTTCTCTGGGACTTTGTGTTATTTCCAAAAAGGATAGAGAAAAGGAATTAATTCTTGATATTATTGAGAAAATTCCAGATAGTAATCTTCAAAAACAGTATCTTGAACAACTACGAGAAATTGTTTTGAATTCTTCTCCATTATTGGAAAAGAAAAAACCAGTTTCTTTTAGTCTTCAAAAAATTCTTGCTGATTCTCCATTTCACCAACCATCTCTTTCTCCAATTACTACTCATGATCTTCAAAATGAGGTAACTCAGTTAAAATCTCATATTCAAGCCCTTGATCAAAGTATTTTGAATCTCCAAACCAAAGATTTAGAACTTGAAGCTAAAATTACTTTACTCCAAAATTCCAGTTTTGAAACTGCTGTCACTACAGCAGAGCCTCCCATACTAACTAATTCAATTCAGGTTTCTGATACTCCAATTGACAATGATAAATTTCTTCAAATTATCCATCGCTTTCATTTTCAAAAATGGTTTTGTCCAATTACCTTAATTATTGATGATGATTTCCAAATTAATGATGTTGCATTATTTGACAGTGGTGCTGATCTTAATTGCATAAAGGAAGAATTAATTCCTCCTCAATATTATGAACATGCTACTGATCATTTAACTATTGCTAATGGTCAAACACTCCATATTAAATACAAATTGTCCAATGCATCCATTTTCAATAATGATTATTATTTTCAAACTCCATTTACTCTTGTCAAAAATCTTAATTATAATATTATTCTTGGTACTCCATTTCTCACTCAAATGTATCCATTTTCTGTCAATGAAGTTGGTATTCATGCTGTCATAGATAATAAACCAATTTCTTTCAACTTTTCTGCCAAGTTACAACATTCGGATGTCCATAATCTCCAAACTAACTCTATCTATAAGCAGATTAATATGATTTCTGCAGGGATGAACAGAATGCAAAATTCCAAGGATCATGCCTCCAGGCACCAAAAAGAAAAAGGTATAGTAATTCATTCCACAGAAAATGTTCCTCTTTCCATAAACCAATCCTCCAATTTGACAAATTACCCTCCAAATTCCTATACTCGAACACTTCCAAACACAGCTCGTCCAATTACCCATCCAGATACTACTGATATTTCATATCACCTCAAACAACATTATACCAATCTATTTCTAACCAATTTTACCTCCAACACATTTTCTTCTCAAGAAGAGTTTAACCACAAAATATCCAAATATGTCAAAACCAAAATTCCAGATGGTTTCAATTGGTTTCCTTTTGAAATTACTAAACCAATCCAATATTACAGAAACATCCTTCATGACACAAATTCTTGTTTCATTAAGGATAATATTAGCTCTACAACAAATTATTCCAAATTACAAAAGAATGTTCATATACAAATCCAGCAACTTCCAGGCAACTTCCAGGCAATTTCCAAGCAATTTCCAAGATTTGTCAAAAGTAAATAGTGACTGGTGAATAGTGACGGTGATGAATAGTAGTACTATTCATATTCTTACGTGGCACTATTCATATATCTATTTGGCACCTTCTCCAACATGGTCCAAAGTTACAACAATAGTGGCAGACAAAGCATCCAACTGTTACAACGCACTACAAAAAGCAATTCCTGCTGACAACTTTCCAGCTGTCCAAGCACTGCATATTTTGTCATTTTAGTTTTCTTAATGCTGTAACCTTAGTACTTTTACTTCGGTATTAACTTTTTTACTTCTGTATTAAGTTTCTTAGCTTATAAATAGGTGTGCTTAGCTTCATTTCAACTTAGAGCTTACAACAAGTAATAGAGCTTGAAAGAAAAAATACATTGTAAGAGAAAAGCTCTCAACCTCTGAAATTTCCAATTCTGTAAAAATTCCAAGTTTAAATATAAGTTTCTTATTCAGTAAGTCCTTATTCCTTACTTCAAATTATGTTTCCATCTTATGTTTAGAATTACTCTATCAGTATTAGTTTGTTTTGTGTACTTCCTATACAAACAAGGTCAGCCTTTAGGGTTAGTCTCCCCTTCCCCTGTCCTGGGTTTATTCCTGCACATTCTTTTGTAATCTGGAATAATTATGTCCCTAACTTTTGCCTAAGTGTAAAACACTTAGCGGGATCTTTCTTTTATTTTGAAATCAAAAGGATCTTGGGCACAAGGCCCACCATACACTTCAGTAAGTTCTTACTTCCTACTTCCTTTAATTATGTTTCCATCTTATGTTTAGAATTACTCTATCAGTTTTAGTTAGTTTTGTGTACTTGCTCTACAAACAAGGTCAGTCTTTAGGGTTAGTCTCCCCTTCCCCTGTCCTGGGTTTATTCCTGAGTCTTTAGGGTTAGTCTCCCCTTCCCCTGTCCTGGTATCAGAGCCAAGGACGAAGTGCTCTAAGGTTACTCGTAGCCATTGTTATTGAGAACCCACTGTAGTAGTGTTGTAGTTTGGGTTTGGTCAGCTGATTGGTCAGCCTGGGTTTGGTCAGCCTGTAAAGCCGTTGGTAAGCCGTGGGTAGGTGTTCCAGGTGTGGTGGTCCCTCAGGTGGTCCTCAGTGGTCCCTCAAGTTACCTATTGTGGTGAAGTTATTAGTAAACATGGTGAAAGGTAAGGTTAGCAGTGTTTCTTTTAAGGTTTTTGGTGACAGTATGGATCCAGTCCAGAAGAAGCAGATTACCCAAAAGGATAATCTATTTGTTTGGGAAACGCCAATTCCAACAAATCTGACAGAGTCTAAGGATAAGCAACCAGGTGGTAACATGCTTATTCGATTTAATTCAAGTAAGGACTTTCCATCTTCCTTTACTTATAATTTTCAAGGTATTAGATCTTTTTATTCTTCTGAAAGATCAAATACTTTTCCAAACTCAGATTTCATTCCAGAATAGTTGATGAAAGTAATTTCTCATCTAAGTCTGAAATGAAACCTCCTGATTTCTCCAATTTAAATATTATTACAAAAGGTGGTTTCCAAATTGATAAACCTATGCTTTCCAATGATTTTGAATCTCCAGAAAATCGTGAAACTGATTTTGGTTTTTCTCTAATTTTGATAAACCTGCTACAGAGCTTATTAGAGAAAAATACTATTCCAAATTAAATGAATTAAGTGCTAATATTCCATTTTTCACATGGCTTCCAATTTACTTAAGTAATTTAAAAATCCCTTATCCATTTTCTGATTTATGTGTTAAATCCAATATTGCTCAAAAATGGTTTCTTAAAAATGGTGAATTAGTTCCATCCATTCATCCTCCATTAACAGATTTACAAATTCCTCCTGAGAAAGGAAGAACTTGTGAAGCTGCTCCATATAAAGAAAAAGATGCTGATGAAAAATCAGATCTTCCTTTAGGAGACATTAAAAAGGTTTATGAACAAAACAATTTTTCAAATACAATTTTGCATACTCTTTCTCCTCAAATTAATTCTTTATCTTCAAAAGAGTATGACTGTCAATTTTCCAAAACTTATGATAAAAGCTTTTCCCCAAAAGCTATTAAACTCCAGGATTTTCCACATGAGATCAATCAGATAAAGTCTCAACTTAAAAATCTTAAGCAAAATGATTCTCCAAAACAAACTTCTGATTCCCCTCTTCCAATAACTCCTCCAACTAGTCAACATGTTAATTATCAACGATGGTATTGTCCAGTTAAATTAATTCTTGATCATGATTTCCAAATAACTACTATTGCTTTATTTGATAGTGGTGCTGATCTCAATTGTATTAAAGAAGGATTAATACCTTCTAAATACTATGAGAAAACTACTGAACATTTGTCCAGTGCTAATGGACAAAGACTCCAAATCAAGTATAAACTTTCTAAAGCTTATATTTGTAATAATAATTATTGCTTCAAAACTGCTTTCACTCTTGTTAAGGATATTAATAATGGTATTATCCTAGGTACTCCATTTTTAACTCAAATTTATCCATTTTCAGTAAACAAGTTTGGCATCCATACTTCCATTTTTGGAAAACGTATTTCTTTCCATTTCTCTGCTCCATTACAAAATAAAGAAATCCATTTTCTCCAAACTGATTTGATTACATCAAAAAGAAAACAGATTTCCGTTTTAAAAGAAGAAATGTCTTTCCAAAGAATAGAACAACAATTACAAAATCCTCATATTCAACAAAAAATAAAGAATTTTCAAGAAATACTCCAACATGAAGTTTGTGCTGATATTCCAAATGCTTTTTGGGAAAGAAAAAAACATCTTGTTTTCCTTCCTTATGAAAAAGATTTTTCCGAACAACAGATTCCTACTAAGGCTTGACCAATTCAAATGAACCAGGAATTACTTGAAACTTGTACGAAAGAAATTCAAGTACTTCTTGATAAGAAGTTAATTCGCCCTTCTAAATCCCCTTGGTCTTGTGCTGCTTTCTATGTCATGAATCAGGCAGAAAAAGAAAGAGGTGTTCCAAGATTAGTTATTAATTATAAACCTCTTAATAAGGTCCTTCAATGGATTCGTTATCCAATTCCTAATAAAAAAGATCTTCTTAATAGACTTTATGATTCCAAAATATTTTCCAAATTTGATATGAAAAGTGGCTTTTGGCAAATTCAAATTGCTGAAACAGATCGTTATAAAACTGCATTTACAGTCCCATTTGGACATAATGAATGGAATGTAATGCCTTTTGGTTTAAAAAATGCTCCATCAGAATTTCAAAACATTATGAATGATATTTTTACTCCATATACTACTTTTACTATTGTCTATATTGATGATGTTCTTGTATTTTCCAATTCTATTGACCAACATTTCAAGCATTTACACATATTTCTCCAAGTTATTAAGAAAAATGGTTTAATTGTTTCTGCTCCAAAAATCAAGCTTTTCCAAACAAAAATCCGATTTCTTGGTCATGACATTTATCACGGAACCATTAAACCAATTGTAAGAGCAATTGAGTTTTCTGACAAATTTCCAGATGAAATTAAAGATAAAACTCAATTACAACGTTTTCTTGGTTGTCTGACTTACATATCTGATTTCTTTCCAAATTTAAGAAAGTTTTGTGCTCCATTATACAAACGTCTTCAGAATAACCCTTGTCCTTGGACAGATGAACATACTAATGTTGTTCGTATGCTAAAATCTAGAGTCAAAACACTTCCATGCTTAGGTCTACCCAATCCAAATGCCTTTATGATTGTAGAAACTGATGCCTCTGATGATGGTTATGGTGGTATCCTCAAGCAAAAATTAGAATCTAAAACAGAACAATTAGTTCGTTTCCATTCTGGTTTATGGATAGGTGCTCAAAAGGGTTACTCCACTGTTCGAAAAGAAATATTATCCATGGTTCTCTGTATTTCCAAATTTCAGGATGATCTTTATTGTAAAAAATTTCTTTTACGAGTTGATTGTAAATCAGCCAAAGAAATTCTTCAAAAAGATGTTCAAAACATTATTTCCAAACAAAATTTTGCAAGATGGCAGGCAATTCTATCTGCTTTTGATTTTGATATTGAATTTATACGAGGAGAACATAATTCTCTTCCTGATTTCCTCACTCGTGAATTTTTGCAGGGACATTCTGATGTCCATAATCTCCAAACTAACTCTCTCTATAAACCAATTAATATGATTTCTGCAGGGATGAACAGAATGCAACATTCCAACGATCATGCCTCCAGGCACCAAAAGGAAAAAGGTATAGTAATTCATTCCACAGAAAATGTTCCTCTTTCCATAAACCAATCCTCCAATTTGACAAATTACCCTCCAAATTCCTACACTCGAACACTTCCAAACACAGCTCCTCCGATTACCCATCCAGATACTACTGATATTTCATATCACCTCAAACAACATTATACCAATCTATTTCTAACCAATTTTACCTCCAACACATTTTCTTCTCAAGAAGAGTTTAACCACAAAATATCCAAATATGTCAAAACCAAAATTCCAGATGGTTTCAATTGGTTTCCTTTTGAAATTACTAAACCAATCCAATATTACAGAAACATCCTTCATGACACAAATTATTGTTTCATTAAGGATAATATTAGCTCCACAACAAATTATTCCAAATGCCTAATTTTCCATGTTATCACTGATATTGAATGGAAAGATCTTCATTCTTCCCTTTCAAAAGCCAAAACCTTCTCTTCCAAATTTCTTGATCTAGAACTTCCACAGACTTATAATTTCCATGATTATGTGCAAACATGGCATTGTGCGTTCTTACTCCAAAGCTATAACCATTCTTGGTTTTTTAGCTTTCATCCAGACTGCCTCCAGAAAAATGTGACATTTTCAATATGGTTCCTTGAATGGTGGGATAGTTATGGAGCAATTCCTGACATTTTCCCAGACATCCTTCAAACCACTTTCCAACATTATCATTCCAAAGCAACATTTCCAGAAGGCTTTGAATTCTCCAGTATTATTTATTTCTGTCAAATATTTCTCATTTCATGGATTATGTGCTGGAATTATTCTCTTACCAGACTCACTGAATCCAGACCTTATTTTTTAACTCGTGATTATCGGGTCAAATGGTGGAAAAATTTTAAGATTTATCCAAACATGTTAGACTGTGTTTCCCAGTATCTCCAGCATGGTCCATCTGCCCTCCATGAATATAATGACTGGACTAAGCAGAGTTTCCAGCAATATAAACAAGTCCAAATCACTCCTCCAACAAACACATTTCATTCACCATCCTCATCCACCAAATCCAAAAAGAAAAATAAACCAGCCATCAATAAAGCTGAACTATTTGATCAGTTCCTCCAATTTATTAACCAAAATAAACAAGTTCAATCTTCCAGTTCCAGTTCATCTGAGGCTTCCAGCCCAGACTTGTATGGTGGGCCTTGTGCCCAAGATCCTTTTGATTTCTAAATAAAAGAAAAATCCCGCTAAGTGTTTTACACTTAGGTAAAAGTTAGGGACATAATTATTCCAAATTACAAAAGAATGTTCAGATACAAATCCAGCAACTTTCAGGCAACTTCCAAGCAATTTCCAAGATTTGTCAAAAATAAATAGTGACTGGTGAATAGTGATGGCGATGAATAGTAGTACTATTCATATTCTTACGTGGCACTATTCATATATCTTTCTGGCACCTTCTCCAACATGGTCAAAGTTACAACAGTAGTGGCAGACAAAGCATCCAACTGTTACAACGCACTACAAAAAGCAATTCCTGCTGACAACTTTCCAACTGCCCAAGCACTGCATATTTTGTCGTTTTAGTTTTCTTAATGTTGTAACCTTAGTACTTTTACTTTTGTATTAAGTTTTTTACTTCTGTATTAAGTTTCTTAGCTTATAAATAGGTGTGCTTAGCTTCATTTCAACTCAGAGCTTATTCAATAGAGCTTACAACAAGTAATAGAGCTTAAGAGAGAAAATACATTGTAAGAGAAAAGCTCTCAACTTCTGAATTTCCAATTCTGTAAAATATTCCAAGTTTTAATATAAGTTTCTTCAGTAAGTTCTTACTTTCTACTTCCTTTAATTATGTTTCCATCTTATGTTTAGAATTACTCTTTCAAGTTTAGTTTGTTTTGTGTACTTCCTATACAAACAAGGTCAGTCTTTAGGGTTAGTCTCCCCTTCCCCTGTCCTGGGTTCAGACCAGGAATAAACCCAGGACAGGGGAAGGGGAGACTAACCCTAAAGACTGACATTGTTTGTATAGGAAGTACACAAAACAAACTAAAACTGAAATAGTAATTCTAAACATAAGATGGAAACATAATTAAAGGAAGTAGAAAGTAATAACTTATTGAAGAAACTTATATTAAAACTTGTAATATTTTACAGAATTGGAAATTCAGAAGTTGAGAGCTTTTCTCTTACAATGTATTTTCTCTCTTAAGCTCTATTACTTGTTGTAAGCTCTATTGAATAAGCTCTGTGTTGAAATGAAACTAAGCACACCTATTTTGTAAGCTAAGAAACTTAATATAGAAGTAAAAGTACTAAGGTTACAGCATTAAGAAAACTAAAACGACAAAATATAATTAAAGTTTTTGGACAGCTGGAGAGGTGTTGGCCTTTGCTTTTTGTAGTGCGCTTTTACTGTTGGATGCATTATCTGCCACTACTGTAGTAACTTTAGACAATGCTGGAGAATGTGCCAAATAGATATAGGAATAGTGCCACGTAAGAATATGAATAGTACTACTATTCATCGCCGTCACTATTCATTAGTCACTATTCACTTTTGACAAATCTTGGAAATTGCTTGGAAATTGCCTGGAAGTTGCCTGGAAGTTGCTGGAGTTTGATTGAAGCATTCTGAAAGTTACTGAGAAATTGCTTGAATTTGTATCTGAACATTTTTTTGTAATCTGGAATAATTATGTCCCTAACTTTTGCCTAAGTGTAAAACACTTAGCGGGATCTTTCTTTTATTTAGAAATCAAAAGGATCTTGGGCACAATGCCCACCATACAAGTCTGGGCTGGAAGCCTCAGATGAACTGGAACTGGAAGTTTGAGCCTGCTTATTTTGGTTAATAAATTGGAGGAACTGATCAAATAGTTCAGCTTTATTTATGGCTGGTTTGTTTTTCCTTTTGGATTTGGTGGATGAGGATGGTGAATGAAATGTGTTTGGTGGAGGAGTGATTTGGACTTGTTTATATTGCTGGAAACTCTGCTTAGTCCAGTCATTATACTCATGGAGGGCAGATGAACCATACTGGAGATACTGGGAAACACAATCTAACATGTTTGGATAAATTTTAAAATTTTTCCACCATTTGACCCGATAATCACGAGTTAAACAATAAGGTCTGGATTCAGTGAGTCTGGTAAGGTAATAATTCCAGCGAAATATTTGACAGAAATAAATAATACTGGAGAATTCAAAGCCTTCAGGAAATGTTGCTTTGGAATGATAATGTTGGAAAATGGTTTGAAGGTTGTCTGGGAAAATGTCAGGAATTGCTCCATCACTATCCCACCATTCAAGGAACCATATTGGAAATGTCACATTTTTCTGGAGACAGTCTGGATGAAAGCTAAAAAACCAAGAATGGTTATAGCTTTGGAGTAAGAATGCACAATGCCATGCTTGTACATAATCATGGAAATTATAAGTCTGTGGAAGTTCTGGATCAATAAATTTGGAAGAGAAGGTTTTGGTTTTGGAAAGAGAAGAATGAAGATTCTTCCATTCAATATCAGTAATAACATGGAAAATTAGGCATTTGGAATAATTTGTTGTGGAGCTAATATTATCCTTAATGAAACAAGAATTTGTGTCATGAAGGATGTTTCTGTAATATTGGATTGGTTTAGTAATTTCAAAAGGAAACCAATTGAAACCATCTGGAATTTTGGTTTTGACATATTTGGATATTTTGTGGTTAAACTCTTCTTGAGAAGAAAATGTGTTGGAGGTAAAATTGGTTAGAAATAGATTGGTATAATGTTGTTTGAGGTGATATGAAATATCAGTAGTATCTGGATGGGTAATTGGAGGAGCTGTGTTTGGAAGTGTTTGAGTGTAGGAATTTGGAGGGTAATTTGTCAAATTGGAGGATTGGTTTATGGAAAGAGGAACATTTTCTGTGGAATGAATTACTATACCTTTTTCCTTTTGTTGCCTGGAGGCATGATCTTTGGAATGTTGTATTCTACGCATCCCTGCAGAAATCATATTAATTTGTTTATAGATAGAGTTAGTTTGGAGATTATGGATATCAGAATGTCCCTGCAAAAATTCACGAGTGAGGAAACCAGGAAGAGAATTATGTTCTCCTCGTATAAATTCAATATCAAAATCAAAAGCAGATAGAATTGCCTGCCATCTTGCAAAATTTTGTGTGGAAACAATGTTTTGAACATCTTTTTGAAGAATTTCTTTGGTTGATTTACAATCAACTCTTAAAAGAAATTTTTTACAATAAAGATCATCCTGAAATTTGGAAATATAGAGAACTATGGATAATATTTCTTTTCGAACAGTGGAGTAACCCTTTTGAGCACCTATCCATAAACTAGAATGGAAACGAACTAATTTTTCTGTTTTAGAGTCTAATTTTTGCTTGAGGATACCACCATAACCATCATCAGAGGCATCAGTTTCTACAATCATAAAGGCATTTGGATTGGATAGACCTAAGCATGGAAGTGTTTTGACTCTAGTTTTTAGCATACGAACAACATTAGTATGTTCATCTGTCCAAGGACAAGGGTTATTCTGGAGACGTTTATATAATGGAGCACAAAACGTTCTTAAATTTGGAAAGAAATCAGATATGTAATTCAGGCAGCCATGAAAACGTTGTAATTGAGTTTTATCTTTAATTTCATCTGGAAATTTGTCAGCAAACTCAATTGCTCTTGCAATTGGTTTAATGGTTCCGTGATAAATGTCATGACCAAGAAATCGGATTTTTGTTTGGAAAAGCTTGATTTTTGGAGCAGAAACAACTAAACCATTTTTCTTGATAACTTGGAGAAATATGTGTAAATGCTTGAAATGTTGGTCAATAGAATTGGAAAACACAAGAACATCATCAATATAAACAATAGTAAAAGTAGTATATGGAGTGAAAATATCATTCATAATGTTTAGAAATTCTGATGGAGCATTTTTTAAACCAAAAGGCATTACATTCCATTCATAATGTCCAACTGGGACTGTAAATGCAGTTTTATAACGATCTGTTTCAGCAATTTGAACTTGCCAAAATCCACTTTTCATATCAAATTTGGAAAATATTTTGGAATCATAAAGTCTATTAAGAAGATCTTTTTTCTTAGGAATTGGATAACGAATCCATTGAAGGACCTTATTAAGAGGTTTATAATTAATAACTAATCTTGGATCACCTCTTTCTTTTTCTGCCTGATTCATGACATAGAAAGCCGCACAAGACCAAGGGGATTTAGAAGGGCGAATTAACTTTTTATCAAGAAGTACTTGAATTTCTTTCTTACAAGTTTCAAGTAATGCTTGGTTCATTTGAATTGGTCGAGCCTTAGTAGGAATCTGTTGGTCTGAAAAATCCTTTTCATAAGGAAGGAAAACAAGATGTTTTTTTCTTTCCCAAAAAGCATTTGGAATATCAGCACAAACTTCATGTTGGAGTATTTCATGGAAATTCTTTATTTTTTGTTGAATATGAGGATTTTGTAATTGTTGTGCTATTCTTTGGAAAGATATTTCTTCTCTTAAAAAGGAAATTTGTTTTCTTTTTGATGTAATCAAATCAGTTTGGAGAAAATGGATTTCTTTATTTTGTAATGGAGTAGAGAAATGGAAAGAAATACGTTTTCCAAAAATGGAAGTATGGATGCCAAACTTGTTTACTGAAAATGGATAAATTTGAGTTAAAAATGGAGTACCTAGGATAATACCATTATTAATATCCTTAACAAGAGTGAAAGCAGTTTTGAAGCAATAATTATTATTACAAATATAAGCTTTGGAAAGTTTATACTTGATTTGGAGTCTTTGTCCATTAGCACTGGACAAATGTTCAGTAGTTTTCTCATAGTATTTAGAAGGTATTAATCCTTCTTTAATACAATTGAGATCAGCACCACTATCAAATAAAGCAATAGTAGTTATTTGGAAATCATGATCAAGAATTAATTTAACTGGACAATACCAACGTTGATAATTAACATGTTGACTAGTTGGAGGAGTTATTGGAAGAGGGGAATCAGAAGTTTGTTTTGGAGAATCATTTTGCTTAAGATTTTTAAGTTGAGACTTTATCAGATTGATCTCATGTCGAAAATCCTGGAGTTTAATAGCTTTTGGGGAAAAGCTTTTATCATAAGTTTTAGAAAATTGACAGTCATACTCTTTTGAAGATAAAGAATTAATTTGAGGAGAAATAGTATGCAAAGATGTATTTGAAAAATTGTTTTGTTCATAAACCTTTTTAATGTCTCGTAAAGGAAGATCTGATTTTTCATCAGCATCTTTTCCTTTATATGGAGCAGCTTCACAAGTTCTTCCTTTCTCAGGAGGAATTTGTAAATCTGTTAATGGAGGATGAATGGATGAAACTAATTCACCATTTTTAAGAAACCATTTTTGAGCAATATTGGATTTAATACATAAATCTGAAAATGGATAAGGGATTTTTAAATTACTTAAATAAATTGGAAGCCATTCGAAAAATAGAATATTAATACCTAATTCATTTAATTTGGAATAGTAATTTTCACGAATAAATTCTAGAGCAGGTTTATCAAAATTGGAGAAAAACCAAAGTCTTTGTTCATGATTTTCTGGAGATTCAAAATCATTAGAAAGCATAGATTTATCAATTTGGAAACCACCTTTTGTAATAATATTTAAACTGGAGAAATCAGGAGGTTTTATTTCAGACTTAGTTGGTGATGAGAAATCACTTGCATCAACTATTTTAGGAATGAAATCTGAGTTTGGAAAAGTATTTGATCTTTTAGGAGAATAAAAAGATCTAATACCTTGAAGATTATAAGTAAAGGAAGATGGAAAGTCCTTACTCGAATTAAATCGAATAAGTATGTTACCACCTGGTTGCTTATCCTTAGACTCTGTCAGATTTGTTGGAATTGGCATTTCCCAAACAAATAGATTATCCTTTTGGGTAATCTTCTTTTTCTGGACTGGATCCATACTGTCACCAAAAACCTTAGAAGAAACACTACTAACCTTACCTTTCACCATGTTTACTGATAACTTCACCACAATAGGTAACTTGAGGGACCACTGAGGACCACCTGAGGGACCACCACACCTGGAACACCTACCCATGGCTTACCAACGGCTTTACAGGCTGACCAAACCCAAACTACAACACTACTACAGTGGGTTCTCAATAACAATGGCTACGAGTAACCTTAGAGCACTTCGTCCTTGGCTCTGATACCAGGAATAAACCCAGGACAGGGGAAGGGGAGACTAACCCAGAAGACTGACCTTGTTTGTATAGGAAGTACACAAAACAAACTAAAACTGATAGAATAATTCTAAACATAAGATGGAAACATAATTTGAAGTAAGGAATAAGGACTTACTGAATAAGAAACTTATATTTAAACTTGGAATTTTTACAGAATTGGAAATTTCAGAGGTTGAGAGCTTTTCTCTTACAATGTATTTTTTCTTTCAAGCTCTATTACTTGTTGTAAGCTCTATTGAATAAGCTCTGAGTTGAGATGAAACTAAGCACACCTATTTATAAGCTAAGAAACTTAATACAGAAGCAAAAGTACAATAATTAAAGTAAGTTTACAACATTAAGTAATCTAAAACGACAAATTAAACTTAAAGTAGATTTCATTCCAGAAATAGTTGATGCAAGTGATTTCTCATCACCAACTAAGTCTGAAATGAAACCTCCTGATTTCTCCAGTTTAAATATTATTACAAAAGGTGGTTTCCAAATTGATAAATCTATGCTTTCCAATGATTTTGAATCTCCAGAAAATCATGAAAAAAGACTTTGGTTTTTCTCCAATTTTGATGTCCCTGAGAACAAACATTTCAAGCATAATGAACAGCCTGGGTTTGGTCAGCCTGTAAAGCCGTTGGTAAGCCATGGGTAGGTGTTCCAGGTGTGATGGTCCCTCAGGTGGTCCTCAGTGGTCCCTCAAGTTACCTATTGTGGTGAAGTTATCAGTAAACATGGTGAAAGGTAAGGTTAGCAGTGTTTCTTCTAAGGTTTTTGGTGACAATATGGATCCAGTCCAGAAGAAGCAGATTACCCAAAAGGATAATCTATTTGTTTGGGAAATGCCAATTCCAACAAATCTGACAGAGTCTATGGATAAGCAACCAGGTGGTAACATACTTATTCGATTTAATTCAAGTAAGAACTTTCCATCTTCCTTTACTTATAATTTTCAAGGTATTAGATCTTTTTATTCTTCTGAAAGATCAAATACTTTTCCAAACTCAGATTTCATTCCAGAAATAGTTGATGAAAGTAATTTCTCATCTAAGTCTGAAATGAAACCTCCTGATTTCTCCAATTTAAATATTATTACAAAAGGTGGTTTCCAAATTGATAAACCTATGCTTTCCAATGATTTTGAATCTCCATAAAATCGTGAAAAACGATTTTGGTTTTTCTCTAACTTTGATAAACCTGCTACAGAGTTTATTAGAGAAAAATACTATTCCAAATTAAATGAGTTATCTGCTAATATTCCATTTTTCACATGGCTTCCAATTTACTTAAGTAATTTAAAAATTCCTTATCCATTTTCTGATTTATGTGTTAAGTCAAACATTGCTCAAAAATGGACTCTCAAAAATGGTGAACTATTTTCATCTATTCATCCTCCATTAACAGGTTTACGAGTTTCTACTGAAGAAGGTAAAACTTGTGAAGCTGCTCCATATAAAGTAGGAAGGGAATCTGATGATAAATCAATTCCTACTTTAGGAGACATTAAAAAGGTTTATGAACAAAATAATTTTTCCAATACTATTTTGCATACTATTTCCAAACAAGTTCAACTAATTTATACTCAAATTGATACTTTATCCCTCAAAAATCCTGACCCTAATTATTCCAAAGATTTTGCTGATTTATCTAGAAAGTTCAACGGAATTTCACTTCGTGAGCAACCATCATCCAGTTTTCCAAATGAAATTTCTAGACCTATTATTCATATTCCAACTCATTTTCCAAAAGGTTTTGGACCAAGTAACAAAACCCTTCTCAAACGAATTTCTGAAAAATTAGATAAGAACATCACCTGTTTAGACAAGGACAAAAGGGCAAAAGAAATTGCTAAAGTTTTTTCAGATGATGAACTTCCAACTCAAATTAATCGCATTTCTAATAGAAATTGGAACAATAATTCAATGCGTAATTATTATTCCAGACCTACTCCTCCAGATCTCCAGTTTGAAGAACGAGGAACTTATGGTCCTCAAAATGTTTATTCTGGTGACCAACTATATGACTGGAATATAGATGGTAGATCAGACTTTGAAATTGCAAAAGTTCTTCATGAAATGTGTATTGCTGCTAATGCTTATACTTCCAATGACATGACTAATGACCAAATTGCAGAACTTATTACTAATGGTTTTACAGGTCAACTCAAGTATTGGTGGGAAAATATTCTGACTCCCAAAGAGCAAACAGAAATTTGTTCTCATGAAAATGAGAAGAAAGAAAAAGATGGATTTATTCTGTTAATCCAAACCATC
Organism: Beta lomatogona; assembly: GCA_947646795.1. Classification (NCBI taxonomy): domain Eukaryota; kingdom Viridiplantae; phylum Streptophyta; class Magnoliopsida; order Caryophyllales; family Amaranthaceae; genus Beta; species Beta lomatogona. Next base: position 4,819,063 of record CANSNZ010001473.1, read on the forward strand.
AGTCTCCATTTTCTAGGATCTAGTACTAAGCATCTTAATTCCAATTCTATAATCCTTTCCAATCTTCGTTGTCCAACCTTAAATGATTATCGTTGGTACAAAGATGTTTTCCTTTCAAATGTTCTTGCCAGAACTGATTCTTCACAATCATTTTGGAAAAAAAAATTTATTTCTGGACTTCCAAATTTATTTGCTCAAAGAATTTTCCAAAAATTAAAAGAAGTTTCAATTGACTATGGAACTTTAACCTATGGTCAATTATTTGGTTTCATTAAGAGAGAAGGATTATCTCTTTGTAATGAGCTTAAATCCAATCTAAGTATAGTAGTGAAAAAGCTCAGCAAAGAAAAGAACTTGGATCTTTCTGTGAAGCCTTTGGCTTTGAGAAAATTCAAGCTCCTTCCTCCATTAGAAAACAGCAACTCAAACAGACTCAACACTTTCGTCAAAGACCCATTCCATCTTCTGATCATTTTTATCAAAAGAAAAAGAAGACCTTTCCAAAAGAGTTTTCCAAAAATGATTTCCAAAAAATTATTTGCTATAAGTGTGGAAAACCTGGTCACAAAGTAAATAATTGTCATTTCAAAAATAAGATTAATGCGATTTTCCATGACAATCCAGATTTACGAGATAAACTTTTAAATGTTTTCCAATTAAATCAAAGTGAACCTGAAGGATCTAATCATTCTGACTCTGATCATGCCATTTACCAGTTAGATTGTGATCAGGATTCTGATGAATTTAATTTCGATCATTCTCTCCAATTTTGTTCTCAGGGACTTTGTGTTATTTTCAAAAAGGATAAAGAAAAGGAATTACTTCTTGATATTATTGAGAAAATTCCAGATAGTAATCTTCAAAAACAATATCTTGAACAACTTCGAGAAATTGTTTTAAAATCTTCTCCATTGGTGGAAAAACAAAAACCAGTTTCTTTCAGCCTTCAAAAAATTCTTGCTGATTCTCCATTTCACCAACCATCTCTTTCTCCAATCACTACTCATGATCTTCAAAATGAGGTATCTCAGTTAAAATCTCATATTCAAGATCTTGATCAAAGTATTTTAAATCTCCAAACAAAAGATCTAGAACTTGAAGCAAAAATTACTTTGCTCCAAAATTCCATTTTTAAAGAAACTACTGCAGAACCTCCCATATTGACTAATTCCATTCAGATTTCTGATACTCCAATTGACAATGATAAATTTCTTCAAACTATCCATCGATTTCATTTTCAAAAATGGTTTTGTCCAATTACCTTAGTTATTGATGATGATTTCCAAATTAATGATGTTGCATTATTTGATAGTGGTGCTGATCTTAATTGCATAAAGGAAGAATTAATTCCTCCTCATTATTATGAACATGCTACTGATCATTTAACTATTGCTAATGGTCAAACACTCCATATTAAATACAAATTGTCCAATGCATCCATTTTCAATAATGATTATTATTTTCAAACTCCATTTACTCTTGTCAAAAATCTTAATTATAATATTATTCTTGGTACTCCATTTCTCACTCAAATGTATCCATTTTCTGTCAATGAAGTTGGTATTCATGCTGTCATAGATAATAAACCAATTTCTTTCAAATTTTCTGCCAAGTTACAACATTCGGATGTCCATAATCTCCAAACTATCTCTATCTGTAAACAGATTAATATGATTTCTGCAGGGATGAACAGAATGCAACATTCCAAAGATCATGCCTCCAGGCACCAAAAGGAAAAAGGTATAGTAATTCATTCCACAGAAAATGTTCCTCTTTCCATAAACCAATCCTCCAATTTGACAAATTACCCTCCAAATTCCTACACTCGAACACTTCCAAACACAGCTCCTCCAATTACCCATCCAGATACTACTGATATTTCATATCACCTCAAACAACATTATACCAATCTATTTCTAACCAATTTTACCTCCAACACATTTTCTTCTCAAGAAGAGTTTAACCACAAAATATCCAAATATGTCAAAACCAAAATTCCAGATGGTTTCAATTGGTTTCCTTTTGAAATTACTAAACCAATCCAATATTATAGAAAGATCCTTCATGACACAAATTCTTGTTTCATTAAGGATAATATTAGCCCCACAACAAATTATTCCAAATGCCTAATTTTCCATGTTATTACTGATATTAAATGGAAGAATCTTCATTCTTCTCTTTCCAAAACCAAAACCTTCTCTTCCAAATTTATTGATCCAAAACTTCCACAGACTTATAATTTCCATGATTATGTACAAGCATGGCATTGTGCATTCTTACTCCAAAGTTATAACCATTCTTGGTTTTTTAGCTTTCATCCAGACTGTCTCCAGAAAAACGTGACATTTCCAATATGGTTCCTTGAATGGTGGGATAGTTATGGAGCAATTCCTGACATTTTCCCGGACAACCTTCACACCACTTTCCAACATTATCATTCCAAAGCAACATTTCCAGCAGGCTTTGAATTCTCCAGTATTATTTATTTCTGTCAAATACTTCGAATTTCATGGATTATGTGCTGGAACTATTCTCTTACCAGACTCACTGAATCCAGACCTTATTTTTTGACTCGTGATTATCGGGTCAAATGGTGGAAAAATTTCAAGATTTATCCAAACATGTTAGACTGTGTTTCCCAGTATCTCCAATATGGTTCATCTGCCCTCCAAGATTATAATGACTGGACTAAGCAGAGCTTCCAGCAATATAAACAAGTCCAAATCACCCCTCCAACAAACACATTTCATTCACCATCCTCATCTACCAAATCCAAAAAGAAAAATAAGCCAACCATCAATAAAGCTGAACTATTTGATCAGTTCCTCCAATTTATTAACCAAAATAAACAAGTTCAATCTTCCAGTTCCAGTTCATCTGAGGCTTCCAGCCCAGACTCGTATGGTGGGCCTTGTGCCCAAGATCCTTTTGATTTCTAAATAAAAGAAAGATCCCGCTAAGTGTTTTACACTTAGGCAAAAGTTAGGGACATAATTATTCCAAATTACAAAAGAACGTTCAGATACAAATCCAGCAACTTCCAGGCAACTTCCAGGCAATTTCCAAGCAATTCCAAGATTTGTCAAAAGTAAATAGTGACGGCGATGAATAGTAGTACTATTCATATTCTTACGTGGCACTATTCATATATCTATTTGGCACCTTCTCCAACATGGTCCAAAGTTACAACAGTAGTGGCAGACAAAGCATCCAACTGTTACAACGCACTACAAAAAGTATTTCCTGCTGACAACTTTCTAGCTGTCCAAGCACTGCATATTTTGTCGTTTTAGTTTTCTTAATGCTGTAACCTTAGTACTTTTACTTCTGTATTAAGTTTTTTACTTCTGTATTAAGTTTCTTAGCTTATAAATAGGTGTGCTTAGCTTCATCCTGATTTGGAGTCTTTGTCCAATAGCACTGGACAAATGTTCAGTAGTCTTCTCATAGTATTTAGAAGGGATTAATCCTTCTTTAATACAATTGAGATCAGCAACACTATCAAATAAAGCAATAGTAGTAATTTGGAAATCATTAGCAATAATTAATTTAACTGGACAATACCAACGTTGATAATTAATATCTTGACTAGTTGGAGCAGTTATGGGAAGGGGGAAGTTAGAAATCTCTTGTGGAGATTCATGTTGCTCAAGATCTGTAAATTGAGATTATATCTGATTGATGTCATGTTGAAGATCTTGGAGTTTAATAGCTTTCGTGGAAAGGCTTTTATCATAATTTTTGGAAAATTGACAATCATTCTCTAAAGAATTAATTAGAGGAGAAATAATATGCAAAGTTGTATTTGAAAAATTGTTTTGTTCATAAACCTTTTTAATGTCTCCTAAAGGAAGATCTGATTTTTCATCCGCATCTTTTCCTTTATTTGAAGCAGCTTCACAAGTTCTTCCTTTCTCAGGAGGAATTTGTAAATCTGTTAATGGATGATGAATGGATGAAACTAATTCACCATTTCTAAGAAACCATTTTTGAGTAATATTGGGTTTAACACATAAATCAGAAAATGGATAAGGGATTTTTAAATTACTTAAATAAATTGGAAGCCATTCGAAAAATGGAATATTAATACCTAGTTCCTTTAATTTGGAATAGTATTTTTCACGAATAAATGCCGTAGCAGATTTATCAAAATTGGAGAAAAACCAAAGTCTTTGTTTATGATTTTCTGGAGATTCAAAATCATTGGAAAGCATAGATTTATCAATTTGGAAACCACTTTTTGTAATAACATTTAAACTGGAGAAATTTGGAGGTTTCATTTCAGACTTAGTTGGTGAAGGAAAATCATTTTCATCAACTATTTCTGGAATGGGAGATTTTTGAAAAACTTTGTAATGTTGAGAAACATGTGGAAAATCATCGGAATTTGGAAAAGTACTTGACCTTTCAAAGGAACAAGAAGATCTTGCACTTTGAAAGTCATAATTGGAAGAAGAAGATGGAAATTCCTTACTTGAATTAAATCGTATAAGAACTCTGCCATCTGGTTCCTTAATTATTTGTTCGACCTTGGATTCTTTCAAAGATTTTGGAATTGGTGGAGTTTGAACTTGCCATTCATCGGGAATAGTAACATTATCCCAAGGAAGAGCCTCTGGAGTGTGTGTGGTTGCTTTGCCATGTTCAACCTTAATGATCATGGTCTGTCCAGGAGCAAAACGTATTCTACACCTTGGATTCATTTGAGTATTCAAGAGTTTGTAATAAACTCGATAAATAATAGAAAAGTTTCTAGCACCTTGGAACTGAAGGTCTTTAGACATATTGATGTCTAAAGTTAATGTCTTGAGAATATAAGGATCATCAAGATCTTTGCTTAGATTTGGAAAGCAATTGAAGTAAATTGGACTTTGACAGATATTAGTATTTGCTAAAGCTAACAAAGAATCCTTAAAGTGTTTAAGAGAAGTATCTCTGAGAGCAAGCATAATTGGACAATCAAGACCTAATCTGACCATAGGCTTGACAGCAATTTGGACACAACCAAAATGGATATACCAAAAACCTTGTTCTAAGTGTTTTTGGATAGACTCTTTATCTAACAATTCGATAGTCATTTGACGCTGATTGACACTAGTAGTAAATTCTTCTATATGGATACCTTTACCAAAATTAAATTTCCAACTATATTCTTTATCATAAATATCAGTTTTAGAAAGAATTGACATTTCCTAGACAAAAGGGTCATCCTTTTGGGTAATCTGCTTCTTCTAGACTGGATTCTTACTGTCACCAAAAACCTTAGAAGAAACACTGCTAACCTTACCTTTCACCATGTTTACTGATAACTTCACCACAATAGGTAACTTGAGGGACCACTGAGGACCACCTGAGGGACCACCACACCTGGAACACCTACCCACGGCTTACCAACGGCTTTACAGGCTGACCAAACCCAGGCTGACCAATCAGCTGACCAAACCCAAACTACAACACTACTACAGTGGGTTCTCAATAACAATGGCTACGAGTAACCTTAGAGCACTTCGTCCTTGGCTCTGATACCAGGAATAAACCCAGGACAGGGGAAGGGGAGACTAACCCAGAAGACTGACCTTGTTTGTATAGGAAGTGCACAAAACAAACTAAAACTGATAGAATAATTCTAAACATAAGATGGAAACATAATTTGAAGTAAGGAATAAGGACTTACTGAATAAGAAACTTATATTTAAACTTGGAATTTTTACAGAATTGGAAATTTCAGAGGTTGAGAGCTTTTCTCTTACAATGTATTTTTTCTTTCAAGCTCTGTTACTTGTTGTAAGCTCTGAGTTGAAATGAAACTAAGCACACCTATTTATAAGCTAAGAAACTTAATACAGAAGTAAAAAACTTAATACAGAAGTAAAAGTACAATAATTAAAGTAAGTTTACAACATTAAGTAATCTAAAACGACAAATAACTTAAAGTTGTTGGACAGCTGGAGAAGTGTTGGCCTTTGCTTTTGTAGTGCGCCTTTACAGCTGGATGCTTTGTCTGCCACTGTAGTAACTCTGGACACTACTGGAGAAGGTGCCATATAGATATTTGAATAGTGCCACGTAAGAATATGAATAGTATTACTATTCATCGCCGTCACTATTCACCAGTCACTATTTACTTTTGACAAATCTTGGAAATTTCTTGGAAATTGCTGGAGCTCGTTTTGAGGCAACCTGGAAGTTGCTGAGAAACTGCATGACTTGCATCTGGAAACTAATTGGATGAACTTGGAAAAATGCTGCTGAAATTGGAGTAATAATGTCCCTAACTTTTGCCTAAGTGTAAAACACTTAGCGGGATCTTTCTTATTTTCTTATCTTTTTCATATTCTAAAAATTAAATAAAGTTTGTGTACAAGGCCCATCAAATAGACTGTACAGAAAGTTCAGTCTAAGTGATTAAAATTGACCCAAACATATGGATCAGAAAAACTTGGATTACAAGCCTTGGAATGATGAAGTAAGGAATTAAAATGGGTTTTACCTTCTGAAGATAGGTAATGCCCTTGAGTAATTTTGTCTAAATATGGAGATAGTGGTTCAGAGTGTTTAATTCCTGTGGAAAATATTTCTGAAAAATTAGTAGGGAAGGCAACAGTGGTGTTGCCACAATGGATAAAGGTGACAATATCTTGATAATTTATGTAATGGTTGATATTTCGTAAGATGAAAAGAAAACCATTGGCTCGTGTTTTGGAAGGATTTAGAAATGAGGGGTTCCAGATATTAATTGGATTTTTAAATGGAAGAGGATTAGCTGGAAAATTGATAAGGATGAGGTAATGGGCTGGTTTGAGAAGTCCATTTTCCATTTCAATATTGGCACAAATAATCTCTTCATAAATCCATTCATGTTGTCTAATGGATTGTAAGGTGGAAAAAATGTATTGCTGAAATTTGGAGAATTCTTGAAAAATTGGATCTTGAGGATGTGGAGTATCGTAAAATTTGCGAACCAAACCATATCGCCATGCAAGGAAATATGGATTGTTTCTCTGGAGGTCATGAGTCCATAAATAAAAACCATGATTGAAAATACCAGTGTGTCCCCAAACTCGCCAATAATATCGACGAAAGATAACATGTTTTTTAAGAAAGATTGCAAAATGATGATTGAATCTGGCAGTTTTGACTTTGTGGTAAATAATGCGTTGGATATCATCAGGTAAATATTTAATGTAGTAATGAAGTGGTTTGGATTTAGTAGATAGTGTATTGGAAGATAATGGAGAATAATTTTTTGTAAGACGTAGCCTGGTAATGGTAAAAGGTTGGAGGTGAATTTTTGGAAGTGGATGCCAAATTTTCATTTGTTTTGGATTGTTCATACTGGATGTCCCTGCAAGAAGATGAGTTAGGAAATCAGAAAGAGAATCGTGTTCTCTTTGTATAACTGCAATATCAAACTCAAAAGTAGATAGAATTGCTTGCCATCTTACAGAATTTTGTTTGGAAACAATGTTTTGAACATCTTTTGGAAGAGTTTCTTTAGCTGATTGATAATCAACTTTTAAAAGAAATTTTATACAATAAAGATCATTCTGAAATTTGGAAATACAGAGAGCCATGGATAAAACTTCTTTTTGAACAGTGGAGTAATCCTTTTGAGCACCTATCCATAAACCAGAATGGGACTGAACTAATTGTTCTGTTTTAGACGCTAATTTTTCTTGAGGATACCACTATAACCATTATCAGAGGCATCAGTTTCTATAAAGATATTTGGATTTGTTAGACCTAAGCATGGAAATGTTTTGACTCTGGATTTCAGCATACAAATAATATTAATATGTTCGTCTGTCCAAAGACAAAGATTATTTTGGAGATGCTTGTGTAAAGGAGTACAAGACTTTCTCGAATTTGGAAAGATATCAGAGATGTAATTCAGGCAATCAAGAAAACGCTGTAACTGAGTGTTAGTTTCAATTTCATCTGGAAATTTATCAGCAAACTTAATTGTTCTGGCAATTGGGTTGATGATTTCTTGATAAATGTTATGATTAAGAAATTGGACTTTTGTTTTGAAAAGCTTGATTTTTGGAGCAGAAATAACTAAACCATTTTTCTTGTTAACTTGGAGAAATACGGGTAAATGTTTAAAGTGTTGATCAATAGAGTTGGAAAGCATAAGAGCATCATCAATATAAACAATAGTAAATGGAGTATATGGAGTAAAAATATCATTTATAATATTTTGAAATTCTGATGGAGTATTTTGTATATCAAAGAACATTACATCCCATTTATGATGTCCTAATAGGACTGTAAATGCAGTTATAGAACAAGCTGTTTCAGCAATTTGAATTTGCCATAAGTCATACTTTATAGCAAATTTGGAAAGTATTTTGGAATCATAAAACCTTTTAAGAAGATTTATTTCTTCTTTTAAAAAGGAAATCTGTTTTGATGTAATTAAGTTAGTTTGTATAGAACGGATTTCTTTATTTTGTAATGGAGTAGAGAAATAGAAAGAAATACATTTTCTCAAAATGGAAGTATGAATACTAGATTTGTTTACCGAAAATGGATAAATTTGAGTTAAAAATGGAGTACCAAGAAGAATACCATTATTAATATCCTTAACAAGAATAAAAGGAGTGTATGTATATATATATGTATTGTCCTTGGCTCTGATACCAGAATTGGTTTATGGAAAGAGGAACATTTTCTGTGGAATGAATTACTATACCTTTTTCCTTTTGGTGCCTGGAGGCATGATCGTTGGAATGTTGCATTCTGTTCATCCCTGCAGAAATCATATTAATTTGTTTATAGATAGAGTTAGTTTGGAGATTATGGACATCAGAATGTCCCTGCAAAAATTCATGAGTGAGGAAATCAGGAAGAGAATTATGTTCTCCTCGTAGAAATTCAATATCAAAATCAAAAGCAGATAGAATTGCCTGCCATCTTGCAAAATTTTGTTTGGAAACAATGTTTTGAACATCTTTTTGAAGAATTTCTTTGGCTGATTTACAATCAACTCGTAAAAGAAATTTTTTACAATAAAGATCATCCTGAAATTTGGAAATACAGAGAACCATGGATAATACTTCTTTTCGAACAGTGGAGTAACCCTTTTGAGCACCTATCCATAAACCAGAATGGAAACGAACTAATTGTTCTGTTTTAGATTCTAATTTTTGCTTGAGGATACCACCATAACCATCATCAGAGGCATCAGTTTCTACAATCATAAAGGCATTTGGATTGGGTAGACCTAAGCATGGAAGTGTTTTGACTCTAGATTTTAGCATACGAACAACATTAGTATGTTCATTTGTCCAAGGACAAGGGTTATTCTGAAGACGTTTGTATAATGGAGCACAAAACTTTCTTAAATTTGGAAAGAAATCAGATATGTAATTCATCCTCCATTAACAGGTTTACGAGTTTCTACTGAAGAAGGTAAAACTTGTGAAGCTGCTCCATATAAAGTAGGAAGGGAATCTGATGATAAATCAATTCCTACTTTAGGAGACATTAAAAAGGTTTATGAACAAAATAATTTTTCCAATACTATTTTGCATACTATTTCCAAACAAGTTCAACTAATTTCTACTCAAATTGATACTTTATCCCTCAAAAATCCTGACCCTAATTATTCCAAAGATTTTGCTGATTTATCTAGAAAGTTCAACGGAATTTCACTTCGTGAGCAACCATCATCCAGTTTTCCAAATGAAATTTCTAGACCTATTATTCATATTCCAACTCATTTTCCAAAAGGTTTTGGACCAAGTAACAAAACCCTTCTCAAACGAATTTCTGAAAAATTAGATAAGAACATCACCTGTTTAGACAAGGACAAAAGGGCAAAAGAAATTGCTAAAGTTTTTTCAGATGATGAACTTCCAACTCAAATTAATCGCATTTCTAATAGAAATTGGAACAATAATTCAATGCGTAATTATTATTCCAGACCTACTCCTCCAGATCTCCAGTTTAAAGAACGAGGAACTTATGGTCCTCAAAATGTTTATTCTGGTGACCAACTATATGACTGGAATATAGATGGTAGATCAGACTTTGAAATTGCAAAAGTTCTTCATGAAATGTGTATTGCTGCTAATGCTTATACTTCCAATGATATGACTAATGACCAAATTGCAGAACTTATTACTAATGGTTTTACAGGTCAACTCAAGTATTGGTGGGAAAATACTCTGACTCCCAAAGAGCAAACAGAAATTTGTTCTCATGAAAATGGGATGAAAGAAAAAGATGGATTTATTCTGTTAATCCAAACCATCAGTCTCCATTTTCTAGGATCTAGTACTGAGCATCTAATTCCAATTCTATAATCCTTTCCAATCTTCGTTGTCCAACCTTAAATGATTATCGTTGGTACAAAGATGTTTTCCTTTCAAATGTTCTTGCCAGAACTGATTCTTCACAATCATTTTGGAAAGAAAAATTTATTTCTGGACTTGCAAATTTATTTGCTCAAAGAATTTTCCAAAAATTAAAAGAAGTTTCAATTGACTATGGAACTTTAACCTATGGTCAATTATTTGGTTTCATTAAGAGAGAAGGATTATCTCTTTGTAATGAGCATAAAATCCAATCTAAGTATGGTAGTGAAAAAGCTCAGCAAAGAAAAGAACTTGGATCTTTCTGTGAAGCCTTTGGCTTTGAGAAAATTCAAGCTCCTTCCTCCATTAGAAAACAGCAACTCAAACAGACTCAACACTTTCGTCAAAGACCCATTCCATCTTCTGATCATTTTTATCAAAAGAAAAAGAAGACCTTTCCAAAAGAGTTTTCCAAAAATTATTTCCAAAAAATTATTTGCTATAAGTGTGGAAAACCTGGTCACAAAGCAAATAATTGCCATTTCAAAAATAAGATTAATGCGATTTTCCATGACAATCCAGATTTACGAGATAAACTTTTAAATGTTTTCCAATTAAATCAGAGTGAACCAGAAGGATCTAATCATTCTGACTATGATCATGCCATTTACCAGTTAGATTTTGATCGGGATTCGATGAATTTAATTCTGATCATTCTCTCCAATTTTGTTCTCAGGGACTTTGTGTTATTTCCAAAAAGGATAAAGAAAAGGAATTACTTCTTGATATTATTGAGAAAATTCCAGATAGTAATCTTCAAAAACAATATCTTGAACAACTTCGAGAAATTGTTTTAAAATCTTCTCCATTGGTGGAAAAACAAAAACTAGTTTCTTTCAGCCTTCAAAAAATTCTTGCTGATTCTCCATTTCACCAACCATCTCTTTTTCCAATCACTACTCATGATCTTCAAAATGAGGTATCTCAGTTAAAATCTCATATTCAAGATCTTGATCAAAGTATTTTAAATCTCCAAACAAAAGATCAAGAACTTGAAGCAAAAATTACTTTGCTCCAAAATTCCAGTTTTAATGAAACTACTGCAGAACCTCCCATATTGACTAATTCCATTCAGATTTCTGATACTCCAATTGACAATGATAAATTTCTTCAAATTATCCATCGATTTCATTTTCAAAAATGGCTTTGTCCAATTACCTTAGTTATTGATGATGATTTCCAAATTAATGATGCTGCATTATTTGATAGTAGTGCTGATCTTAATTGCATAAAGGAAGAATTAATTCCTCCTCATTATTATGAACATACTACTGATCATTTAACTATTGCTAATGCTTAAACACTCCATATTAAATACAAATTGTCCAATGCATCCATTTTCAATAATGATTATTATTTTCAAACTCCATTTACTCTTGTCAAAAATCTTAATTATAATATTATTCTTGGTACTCCATTTCTCACTCAAATGTATCCATTTTCTGTCAATGAAGTTGGCATTCATGCTGTCATAGATAATAAACCAATTTCTTTCAAATTTTCAGCCAAGTTACAACATTCGGATGTCCATAATCTCCAAACTAACTCTATCTGTAAACAGATTATTATGATTTCTGCAGGGATGAACAGAATGCAACATTCCAAAGATCATACCTCCAGGCACCAAAAGGAAAAAGGTATAGTAATTCATTCCACATAAAATGTTCCTCTTTCCATAAACCAATCCTCCAATTTGACAAATTACCCTCCAAATTCCTACACTCGAACACTTCCAAACACAGCTCCTCCAATTACCCATCCAGATACTACTGATATTTCATATCACCTCAAACAACATTATACCAATCTATTTCTAACCAATTTTACCTCCAACACATTTTCTTCTCAAGAAGAGTTTAACCACAAAATATACAAATATGTCAAAACCAAAATTCCAGATGGTTTCAATTGGTTTCCTTTTGAAATTACTAAACCAATCCAATATTATAGAAACATCCTTCATGACACAAATTCTTGTTTCATTAAGGATAATATTAGCCCCACAACAAATTATTCCAAATGCCTAATTTTCCATGTTATTATCGATATTGAATGGAAGAATCTTCATTCTTCTCTTTCCAAAACCAAAACCTTCTCTTCCAAATTTATTGATCCAGAACTTCCACAGACTTATAATTTCCATGATTATGTACAAGCATGGCATTGTGCATTCTTACTCCAAAGCTATAACCATTCTTGGTTTTTTAGCTTTCATCCAGGTCGTCTCGAGAAAAATGTGACATTTCCAATATGGTTCCTTGAATGGTGGGATAGTTATGGAGCAATTCCGACATTTTCCCGGACAACCTTCACACCACTTTCCAACATTATCATTACAAAGCAACATTTCCAGCAGGCTTTGAATTCTCCAGTATTATTTATTTCTGTCAAATATTTCGAATTTCATGGATTATGTGCTGGAACTATTCTCTTACCAGACTCACTGAATCAAGACCTTATTTTTTGACTCGTGATTATCGGGTCAAATGGTGGAAAAATTTCAAGATTTATCCAAACATGTTAGACTGTGTTTCCTAGTATCTCCAATATGGTTCATCTGCCCTCCAAGATTATAATGACTGGACTAAGCAGAGCTTCCAGCAATATAAACAAGTCCAAATCACCCCTCCAACAAACACATTTCATTCACCATCCTCATCTACCAAATCCAAAAAGAAAAATAAGCCAACCATCAATAAAGCTGAACTATTTGATCAGTTCCTCCAATTTATTAACCAAAATAAACAAGTTCAATCTTCCAGTTCCAGTTCATCTGAGGCTTCCAACCCAGACTTGTATGGTGGGCCTTGTGCCCAAGATCCTTTTGATTTCTAAATAAAAGAAAGATCCCGCTAAGTGTTTTACACTTAGGCAAAAGTTAGGGACATAATTATTCCAAATTACAAAAGAACGTTCAGATACAAATCCAGCAACTTCCAGGCAACTTCCAGGCAATTTCCAAGCAATTTCCAAGATTTGTCAAAAGTAAATAGTGACTGGTGAATAGTGACGGCGATGAATAGTAGTACTATTCATATTCTTACGTGGCACTATTCATATATCTATTTGGCACCTTCTCCAACATGGTCCAAAATTACAACAGTAGTGGCAGACAAAGCATCCAACTGTTACAACGCACTACAAAAAGTATTTCCTGCTGACAACTTTCTAGCTGTCCAAGCACTGCATATTTCGTCGTTTTAGTTTTCTTAATGCTGTAACCTTAGTACTTTTACTTCTGTATTAAGTTTTTTACTTCTGTATTAAGTTTCTTAGCTTATAAATAGGTGTGCTTAGCTTCATTTCAACACAGAGCTTATCCAATAGAGCTTACAACAAGTAATAGAGCTTAAGAGAGAAAATACATTGTAAGAGAAAAGCTCTCAACTTTTGAATTTCCAATTCTGTAAAATATTCCAAGTATTAATATAAGTTTCTTCAGTAAGTTCTTACTTTCTACTTCCTTTAATTATGTTTCCATCTTATGTTTAGAATTACTCTTTCAGTTTTAGTTTGTTTTGTGTACTTCCTATACAAACAAGGTCAGTCTTTAGGGTTAGTCTCCCCTTCCCCTGTCCTGGGTTTATTTATGTAGATATGTATATATATGTATATATGTATATATGTATATGTATATATATGTATATATGTATTGTATATATATGTATATATGTATTGTATATATATATATATATGTATGTGTATATGTCTTCATCGGGAAAACTTAGTTTTGGTAACTTTCTGACTAATTCTTTAATTTTTTCTAAAGTCTTTGTGTCAGTATCATTCCATCTAAAATCGTAGTCTTTCTTTAGTTTTTTAGTTAATGGTTCAGTATATTGTGATAGTTTAGGGATAAATTCTCTAACTTGATTAACTATTCCTAAGAACTTTTGTAATTCCTTTTTAGTATTAATTTCTTGTTGAAACTCTATAATTTTTTGAGCTATATGGTCTTGCATTTTTATTCCAGCTTTATCTATTTCAAATCCTAAGAATTCAATCTGAGTTTTAAATAATTCCATTTTCTTTTTGCTTAAAACTATCCCACTAGTTTTAATGATTTCTATAAACTGTTCTAATAACTTATAATGTTCTTCTTGAGTTTTCGAATAGATTAGTATGTCATCAATGTAGACTACACAATTTGATAGTTGATTTAAATATTTATCCATAAATGCTTGAAATCTTCCTGGGGCATTTTTATATCCAAAAGGTAATACATTCCATTCATAAAATCCATTAGGGACTTTGAATGATGTTAGTTGTTTAGAGTCTTCGGTTAATTTTAATTGGTGAAAACCACTTTTACAATCAAACTTTGAAAAATAATTGTAACCTTGTATTTGCCTCATTTTGAGTATCTTATTTGGTATAGGGTAATTATATGTAATTGTTTTTTCATTTAGGATTCGATAATCTATAACCATTCGGGTTTTTCCTCTTTTTTGTTCGAGTGATTATTAACTATAAATGCACTGCTACTATGTTTTGAGTTGCTTGGTCTAATTAATTGGCCAGCTAATAGTTCCGTTATATGCATTTTAAATTCCTTTTCATCTCTTTGGGTATTATTAAAGGGTTTTTGTGATATTATGCTATTCGGGTCTTTTAATGTCATTTGTATTTCCGTTTTATGCTTATACCAATTTTCTAAAGGGTTATCACTACATAGTTTTTCTAGTTGAGTTTTTAAAGGAGTAAGCTTATCTAAATGGAGTATACCAATTTCTATAATTTCAAAGTTATTAATATTTTCTTTCTTGGTTGTCATTTTTTGGACTAATTGAGTTTCTTCACCTATTTTACATTTTTCCCATTCTATTGGCATTCTTTCTCTATTTTTGACTATTTTAGCTCTTAACTTATGTTTACAAGGAGTAAATAATGTGACAAATTCTTTACCTATACTAAAAGGTTTATATTGGTTAAGGAAGTTAGTTCCGAGTATGATGTCTTTTCCTATTAGTTCGAAACAGTATACTTTAGGTATAATTAATATTTTATTCCAAATTTGTATTTTCACCTTTGTTTGATATAAGGTAATGTTACTACTATTGTTATTAAATCCATTGATTCTAAATGGTGTGTTTAAATTTTTCCATTCTGGTAAACAATTTTCTTTCATTATTGTTGGTTGTGCTCCTGTATCAACCATTGGTGTATAATATCTACTTTTGTATCCTTCAAAGATTATTTTTATAAGTATATAGGTCAAATTACTCATTTTTATTAAGAATTGCTAAGTCATTTGTCATTTTATGTAATCGCTGTTCTAATATTCCGATTACATAAAATGACAAATGACTTAGCAATAAACAAAAGATTTGTATGTGTTTTTACAAGTACCAATACTTGGAACACTAGTTGAGCATTCAAAAGTATTAAGCATATTTGTTGTACGTTGCTTCATAGAATTAACATCCATAGAGTCATCCATAGAGTTTACCAAAACGAGTGTCATTAGCAACTGCAATATACACATTATTACTCAATCAGCCAAACAAACAACTCCAATTCTGCAAATACGATTCAAGGTATCTAATACCTAAAATGACCATGATTGACCAGCTAGTACCAACAATGAGGACTTAGTACCTGTGCTAACTCTACCTACATCGAATGAGTAATAAGATACAAATATTACACCATGATGTTAAATTAAAAGATATTATTCTATTCCACGCTACATAGCAGCAACTATGGAGCCAAAGCATATAAACTCACTCCTTTACGCTCTTGATTATGATTCGGACAATCACAATGACATTCACTATTTGAACTCAGTTGTGGATTCAATCTCAGATTTTTGTTTCAACATTAATGTTTTAGCAAAGACTACAATTTCCATTTTCCAACTGGAATAAAATTTAAGTTCAAACTAATAAATTCGGCTACAGAAGTAAGGTACATAAATTCAGCAACTTTTTTCCAAATATATCCCTTATTCCACATAAATCGATCTCTAAGACCTAATTAAATGATATTCATTCACGATCATGAACAAGGAGTAATGCAAAATCAAAGTCTACGAGAGATAAACATGAATTCAGCAGCATTTAGGACAAGAATTATCTTACTAATACGAAAATTATATCTACTTCTGAATTCATAAAATCTGGATTTCTTGAAAAACATTGCTATGATTAATAAGCTCCAACTATGATCTCATACATATATTCAAAAGAAATTAAAATCAATTTATCAATTTGAATAATATACGAAATCCAAGAGATAAAAAATGAAAGTTCATTCAAACGAATTGGATTAATCGACAAATTAGCTAGAATTTGGATAATAAAGTAGGCACGTACCAGAATCTGAACATCGAGTGATGAAGCAAGCGATTGAAATCAAGGTTTTGGCGGAGCAAAAAAATCAAAATTGGAAAGAAATTAGTATAAAGAAATTCAAAATCAAAATTGCATACAAAGTTTCGAAATTTAGACACAAAGTTTCGAAATTTCTTACTCAAAGTAGCAAAGAAGTTGCGATTCCGCCAAAAAGTTACCGAATTTGTTCCTCAATTTCTGGAAAAATCCTTGATTTCTTGTTATATGATCGTGGAATTTTGTATTGAATTTGTTCTTCTTCGAAGATTGAATGAAATTGTGAGGGCGAAAATTGCGTGAGGGAGAAGAGAAAGAAAGAGCGTCGAGTTTGTTGCTCAATTTCTAGTATTTCGGGCTTTGGGCTTTTGTTATATAGGTATGGGAGAGTTCTCACCATAAGGTGGTTCTCACTAGAACCCGACCCTATATATATATATGAGCAAAATCGTTAAATGAGGAAAATTGAGTGTTTCTCACCATAAGGGTGGTTGTCATATGAACTTAAACCCATATATATATAACCATTTCTTATATAAATGATGACTTAAAAAAATAATTTCAGGAACCTTAAATAGTTGATGTCAAAACAAGTTGAACAATGGTGTGCAAGACAAAAAAAGGAAGTTTATACTGTCTGGAAAACGTGAAAGGTGCTCACATTCTTTTCAAAGTCAACAACCAAGTAACAAGCATTTATATTTTTTCTAGCAACTTAAGATCTTTAAAAAATATTATTTACAGTAGACAATCTTAACCTACTTTCAAGAAGGAACAGGGTGGGTATTTATGTGTCAGAATTGGAGTGAAGAAGGTGGAAGTAGAGGGAAAAAACATCACACATGTCTTGCACATGGTAGTCTTAAGTAAGTCAATGCCTCGAAAATGTTTTATCAGCGCTTGAAAGTAGGCCAAAATTGTTTCTCGCAAATAAAATTTCTTTTGAGGATTGTCTATTTGCCAAACATATCTACATATTAGGATCATGTCTTGCTACTATTTAATATGGAATAGTTCCTTCAGTCTCCGTTACACACATGTTTTCGCACAGAAAGAAGAGAGGGAAAGAGAGTTGCAAAATGGTGATGAGTGAATCCAAATAAAAAACCGAAAGAATCTGAGTTTGACTCAAATTCAGAAAAGGAAATCAAAGATATAATTGAGTATGAAAAAAAAAGGGAGCAGAGGATTCTAGACAGAGAGAGAATGAAAATACAGATGCATGACGTAAAGGCTGCGAAAATTTTGAGAAATCTTAAACATAATGAGAAAATGAAAATTAGGCATGCAACCTACATAGGTGTATAGCAATAAATTCGAAATATAATTATTCTGTACATCAATGACTAAAAATTTGAAAAGTATTTAAGCAACCCACTAATTAAAAACACACATTTGATCCCTTCTCTCTCATTTATATCTTTAGTAAATTATTTGAATAATAGTTCTTTGTCTAACCACCTTTTTCTTTCTCTAAAACTTTTTTTTTCTTAAATCGAAAAAAAAAGATCCACGAATCCATCCTCTCCTCTCATTTCTTTTTTCCTTGGTTCTTACTTTACATTAATTAACCAAGAAGATTTTTCAGAGAATCGAGGGAGTATAGATCGACAAACGTAGTCAAATATGATTTTTAACTGAACAAATGAGAGTAACAAATGAAGGGAGGCAATATGTGTATTTGTTTCCTAAGTAAAGTTTAATATAAACTCCGATAATAGATAATAGACAAAAATATAGCATAAAATGAAAGATCTTTCAGAACAGTACCCAAAGAGTGGATGTATAACCTTATGAATTTGCAATGGCATGACAAAATCTACTAAATTGTTGGAAACTAATTTGAATAGAATAAAAGGTTTCACACTCTCATAATTAAAGAATTGACATAATTGAATCATGCTTTATAAGAATAGTCTTATTTATTATCTTCCTATTACTCAATATAAGGATATGATAGAAATTTCAGTCATAATTCGTTTCGTTGTAAGAAACAATACATATAATTATATCTGGACGGGATTGAAATATATACTTTGAATTCACATAGATTGAGTACTTGATAAAATTTAATATACTTTGAATCACATAGATTGAGTACTTGATAAAATTTACTCGCATATGAAAATAATAGGTTTTCTGTTGAGTCATTGCACCACCAACTTTAATCCCTTTTCCTCCATTGGGTTAGATGCAAGTGATGATAACTTCAGTTAGATGCAAGTTAAATTCGTGTAAGTAGGCTCTTGGTTAGGTCGTTCAAGTGAGATTAAAGATAGGTTAATTTGAATCGAATAATTCAAATACCTTAGTTTTGCGAAATGTACGGGTAAGATACTACAGTGGTGAAGTGGTCTTTTGTGTGGGTAAAATGGCTAGAATGTGTAATTTGGGTGAATGTTAGAGTATATTAGTACACAACCGGTTAGAAACTTATGCCAAAATTTATGTGGAACATGGTCAGTGTTGTATAATAATATTTTCATATATTTATTTTTTAGTAATCCAATATTAAATCTTTTTCTTTAAACCTACATATAACCTGTTCCGCAGGCTCAAACATTTTATAAGGAAAAATTTAATGGGCGTAAAATACTATTGAAATCCTCATATATTAATAATGATATCGGATATTATTTAAATTCAATAACAATATAGTGATTTATATATTTGTTATTGGAAAGGACTCAACTATGTATCTTATAATCTTTATATTTGTAATACTTCCTCCATTACTAAATAAATGCACCATTTTCCACTTTAAAATATTTCACAATACGTGTACTATTTCCCTATTCAGTAATGTTTCATAATATAATAGTACTAATAAATAATACTACTCCCTCCTTTAACTATCTAATCACATGGGTAAGAAAAGCAATTACAACACTCTATCTGTCTTCATCTTGATTCTTGCGGCAAAAAGAAACGGTGTCGGCATTGTGAAACGGGGATGATATTACGATTTGCAAACCAATATACGTCGCACAGATATTAGACTCAAAAGAGGGATACCTAATGAATATCGCAACACCAATCGAAACAGGCGAATCAACAAAATGAGCTAATTTTCAAGCGTTATAAGTCAAAAGAGGGATTAATAAATATTCAATATTAGTTGGTTTTACTCCCTATAAATAAGCACCATAGTTTCGTTGGTTTTTCACTTTATGGTTTCTTGGAAAGAGATCAATTTAAAGAATGAAGCTATTTTATTTGGATGAAGAGTGAGAAAGGGAGTGAAACTGTTATGAAAGGATTGGATAAAGTTATTGAATTGGAAGAGTTATTATTTACATATGTACTTTTGTTAGCACTTCTTTTTATATAAAAGATAACCATGAAATGTAAATCATAGGAACACACATACATAATACAAGTACTACGTATTTATATATGATTGTGTAGGCGTGTTTTTATTTCGCCTACGCGGTGTGAGTGCGTATTATATTTGACTACCCCACTGTTAAGGTTTTATTGAAAATTGTTTTGTATTTAAAGAAGTCGCCAACAATTCTTTTTAGGAAGAATCATAAACCTAATTGGATATAGGAAAATCATAGGGACACATTATCTAATGTAGATTTCCCCGTCCTGACTCCATAGATGGTCAAAATGAACCAAAGATTGAGTTCGGGGGTGAGGGTACGAATATAGTCATAATGAACAACATTCGCCCAATGTTGGCCTCTACTAAATATCGATTCATTAAAGATTTTATGCCCAAGAATAATCAAATAATATTTTAAGCACTCTAAATAAATTTAGTCTAAGTAGGTTCTGGAAACACATAAAAAGACTAATTTTAGTGACATGTTATTATGCAATCAATATTACAGGGAACCTAGCAAGTTGTCCAAATTAATCTGATTAATATTAGAACATTTATTTAGGTCTTGATTAGCAAAAATAACATGTGAGTGATAAAAGCAGGACAATCATATAATATGCATAGAATAATCAGGCAGGTATAATAGCAATGAAAAATAAATAAAAAGAAAGAGAAAAGAGGTTAGAATATACAGTATAGCGATTTTAAGATCTACATCAGTAAAGGAAACTGTTAGTAACTTCAATATAAAAATAATTTATTCAAGGACCCTCAGGTATTATACCTATGCGGCTTAGATTGAGGAGCGCAACGATCTTTAGGCGGAGCAATCGTGAAACCAAAAACGCAGTATGAAGAATTGATTGAAAGTATTGGATGTATTGAAAGTATTTGAGTGTTGAAGGTTAAAAGCACGTTTCGGAGTGTTCGAGAGAATTTTGTGTAAGTAAATAATAATCTGAAAAAGCTGTCCTTGATTCGGGGAATCACGGAGTATTTATAGGAAAAAGAAACCTTGCGCCTCACGCAAGCCTTGCGCCAGGCGCACGCCTACGTGGCAGGCACAACGCCACGCGTCAGGCGCACATTGGTGTGCCTAACGCAGCCAGCCCAATCAGGTTTAGGCACGTGTAAACGCGTTTTTGAAAAGATAAAAAAGAAAGTGGCGTCTCGCACAAGACTTGCGTCTGACGCAGGACTCAGTGTGAGTCACAAAATCTATGTGTCAGGCGCTCATTGGCACGCCTGACGCGATATGGCCAATGTGCTGGACGCACGTGGCTCGCTGAGCGCAGCCGCCGCGTCCGGCGCACATTCGGGAATATTCCTTTGCGCGTCTTTCGAAGATATTTTTCTATCCCTAAAATTCCGGAGATGGAATTTTACGGATCAAAAATCTGATTTTTGATTGAAGATGATGAAAAGGATTCTGAAAAATATTATTAAAATAATAAATATTTGATTGGGCTTTTAAAATGGATTTTAAACATTTTATGGGCTTAAAATACAATTAATCATCAAGGAATAATTAATTGGGCTTTAGAATATCATTTCAAAACACATTTTGGATTGGTTCTTTAGATTGCTATTCCGTTGGGTCGCGCCAACTAATGCCGCGGTATGTTTCATCATTGGATCCTTAAATGGGGAGACACGATTATGTGTCTACAGATTGCTGTCTTTATATATTTTGTAATACTACCTACTCTATATTTTTTTTCTCTTCCGAATTTCTTTTGGGAGGAAACTAAAGAATAAGGATTGATAGCGGATCGTTGGATTTACTTCGGTTAGTTTTTGCTAGTCGAAAAGTAAAGAGGGAAGAACGAACAAATACACCTAGAAGACAGTTCCCTTTGGTTGTATGATTTGCAATGACGATCAATAAAAGCTAGAGACAGTCGCTATTGCACGTAGGCTCATATCTCTCACGACCAGTATTCAGGCTTCAGCCACAGACAATTCTATGTGGTTAAATCAAGAGCTACCAGCAAAAAGGATTTGAAAATATTAAGCTGTGATAAAAATCATGGGAATTCGAATGTTACCACTAATGTAGTGCACAAGGAAGTATTTCAAAAATGTGAAATCAATACTCTTAATATTAATCTACTAGATTGTTTTATTTAAGTATTTTGTAACTATCATGTAATTTATTTATTTATCTGTGTTGTTTATTCAATCTGATTAGATTAGCTCATTGTTATTTTCTTTATATTAATTGCACCATTTCTTTTGTTTTATATATAATATGTATTATTTGGTCAATAAAGATTTTACCAAATCATATTTATATAAAACCTCCCATGCATCTTTACACGGTTAAAAACTACTTAGAATTAATAATTGAAAAAAGATTCAAAATACAGCTTTTCGCTTTTTCCCGCTGGGGTGGCCCAAGTATATAACTGCCTTAAAGGATCACCGAAAGGAAATTAGCAATGCAAACATCTGTTTTCTGTTTAATCGAAAAGGTTGAGTGGAGTTAAAACTTCACAGTAATCAACAAACTCATAAGAAAATGCTTTATCAAAAAGTTGGAATCAATTAGTGAACCATTTAAAAGCAAGTACTTTCATTTCTTTTCAATTCACATGTAAAGGAAAAAACAAGCAAAACAGATGGAAGCACATAGATAAAGTTTGTTTGCAGCCAAAAGTTGTAGAGCCTTCCGCGTCCTGATTGAGTAGTGTAACTGTGTTAATACTATCTGTGTGCTTGATTCAATACTATCCAAATGTAGAATTTTCTGCAGCCTGAACTCCTAATCTATGCTGTTTAAATGTAGAACTTTCTGTGTCCTGGTGAAATACTGTGTTAAATTATCTGTATGCTTGATCACTATCCATATATAGAACAATCCACGTCCTGATCTGTAGTTCACTGTAGACTTTCCGCTTCCAGATCAAGGATATATACCAATAGTGAAGAAGTTGATCTGCTTCTGAAGTTCATCAAATCTCAAGTTGATGTGCCATAAAAGTCGTGGCCTCAATTGTGTTTCACCAAAAAACATGATTAATACTGCAAGATACAGTGTTGGACATAACAAACACAGCGCTGTTTTGCTAATTAGCAAGCTCTATTGATCCAAATCTTTACCAGGAGAAATGTTTAGTAAACATCTTGTATAAACAGTGATAATAATGACTAATAGAAGGGGGAAACACATGGAAATTCAGCTTCTCTTCCTGAATTACGCTAAAACAGTTATGACCAGAGTTAAAGCATTATACATAGAG
The DNA here is from genome assembly GCA_947646795.1 of Beta lomatogona. Lineage (NCBI taxonomy): Eukaryota > Viridiplantae > Streptophyta > Magnoliopsida > Caryophyllales > Amaranthaceae > Beta > Beta lomatogona. The sequence goes on from CANSNZ010001473.1 coordinate 4,842,326, forward strand.
TGTAAGAGAATGGAAGATCTCAAGTCTCCACTCCAACAATAAGAGCACCCAAGAACTATTCCCACTATAACTAGTTGGATAAAATTCTCACTGGAAAGGTGCGCTGCACTGAAGATGAGTGAACTTATCATTACTGCTTGCTGCCATTTCATGCTGGACGCAAGAGAGGTCAACAAAAACCGTCTGAAAACGATTTCCTCCAGCAGGGGAGCGATTATGCAATATACAAGTGCACAGGCAGACTGAGAAACACTGCCGCTCAGCAAGATCTCCTTCACTATTTGATTGTTCACACCCTGAAGAAATCAGAACCAAATTTTTTTATATCTCAAGTACATTAGACTTGGATCAATAACACTTTAATAGCAATGAGAAGAATATGTCAATGAGCAAAGCCTGGTTTATGCACCTGAGTGCACAGTGCTCATTGTGCACCCGAAAAGGATTGTGAAAAACTGTAAACATTCACATCTAATACTGGAGTAATTCAGAGTTTCCACTTACTTATCTTAAGTCCATGAGGATTTCAGCCAAAGAAACACAAATAAGCTAGATCTTTCAAAGCCGTAATGGCCCACTTAGTAGGCGCTGCTCAATGGCCATATTGATAATGATTATATATGTAGTTTTTATTTTTCTAAAGGGATGATTACGCATGTACTTCGCGCTGAAAATCTTCTACTCATTACCATGATGATGAAGTCCCATCCCGAAACGTGATCTTCGTAAGCAATTTTTACTCCCACTCAATACGACCTTGGTAATGGAAGGTAATGAAATTTATCAAGATGATCACTAGTTTGGGCGTAGAGAAGAGTTATCATGAACATTAACAGGATACTTTCTACACAACTACAAACGAACTTATTTGCATTACTACCATCTATTACCATCTACCAAAAGGAGCCGTAAAAGTTAAAAAGGAAAAGGGTCAAAGGATCAAGAAAAGCTGTAAGCTGTGCGCCAATGAATGCTCTTCAAAACTGATACGCTTTTGACAAAATCTCGAGTTGCTTGATCAAAATTTATGAGGTTACACTCAGCCAGTAAGCTGTAGTTCACCACAAGGAGATCCTATTCTGCATGATGTAGTAGTCCAGTACCTTTTAAGCACATTACTTTCCAGGACTAGTCCTTGAACAAATATAGAAAAGCTTTTCCTTTAATAGCTAGTCTTATGTAAGGCTGCCTTACAATAAATTAGTGTAAGTCCACCTTATTTTTTTGCCATAAAAGGGTCATTATTTAAAAGGGATCACGTATTAAGTTAAAGGGGTAACTTTTTGATAAAGGTTCAACTCTTACATTAAAAGGGTTTTTTTAACTGTAAGTGACCCCTATAGGTCATAGAGTTACCCCGTCTTACCATAAGTTATGGTATGTCGGTCTCATATAAGAATTTGTATTCCTTTAAATTTGAAAAACCAGATCTCTGTTTTAAAATCACCCATTATCTTCTGCAAATAGACAATTTTGCTGGCAGATAACAACTTCCCAAAACTTTCAGCTTGCATATGCTTATTCAGTTAATGGAGAAAGAAGCATTAAGTTCACTCTAGGCACTTGCGTAGTCTTGTGTTCATACTTCAGAGGTATCTGGAGGCAATAAAATCCAATGTTTACTGTATTCATGGACAATGATCTGAAATGACTGTGGATAAGTGTGTGACATCACCTAACTTTAAGGAGCTCCGTCCTTGGCTCATATGAAGTTCCCAAAAGTCAGAGAATTCAGAGGTCAAAACTCAAAACGAGGGAACTCAAGTAACTAGATCTGGAACCAGTTTATAAGTTCCCATAATAATGAACTTTCTTCATAATTTCTATAATATCAGGAAACGGGTCAAGAGTCCCAAGTTAAGTGAATATTTTTCTGATTCGTGGAGTTTGTCTGACATTAAAATTACAGAAAAGCTCCAACTATTGGTCGGATGTCAAATTTATCTTCTGCAGTTTGGAATCAGAATAAGAGCAGAAGTAAATGAATCAGAATAAGAGCAGAAGTAAATAGACCAACCTTAGTATCAACCAATTTGTCAGCAAGAAATGATGCGAAGAACATTGCTAGAACAAGAACACCAAAACCCAGAAGAGCGGTGACCACCCAGCTTCCCTCACTACGCATTTTGCCAATTTGAAAGAAGCTAACAGGCTTATGCTTCGCGGTGAACTGCAGAAGCAGCAGAGCACCAAACAGCTCCAGAGTCTCAATCACAAGTAAAGCAACTGCCTGCAGGAATACAAATGGGGAAAAGCAGGAAAGTTTCAGCATCAGTAGCTGCAGCAATCCGAATGACTACTGTGAAGCTCAATCGACAAATCTAAGATCAGCTCTATCATTGAGGATAGTGTATTGCAATCTACCTTAATCAGAAATAAGTGTAAGTCAAGGAAACTGGTCCTTAATAATTATCAAAAGCACGTCTTTGCTGAATATTTTTTTAGCAAATGATATGAAATAATATTCGCCCAGGCCTAGTCAACCCAAACTAAATATGTGATGAATTGATACAGCAATAAAGCATAAAACACCAGGAACCAGCATCAAATGAGAATCCCTTAACTAAAAGGGCACATGTACTTCAGCATCAAACTGGTTCTCTTTTTCTTTCTAATTCCTCTGCATTCCTTAAGTCTCCAGAACTTTCAGCAAATTATTGTGAGTTTCACCATCCATTGAAAGAAGCATAGACCAGTTTTGTTTCTACAACAAATGAAAACCATAAATTACGAGTACAGTATAGACGAAAACCATCTTCAACATCACATTGCTTGGTCAAACAACTGGCATATGTTTCAACCTGATAAAACTCCTCTATATACTAATATCTTCAATTGCCCCATCCAGAAAAACGTCACACATGTAAACAGAACTCCAGGACATGGACACCAGACATATTTACAACAATACGAGATCGTATATAAAACCGATTTACAATAATATGGAATGACGGGATAACTTTTCAATTATAACGACTAATTCCTTACTATCCATGGATGGATTGGAGATAATTTTTAACGTCTTCAAATAAGTTACTGTACGTCTATCTCATATGAACACTTGTTAATACAATAACTAGCAAAAGCTTCAACAACAAAAATTGTCTTCTTGCCTTAATTTGAGGCTCAAGATCAGGCTGATTCAATAAGTGAGCAACAACAGATAATCCGCCGAAACTCAAAGGTATATGTAAGCTGAAAATATACAAACCCATGTTGCTCCAAACACTCCCATTTTCCCATGGCGGGTCCGGGTCGGATTCTAGTAACGAGAAACCCTGTTTGAAAATCCAAGAATCACCTAATAAAATCATAATTATGGCACAAGTATATAATTAAATGGAAGCGAAAATATATAGATTTTTCAAATGATTATAGCAATTAGTGGAATACTACAGCGGTTTGCTTCTTGTTTCCAGAGTTTTTGCAGCAGAATTTAAACCGGATTTTGGGTTTGGAATAGATGGAGGTTGATCTATGGAGACCGAATTTTGGAATTTTGGACGAAAGAATTTGGATTTCGGAATCAACTTTGGCGGGTAAAAACCGGGCTGTTGTGCATAGCACTGCCATCTTTGCTTTTAATTTTAGCTCTGAGAACGGGCATTTCTCCAATTCTCCTCACCTTACTCTTCTTTCTCACTGGTCAGGTTAGGTCATGATTTCTTCAGAGTAAACCGGAAAGGGCATAAACCCAATGGTTACCCTAACTCATGGTTGTAATTAAATCATATTCCCTCCGTTTCCAAAAAAGATGAGAGAGAAAAGACTAAGAAAATCCAAAAAAAAAAAACCGAGAAACTGTAGCCCCAAATTGATTTCGAACAAATCCCTAATCCAATTGAACAAACCAAAGCAGTTCAATTTCTTCCTCAATTCCCGCTGTTATGCAATTGCCATTTAAGGACCCAATGATGAAACATACCGCGGTCTTAATTGGTGCGACCCAAGGGAAGAGCAGTCCGATAGCCAAACTCTTTTAAAAGTGTTAAAAAGCGTATTTTAATAATCCAAAATCGTATTTTAACGCCCACTTAATTATTCATGATACTTAATTGTATTTTAAGCCTAACTCTTTGAAAAAGCCCAATCAATGGTTTAATAATAAATTGTTTTTTTAAATAAAATAAATATTTTCGAAGATATTTTTATAATTAAAATCGGATTTTATCCCGTAAAATAGGATTTTCGGATTTAAAAGATAAAAGAAAATCGTTAAAACATGTTTTATAAAAAAGTTGTCAAAAAATGTCAAAACCAAGGCGGTGCCCCTAGTTCACCAACGTGCGCCAAACGCACAAGCCAAGCCTGTGTCAGGCGCACCATTGTGTGTATGACACGTGTCCCTGTGAGTCACACATAGTCGTGTGCCTGGCGCACTCCTCTGTACGACATGCAGGCTGTCAATTCTATCTTTTTAAATGTGTGCCACGTGTTGCAGCTGATTGGGCATGTTGCGTTAGGCGCACCGATGTGCGCCTGACACGTGTAATTGTGCGTCATATAGAGACGTGCACTTGGCGCACTCTCTGCGTGACGCGCGGGTTTTGGTTTCTTATAAATAGGTGTGACTTTTCCGCATTGAATGAACAGTTTTTTCTCATATAATTTTCATACGACTTTACACTTCGAACTATACGAACATACTTACGAATCCTCTCTACAAAACACATATTTTCTGACAAAAACACATACAAACAAAACACATGCTTTCACACATTCATATCTTCAGGCTTCACGATTGCTCGTCCCGAAGGTTGTCAGTCTCTCAGACCCAAGAAACAGTATAATTCTGAGGGTCCTTGAATAAATTTATTATTTTTATTGAAGTTACTAACAATTTTTTTCATGATGTAGGTCTTTAATACAAAAATCGTTCCTTTGTACATTCTAATCTCTACTCTTTCTTTTTTCTTATTTTATATACTTACTTGATTGTCCTGCTTGCCTTTTCATAACTCACATGTTATTTTTGTTAATCAAAGACCTAAAGAATTGTTCTAATATTAATCAGAGTATTTGAACAGCCTGTTAGGTTCCCTGTAATTTTGATTGCATAATAACGTATCACTAAAAAATAGTCTTTTATGTGTTTCCCGAACCAACCTAGACTAAATTATTTTTAGGGTGCATCAAAATATTATTTGGTTATATTATTGCATAAAAATTGACATGAATCGATATTTAGTAGAGGCCAGCAATGGGCGAATGTGGTTCATCATGACCGTATTCGTGCCCTCACCCCGAATTCAATCTTTGGTTCATTGACCATCTATGGAGTCAAAACGGGGAAATCTACATTGGATAAGTCCCTAATTTGTCCGTACGATTTCTCAGTATCCCATTAGGTTTATGAGTCTTCCTTTAAAGACTTGTTGGCGACTTCAAAGTATTTTTCAATAAAACCTTTAAAATGAGGTAGTCAATTACGCGCTCACACCGCGTAGGTGAAATAAAAACACGACTACAATTTGGCCACTTCACCTAGCAGGATTTTTAAAATAATTAAATCAATTTTTTAAAATGAGTGGGTGAAACTCGAAAAATACGATTCATACTCTTTTTATGCTTTAGAATGACATTACAGTTTTGCATATGCATGGCTATTGTTTAAGCTTCCATAAGGACAATCTACCTTGCTTCATTAGCGCATGTTCTATGCGTGAGGCCACCCCCGGGGGGTTTACGCTTTGTCCTTCCAAAAAGCATCCTGAGAGATAGTGTTGGATCTTAGTCATAAGCAAACCTACCCAACCATGGCATTGTTCTCTTGTTCCTGACTTGAGAACTAGAGTGCGTCTTACACGTGGCCACCTCTTTAAGTAGAGGTACGAAGCGTGGGATCAATCTCTTAGTCATGGACCCTTTCAAATACAACCTTAACCTGATCATAGTTTCAAAAATAGAACAGGACTTTAGGTTGTAACTTTTGCATCCATGTTATATGACATTTGCTTGTGATTGCAATTTTGCTTGTTATTAACTTGTCAAATAGTCATTGTTATGCGTCATACCTAAAACTGCGTCTAAAAACAAAAAAAGATCGTCAATTGGCCAAAACCTCGCCTAAATCCCCGAAAAATATGTCGGGGGAGCAGTGCGCCAAGCGCATTAAGTTGCGCACTGCTCCTGTGCTAGACGCACAGCTGTGTGCCGCGCGCAGCAATGATGCGTGGCACGCAGTCTGTGCATCGCATGGTTTTCGTCGATTTAGTCGTTGTAGTGGTCGATCCTACGTTTGGTCCGTCTGCATTCGCGTAAAAGCAAAATCAGTCTTTTCATCTATATATATATATATATATATATATATATATATCTAAAGGTAGGATCCACTGAAACTAACCTTAAGCGGCAAATTGAAAACCAACCTTTTTGCTCATTTTACAAATTTTTGTTCATTTTATGTTTTTTGCTCATTTTATGTTTTTGCTCATTTTAGGAAACTTTCTCTCATTTTAGGAAACTTTTGCTCATTTTAAGAAGTATTTGCTCATTCTACAAACTTTTGTTCATTTTATATGTTTTTGCTTATTTCATGTTTTTGCTCATTTCATGTTATTGCTCATTTTATATTTTTGCTCGTTTCAAGAAATTTTGCTCATTTTATCTTTTTTGCTCATTCTAAGAAACTTTTTGCTCATTTTACATTGCAGTTTTCAGCATAAGGAGTGGTTTTCACCTGATCCACATACAAGACCAGAAAAAAAATACTACTCCCACTTAACTCCTTGTATACACAAGATTCCTCTTCATTTCTGAGAAAGCCAAATTTCTTGATTGCCTCATCAAATCTGAGGTTCCAACTGCTGGATGCTTGCTTTAGTCCATAAATGGACTTCTTAAGCTTGCATACCCTTCCTGGATAATCTGGATCTTCAAAACCGTGAGGTTGTGTCATGTACACATCAAGAAAGCGGTTTTGACATCCATCTGCCATATTTCATAGTCATGAAAGGCAGCAATCGCAAGGATTATCCTAATGGAGTTCAGCATGGCTACTAGTGAGAAGGTTTCATCATAGTCAATACCATGAATTCGTTTGAAACCTTTCGCCACCAACCTTGCTTTGAAAACACTAATTTTTCCATCCTTGTCTGTTTTCAACTTGAAAATCCATTTTGCATCCAATGGGTTTTACCCCATCAGGCAAATCAACCAAGTCTCATACTTGATTTTCAGACATGGAATCCATTTCCAATTTCATGGCCTCAAGCCATCTTTTGGGAGTCTTGACTATCGAAAGCATCTTTGTAGCTAGTAAGTTCTTCTGATTCTAAAATAGTTATTTCAGAACTTTCAGTCAAAAGGAAATCAATATATCTCTTTGAAGGAATGATGGTCCTACTAGACCTACGTTGGGGAACAACAGTAGAAGTTTCTGCCTCATTAGGTTGAGTTACTTTGCATGGAGTATCTCCAAGTGGGACGGTAGGAGGTACGTGAATTGAATGCACCGCTTCCTGAGCATTTTCATGCAGGGCTGCCTCTAATGTGGTCTTAACCTCATCCATTTGTTGCTCATCTCAAATTTCTTCGAGATATACATTACACCCACTTATTTTTCTGGAAATAAACTCCTTTTCCAGAAAGACACCATTACGAGCAACAAATACTTTGTTTTCGCTTTAGTTGTAGAAGTAGCATCCCTTAGTCTCTTTTGGGTAACCCACAAAGAGACATTTATCGGATTTGGGTGAAAGTTTATCAGAGACCAAACGTTTTACATAGGCTTCACAACCCCATATCCTTAGAAAAGACAATTTTGGAACTTTTCCAAGTCCACATTTCATATGTTGTCTTTTCCACTGCTTTGGATGGTGCTCTGTTAAGTGTGAATGTCACTGTTTCAAGTGCAAATCCCCAGAATGAAATAGCAAGATCAGCAAGACTCAGCATGGATCGAACCATATCTAGGAGAGTTCGATTCCTTCTTTTAGAAACGTCATTTAACTGCGGTGTTCCTGGTGGAGTCCATTGTGAAAGTATTCCACAATCTTTCAAATGATCACCAAATTCTTGAGATAAATATTCACCACCATGATCGGATCGAAATGCCTTAATTTTATTCCCAAGTTGGTTTCGTACTTCATTTTAGAAATCCTTGAATTTTTCAAAGGATTCTGACTTATGCCGTATGAGGTAAACATATCCAAATCTGCTTACATTATCTGTAAAAGTTACGAAGTAACCATACCCTCCCCTAGCCAACGTACTCATAGGTCTGCACACATCCGTATGTATGAGGGTTAAAAGGTTATTGGCCCTTACACTTGAACCTGTGAAAGGAGACTTTGTCATTTTTCCCATCAAGCAAAACTTACAAGTATCAAATGATTCGAAATCAAATGATATGAGAATTCCATCTTTATGAAGTTTCCCTATGCGCCGTGAGCTTATTATGTGGCCTAATCGACAATGCCATAGGTATGTAGGGTTTGAATCATCAGTTTTATGTTTCTTGTTGTCTATGTTATAGATGTGGGTTTCTAAGTCTAGCACATATAAACCATTTGATAACTTGACTGAGACATAAAATAAATTATTCAAATAAGCAGAACAACAATTATTCTTGATTTGAAATGAAAAACCTTCCGAATCCAAAACCGAAATCGAAACAATATTCTTGGCAATAGTTGGAACATAATAACAATTATGAAGTTTTAATAATAAACCAGAAAGTAGACTACAATCTCCCACAACCAAAGCAGAAACTCGTGCTCCGTTGCCTATGCGGAGGTCCACTTCTCCTTTGCTCAACGTTCTACTTCTTCTTGGTGCATGCACATTACAAATAATGTGAGATCCATGTGTAGTATCAAATATCCATGATGTAGAAGTAGATAAGTTAATCTCTATAACATAAATACCTGAAGTCGAAGCGCCACTCTTCTCCTCCTCCATAACTTAGGGCAGTTCCTCTTCCAATGACCAATCTTGTGGCAGTGGTAGCACTAATGTAGTGACCTTAGGAGTGGCCTTTAGCTTAGAAGTGTCATCAGTGGCAACAACCTTGCCCTTATTCTTCTTCATAGGTGTCCCTTTTTTCTTGAATTGCTTGCCCTTCCTAACTTTAAGAACATCCTTATGTTCAGGTTCAGCAGGCAAGCTCCTTTCACCATGAGTTAGCATACCATGCAACTCTTGCATGGTAGTCTCCCCTCCTTGTATGTAAAAATTCAACCGAAAGTTTTGAAAAGTTTCAGGCAAGGAGTTGATCACAATATCAGTTGCCAGTTTTGGGGGATAAGGGAAGCCCGGTTTTTCCATGATCTGAAAATGTTCAATCATATTGAACACATGTGGACCAACGGGTTTTCCTTTACCAATTTTGCACTCCAACAACTTACAGTGAGCTTCAGACCTCTCCAATCTAGCATTCTTCTGAAACATGGTTTTCAGCTACTGGAGGATAGAGTAGGCATCCCGACCATTAAAACGCTTTTGAAAGTCTGGTTCCATGCAAGCAATCATTAAACATTTTACTTGCACAAAATTAGCCTCTAGGGTTTGCCATGTTCTCCGTTCAGCAAGCGTATTTTCTGGCAGGGGTTCAGGGAGAGCATTGTCAAGAACGTTTTCCCTTCCTTCGGCTTTGAGAACGATTCTCACAGCCATTTCCCATTCTAGGAAGTTTTGTGCATTCAGTCTGTCATTTTCGAGTAAATAGCGCAAATTAAAACCAGGGGTGTTGTTGTTTGAACCAGACATGATACCTACAACAAAACAATATTAAAGCAAGATTCAATCAATGTTTATCAAGAAAGCAGTAATTAAACAAATTTTAATTAACTACTACCCTTTATTCAAAATGAAAGCCCCCTATTGAATAAAGGAATAACCAAGATCCCTCCCACTACAATGAAATGGACTTTGGCCCTGCCTTCAATTTATAGTAGTTGAGGTAAGTAAACATTTTATTAATTATAACTAATTATAATTCTTGGTAGACAGGTTAACAACTTCTTGTTTACTCCTATCTTTTAGCTTCAAAACCCAAAACTTTGTCTTTTGATGATTTTGTTGAGTTAACCAAACATTAACATGTGAGTTTCAAAAAACTACCCTACTGTCCCCAGATAAAATGAGCAACACCCTGCTTTGACAGAACCTATTACTCACTATCTAAGGCACCATAGGTGTTGTTTGGAAAAAGCAATTTAAACTCAATATTACTTTTGGGGACCTAAGTTTACTAATATGGTCAATTAATAGTGAACACATGAATCAATTGACCACAACAAACTTAGAAGCAATCATTTAAACACAATAAATGCAAGAAATTAATAAAAGCAATAATTAAAATGATCTAGTATGGCCCATAAACTTAGGAAAATAACTAATCTTCATGAATCTTCCCTTGAATCCCCATGGATCACCATCCTTGAAACTCCTTGGATCCTCATGCTTGATTACATAATTTAAATTAATTAAATAACGCCAATTTAAAGTTACAAAAATGCAAACGATTCGCAGTTCATATTTAATTTACATTCAAATATAACGATTCACATATCGTATTTACTATCCTAATTTGGGCCATATTAGATTACTAGTCATAACATGCAAAATATAATATTTTACATATTACATTAAACATCCACGCATTTATAATATCAAAATAAAATAAACACAAACTATTTACTTATTAACAATTAGTAAGCAAATAAAACTTTCCATAATTATTATAAAAACTTAACAAATTTAAGCTAGAATTTTTTTTAGGAAACTTTATTATTTTAATTCAATTACTTATTTAAACATGGCAGTAATCAAAATTATTCACAAATTTGCAAAATAGGAAACTTTTGTATTTATGCTCAACTTTGCAAAATCAGATTTTCCTAAAAACATTTTTTTTATTTAATGTTTGACTTGTTGACCGTTGACCAGCAACACAAGGCTGCCAGTCAACAGCCAATCACGCACCCCCTCCGCTGGAAATCGTAAAACCAACCGCACACACACGAGTTCACGACACCGGCTAACAGTCATGACCACCGGCTAGCCCACACCGTGTCGCGGACCTCAGTCTGCCGGTCAACCCATTCGCCAGCAAAGCCTGACCAAAAAACGCCAGCAAGCTCAACCGCTCGCGTCGACCAACCCAGCCAGCAAGGCCGACAGCTCGCGCCGCCCCTGCCCCTAAACTCGCCGACCCAACTCTGCCCTCCACCGTGGCTCTCCCGGCGCAGGTGGAGCCACCAAACCATGGTGGGCAATCCATCTAATTTTTGCAACAATTTACATAAATTCAAATTAATATTTAATTAACAATTAATTTAAAGATTTAGGATTTAATTCGGTTTTAATAATCCGAAAATTATGGCAGAATTTTGAATTAATCAACAAATGTTAAACAAATCTGTAGGTTTGTTGAGTTTAGATTTAAATACATAATCTTTATTTAACAATAAATCAACAAGAATTCAAAATTAGGGCAAAAAATCAAATATTAACCAAAAATTCAGAAAATTAACAATTAAATTCAGAAAAATTCGAAAATAATTTTTAGGGTGATCTACTGAATTATCACAACAAATACAATCAAATATTTTCATTTTTATCCTTAAAATTTATGAATAATCAAATTAAACACAAAATTTAACAAAAATTCACAAATAATATGATAAAAATCCGAAAATTAGTTGGAAAAATCCGAAAATTATTTGTAGCTATCATATTATTATAGATCTATGTTCGTGATGAACATTAGATTTATTTAACAAATTAAATATCAAATCTTTAATTGTTAACAAATTATTTCAATGATTAATCATATTAAACATAAATAATTTTAAATCTATTAAATTATGTATGTAAAACTCCGAAAACTAGGAGTGAATTAACAATTAAATTCATCCATAAAATAAAAAATTTCGGACCTTTAAAAAATATTTTGAGCGTAAATCACAAATAAATCAATTATTTACAATTTCCAGTCAATTAATATTAAATATCAATCATGCGAATTCAAGCCATAAATAAATCCTTCCTTAATTGAAGAAAAATAATAACTTTGCATACAATTACATGATCATATGAATATTATGAATTAGGCAAAACTGATACCACTTTAGGACTGTTAGGAAACAATTTCCTAACATCTATCATAGGATTGCAAACATAATCAAACACATGAATCATTCAATAGGTATTAGATATACAACCTTTGTAGCATGATTTCCCTGTTGTACGCAAGCTTCGAATATCTGAGATCCCCAAGTGTTGCTCTTCTAATCAGTCCATGAGCACCAGTTGAACACCAACGTCTGCTAGAACAAAAGAGAAGAAATTATCTACCTTTCGATGGTATAGGCGCTGGTTTAGGGGAGAGTAGATTAGGGTTTCTCAAGCTCTCTCTTTCATGAAAAGAAACTATTTAATAAATTAATTGCCTAAACCCTAATATTATATCATATATATAATAAAAGAATCCTAGCCCAATTAGGAGAACCACTTCTCCTACTACTCCCTATATGGCCGGCCAACTCAAGGCCTCTATGGGCCTAGTTGTTTTGTTCAATTTGTGCTACAATGTGTGACCTCATAGGATTAATATATTTTAGTTAGAGGCCCAATCAATATTTTCCTATTAACCATATTTATTTTCTAGCAAAAAAATATGATTATTAAAATAACTAACTTTATTATCTTCATAATTTAATTACTATTTATATTTAGTAATTGCCGGGATGTCTAATAAGGACATATTCCTTAGCTTCAAGTAAAAACTAGGGTTCAGAGGAAAGGGATGAAGAGGGAAACATAATACTAGAGTTCTCTAGGAATAATAAGCATGAGAGAGAAATAAAATAAATCCCTCTTTATATTTTCCTCTAAGCTAATCTCCAAAATAAGTGAAAGAAAATAAGAAAATAAACTAATAAAGTAAGTTCGATGATTGGTCGATGGATTTTAATAACGTGCGACGACAAACTACCAAACGCACATGAAAACTCGAACAAGGGGTTGCCTTGCGTACACAAGCCCTGGTCGGAGACACCATTGGCCGCTGGAAGGCCAGCGGGCCAGGCAACAACTCGACGACGAGAAGAGTAGCAACCCATTGGGCGCTGGACTTGTGGCAACTTCCTAGGTAAACTTTTGATGGCTATATCTCGAGATCAAGGTATCGTCATGGGCATGTAACCTATAGTTGCGAAGATCTTCAAGTCCAGTCTCCAACGCAATTTGAATCACTATAATCCGATCTATAAAACTCGAGTTATGATCAAAAGAGTAAACATGTGTTGGTTCTTATCACTTCGAAACTAATGTATTTCTTCATTTTCAACTCAAATTCACTCTCGAAAGATATGTCGCGATCCTTATAGAAGCTACTTCACTTAATATGATTATAAGGATCAAGAAAAGCATCCACGAGCATAAATTCATCGATAAAAAACCGCCATTCATCAACTTCCATTGCAAGAATTATCCAATTCATCTAAAATTGATTCGAAAGCGTCCAAATAGCTATGAAACTACCTGAAACATTAAGAAAACTACAAACGAACCGTAATAGAGCACAAAATAGATAATTCATGCTAATGACACCTAAAATGCAACTATATGAACTAATATGCTCTAATAATGCAACCTAAACGTGCCTAAAAACTATATAAAAATGATTTATCAAATTCCCCCAAGCTAAACCATTGCTTGTCCCCAAGGAATAAGATATAGACATTGGAAAAGAAAGATGACCTACAAAATGGGACTACGATAGGGCCACACACTTAATTGAAAGCACGGGAGATATAATCATTACATAAGCATCGAAATAAACCCGAACAAAGCTGCATAGCATGTCATGTAACACAATCGACTCTCCAATCATACCACAAATTAAACCATCTCGCCTAAGCTGGACTTAATCAAACTTGACAGACCTCACTCTAGTCATGTGCACTTTAATATCTTATGTGTTTAAGGGGAAAACAATGACATTCAATCTAAATCAAGTCGACTCATATGAGGCATATACTCTTTAACTTTGACTTTTTGACTCACTTTCATTCAACAATACAATACACAATGATCAAGAGGACGTCTAAGGGTTCTAACCGGGATGAGGTTAAGGGTATGGAAAATAATTTGAGAACTGTGGTGGAGAAACCAAGAAGGGGGAGCATCATATAACTGAAAACGTGACCTAGAAGGGTCACAACAATTCCACTGAACAACCAACAATCTTCACATATAACCAACACTTTTTTTTTTCATTCAAACAATTCAGAAATAACCCTTTTACCTTCATTTTAATTCACAACTCTTTTTCACTTCTTATTCATTTCATTTTTCACTTTTTTTTTTGAACTTTCAATTCAATTTCCAAGCTCACTAAACATACTTTTCCATTTATGTAAACCACAAATAGAGCACTTTAATTCAATACAAACCAACCCAAGACAAATACTCGCTCCCCCAAGCTAGGCTTGGGACAAAAGTCAAATGACTTAGGCCCTGTAATGTAGGTATAGTTCAAATACAGTTACAAAGGCTCAGCGGGGCTAGAGGAAGGAATATATGAAGACGGACATACTCCGGAGCTAAGATCATGAAATAAAGTGCCTCAATCATATCAAAATATATGCACTATCATATATCAAGGAGTACCAAGTCAAAATCAAGATCAATGCCACAACTGAGGAACTAATCACACATGAAAGAACAGGACTGACACACATACGTCAATTCATCAGGCACAAAAGCTCACTTAGGTTAGGTGTCTGCATAGTAAAGTTAAATCGAGCCAGAGAGAGATCAATCAATCTTACCATAAACAACCAATTGCAAAGCAAACATGCTATGAAGAATCATGAAAAAGATGAATGATGCTTAGGAATTATAGTGAAATATCAGCAAGGTTCTCAAAAAGTGCTAGCAATAGCCCATAGATGCAACTAAAATGAGATGAAATCTAATATGAGATGAAATATGCTAATGTAAGTAAGAAAGTAGTACATTTTTTTACCCGTTGTACGTAAACTCCCACCCCTAATGAGTAGTACAAATTGTACAACATCCTATGAAAGCAGAATTACTACACTAAGAAAGCAAATAAATTAAAGATAAGTATTCCTCACCCAAGCTAAATGAAACACAATGTCCTCACTGTGAAAATACAAAAAACAAGGGAAAAGAAATGAAGAAGCTCACTCAGTACGAGCCTCGACTACTAAGGAGGGCTCAGTAGTAGCCACTAGTGGAAAAAAACCTCAAATGTCACAACTAAACTGATCCGGTTTTCGATAATTCAATATTTTTACGAGCAAAATATTGGATCAATTAACTGATCCGGTTTGACAAAAAACCGGATCAGTTAATAAAAACTGATCCGGTCCTTTGACAAACCGGACCAGTTAGGTAGCCCAAACATATGACCCAAACGCGCATATTATTTAAGTCACGCTCTCAACGCCCTCCCTCCTCCTTCTCTCATTCACACCCTCAATGCCCTCCCTCCTCCCTCTCTCATTCACACCCTCCCTAGGGTTTCAACCTCCTCCCTCTCTCCTCCCAGCCTTTCCTCCCCCTTTCCTCCCTCTTTCATCTTGTATCTTTAACACCGTAATCTCTCATTCGCACCTTCAACACAGTCATCTCTCATTCGCACCTTCAACACCAAACACACGCTCTCTACCGCCATCTCATATGGGTATTGTATGGCTCGGCATCCGCCCACAAATCTTCAACACCAAACATCATGATCTCCGCCGCCCAGCCACTGACAGATGTTGTCGCTGAACACCAGATCTTGTCTCCTCGTTGAACACCAAATCTAGTCTCCTTCGCGCAGTCAAACCACCCTCCTCTAATGTTGTCGCTCACTTCAGATCTCCTGTGAACAGTTGTTAGTCTCCCAATCTAGGGTTCGTTTATTTTGTAATTTTATTTTTACTTATGATATTTTAGGTTTTAGTTGCTCTTATTTTTTAGGGTTTAATTTATTTATTTTTTCGTATTTTAGGCTTACTTCCTCCGTAACGAAATAGATGTTACACTTTTGAAAAAACAGAATTCTAGGCAAAATTTCTTAGTGAGAGATTAATTAGGTTAAAGGATATGTAATTAAATTAATTATAAAACATGGCCACATACCCCCCCCACCACCACCACCACCACCGCTCTGGAAACTCACACTACCCCCACTAAAATAACCACCATTAGCATCAAACAACCACACAACCACCACCGTAAAAAAAAACCCCCTCAACGCCAACATACCCGCTGCAGCACCTACATCACCCACATGGCCACATACCCACCGCAACACCCTAACCACCCCCTAATCACCACCAAACACCACAACAACAACCCAATACCACTGACACCACCAAAACCACCCCTTAATCACCACCAAACACCAATTAACAACCACCGACGCACCCAAACCCACACCCAAATCACCACCAAACACTAACCATCGAAGGAGAAGAAGATCACGCGAAGAAAAAGAAGACCGGGTGAAGAAGAAGAAGGAGATCGGGCTGAAACTTGGAATTGGTGTCGAATTTCGAAGATCGGTGGCTCGTGGGTTGGGGGGTTGGAAGATTGGTCGCTCGTGGGTGTTGGTCGACGCTCGTGGGTGCTGCGTGAGGAGAGATAAGGTGGGTCAGGGTGGGGTGAGGACCACGACGGTGAGTCAAAGTGGGGTGAGGAGTGAGAAGGTGGGTCGGAGAGGGGTGAGGAGAGAGAAAGTTGGGTGGGTTGAGGAGAGAGAAAGGTCAGGTGAGGTGAAGGGGGTGAGGAGAGAAAAAGGACAGGTGAGGATTGAGGCGAGGTGAGGAGATAGAAAGGTCAGGTGAGGAGAGAGAAAGAAGGTGGTCAGTGGTGATGGAAGAAGAGATGGGTTGTTATTAGTGACTTAATTAATGGCTAAGTATACATAGGTTAGTTTCATTAAGTATGTTTAAATTTATATAGTAAGGGTAGTTTTGTAATTTCAGCATTTAAAACTTACCAAAACAGGAAAGAAAAAAGTGTAACATCTATTTTGTTACAGCCTAAAATGGGAACTGTAACATCTATTTCGTTACGGAGGAAGTATTTAATTCTATTTATTTCGTCAATAGACTGTAAATTTAGTTTCATTTATATTTCAAATCATGTAATTTAAATTTTGTTTCGGTGTTGTACATTTTGTTTATGTCCATTTCGTTTATGTCGAACAATAAGTCAGTAAATTTGGTGTATGTGAATTTCATTTCTAGGTTGGTTCATTCAAATTTCTAAATTTCTTTCGTTGGTTAATTTCGCTTTGTGGTTGGTAGGTTTGATAGATTGAGTATGTAATTCTGTTGCCTATTCGTTTTGTGGCTGGTTTTGTGGATGGAACTTTATTTGTTGGGTAAATCTTTTTTTTATTTGGTTATATGTTACCTCAACTGATCCGGTCTGTTGTTAAAATCGGATAAGTTTTTACAACAACTGATCTGGTTTTAACACCCTGACCGGATCAGTTGAGGGTTAACTGATCCGGTTGTGGACCGGATCAGTTGAGGGTTAACTGCTGCAGGCCCACACGATCCGGACTAAAACCGGATCTGTATTAACTGTTTTGACCGGATCCGATGGGCTTTTTTCCACTAGTGAGAGTCAGCAGTGGAAGCGGTGGGGCCAGAAGCTCCTAACTAACGACGCAAATAGATAATCTCCAAATCAATTGCCACAACTCTCTTTTCAATTCGATCGAAGTGATCAATCACATCTTGAGAGAAACTAGCAAAAACAATCCGTGAAGAGTCGAAATTCTCTTGTGGTGATGGGTGTAAAGAGTAGAGTACTAGGGTCAAAAACTTCTGAAAGAGACATACGAGAATATGGGTGAGCAGGGCCCAAGAGAGTGCTTTGATCCCAGGGCTGTAGGCGTGTTTTTATTTCGCCTACGGTGTGAGCGCGTATTTGACTACCCCATTGTTAAGGTTTTATCGAAAAATGTTTTGAAGTCGCCAACAAGTCTTTAAAGGAAAACTCATAAACCTAATTAGATATTGAAAACTGTAGGGACATCTTAGGGACTATCCAATGTAGATTTTCCCGTCCTGACTCCATAGATGGTCATTGAACCATAGATTGAGTTCGGGGGTGAGGGTTCGAATATGGTCATATATGAACCACGTTCGCCCATTGCTAGCCTTTACTAAATATCGATTCATATCATAGTTTTATGAAAAAGAATAACCAAATAATATTTTATGCACCCTAAAAATAATTTAGTCTAGGTTGGTTCTGGAAACACATAAAAGACAATTTTTTAATGATATGTTATTATGCAATTAAAATTACAAGGAACCTAACATGTTGTCCAAATTATCTGATTAATATTAGAATAGTTCTTTAGGTCTTTGATTAGCAAAAACATGTTGGTGATAAAAAATCATGCATGGAACAATCAGGCAAGCATGCAATAATATATAAAAATGAAAAGAAAAAAGGAATAAAAGGTTAGAATATACAAAAGAGCAATTTTTATATTAAAGATCTACATTATGAAGGAAATCGTTAGTATTATAAAAAAAATTGAATCAAGGACCCTCATGATAATAACGTGGCTTGGGTCTGAGAGATTGACAACCTTAGGGACGAGCAATCGTGAAGCCTGAAGATATGAATGTATGAAAATTTGAATGTGTTTGTATTTGAAAAGTATGAGTTTTGGTAGAGATTTTGTAAAGGTTCGTAAGGTGTTCGTAAGTGTCGAAGTCGAAGTATTAATGTATGAAAAACCCCGTTTTAAAATCCGGAAAATCGAAGAGTATTTATAGGAAAACCGGAATTACGCTTCGGGCGCCAACTGCACCAGGCGCAGAAGGCTGTGTGACGCACAAACACACGTGTCAGGCGCACATTGGTGCGCCGGACGCGGCATGACCAATCATTAGTGCCCACGTGGCACACACTTTAAAAAAAGATGAAATTGACGGAACAGAGAAGTGCGCTCGGTGCACGACTCTGTGTGACACACAGGTCTACATGGCATGACACGTGCGCTCAGCGCATCGCCTTGATTTTGACACGTTTTGACAGTTTTTTTTGATAAAAACGTGTTTTAAAGATTTTCTTTTATCTTTTAACTCTGCAAATCTGATTTTACGGGATAAAATTTGATTTTATTATAAAAAAATATCTTTGAAAATATTTATATTATTAAAATAAAATAATTAATTATTATTAAACAATAAATTGGGCTTTTTAAAGAGTTGGGCTCAAAATACAATTAATTATCATGAATAATTAAGTGGGCTTTCAAATAGGACTTTAATACATTTCAAAATAGTTTTGGGATGGCTCTTCGGACTGCTCTGCCCTTGGATCGGATCGATTAAGACCTCGGTACGTTTCATCATTGGGCCCTTAAATGGGGAGACACGATTATGTGTCTACAGAAGCCCCCACTATGACTGAGGTTTAGGAAACCGATAGTCAAAGTATACGGTGTCGGGACGGAGAACGATTCTAAACGCTTTGCAGTTTAGAACTGATCTATATACGTCGGTCTCTGCAAAACAAAGTTAGTATGCAGGACAATAACTACAAGTAATTTGATTACCTGCAGGGAAAGATGTTAGTAGATAGGTGCAAACAACTCACATAAAGCACATAGTGATGCAAAAATGCAAACTTAGACTCTATAAGGATGCATGAGACGCTATGCAAGGATTAAGGTTATGCAAAGCTAAGGCAGATGACATGTCATGCAAGGCCAGGGTTATGCAAGACTAGGATGTATGCAATGCAATGCAAGGTCAGAGTTATGCAAGGGTAGGAGATCTGGATATGTAGAATGATGGAATGACTAGTAGAGTAAATGTTAATTGTGGCGGTTGAATTGCGGCGGTTTTACCAATACGCAACAATAAATCACGTAAAAAAAAGAAAGGAAAAATCGAAAATCAACCTATTGCTGCAACTCTGGGTGGAAACCGCAGCAATAGATGTCAACGTGAATTTTTTCATTATTTGTTGACTGGTTTGACCAGATCTATTGCAGCGGTTCCCACCCAAAACCGCAGCAATACATTAAAATATTATATTTATAATAATATTTTAATCTATTGTTGTGGTTCCTAGAAGAAACCGCAACAATAGAGTCATTAAGGTTTTTTTTAATACTTGAGCCTAGCGTCGTTTCCCTCCAACTCACTCCACTGATTCTCTCTCACGAATTCTCTCTCACTCCTATCTCTCTTCTTCAAGCTTCCTCAGTTTTCCTTCTTCTTCAAGTCTTTTTCTCTCCTCTCGTCATCTCAACAGCCCGAATCTCTCTCCTCCCTAATCCTTACCAACCACACGAAGCCGCCAAGCTCGAGCACATTTAACGGTCGACGCTCGCTTAACTACACGAAGTCCGACGTTCGTTCCACACGGAGCCCATCGTACAACCACACGAAGCCGCCAATTTCCACCGTTGTTAATGGCCGTCGCTCGACCACAAGATCCCCGGAATCGAGGTCGGAATCAGAGACGCAACTCTCAATTTCAAATTTTCTTTTCGTTTCTTAGTTTCAAGTTCATTTTTTCCGGTGACCTGTATCTCAATTAATTCGTTTCTAGGTTGTTGTTAAATTTTTTTTTTTGTGTTTTGTTTGCATCTCAGTTTCGTTAATTTCTTTTATATTGTTTTTTGTTTTTTCTTTTGCATTTAGTTTTTTATTTAGTTTCAAGATCTATTGGTGATATTGTATTCTTGTGGAATTTTTTCATTTTTAGTTTTTTGAATTTATTATGATGTTAGGGTTTCTGATTTTTGTTTTCATTCTATATTTTTATTTTATGTCTCTATTCTTTTGTATCAGCTGGATTTTTTTTGTATGAGACCATTTAGGAGTTCTTTGTCATTACTTTCAATTGTTGTGTTTTATTTTCTTCCAACATGTTTATCTTTCAAATACGATGGAAAAATGCAAAAAAAAAAATTTGCCGGTACTGGTACCTGTTGCTGCTGTTTTTGGCTAAAACCGCAGTAATAAGTCAAATCTATTGCTGCGATATTAGAACCGCAGCAATAGATTTTTATCTATTGCCGCGCCTTGATTTGCAGTGGCGCGAAATCTACAGTAATTGGGCACTTAAAGACCGTAGCAATTAAGGATTATTCTACTAGTTTTGCAAGGTCAGAGTTTTACAAGGCTAGGAGATCTGGATATGTAGAATGATGGAATGGTCAGATATAGATAGAGTGATTTTCGAAAACTATTTTTAGTATATGAGCGGGGGTCCATAAACGAGGTCCGCAGATCACAACTTTTTGGGAGTTTGATTTGATTTGGAGGAACCACCACATATATAGGAAGCCCCCACTTTGGGTAAGCTTGTCTTGAATTAGGCATTTCGAGCCTTGATTGAAATGTAGTTGATCTGTCTTGGATTGTTCAGAGTTTTCACTGGGGATCCTTCTTTGATGAGTTGTTACAAGCAAAGTCAAATATCGCCAGAGATCACAGAATTATCGGAGAGTCCTTCAGGGAAAAGGAGAGCTTGGATTGAAAAAGAAAAGGTTTAATTTATGACTCGAATAAATGTAGGTGGGAAAAGGCTTTGATGAGGCTAGGTTCAGACTCGAGTCTATGTCGGGATCTAGAAAGAGTGTGCTCTTGAATTCTAGAAGGTCAAATCATTAGACTTTGATTAAGTTTATTTATTGAAGCGGTCGGACCTCGAGATGAGGATTCCTACGTATCCTTGTTTCGGAATCAGACCATTTGTAGTTCTGAATCTGATTTCTTTTTTTTTTTTGTGCCCTAACTTTTGCCTAGGCCGCCCTTTTGGGTTTTCAATCAAGTGGGCTTGGACACACCTTGAGAAAGGAGTTAGGGTTGATGAAATGTTGAAAAATATAAGACTTGAGGTGTTGAGGAAGGTTTAACTGGTTGGGCTAAGGTAAGATCATGAATTTGGATTATATGGTTAAAGTTTTGATGGATTGAAGGATTTAGATGAGGGGTATAAGTTGTGTGCAAGCCCCCCTAACTTGACTTTTTATCTTTGCCTTTGGCTTTTCCTTTTATGCATTTTTTTCTTTTTGTCCTGTGCGTTTTCTTTTAGTATTTGCTTTTTTTTGCACTTTGTTTTATTCACTTTTTTTTTTGTTTTATTTTGCCTTGCATTGGCTTTATTTATGTAGTGAGGCTTGCACATAAGTTTTTTATGGTTTAGGGTATTGGAAGGTTATTTATTTTGCGGAGCTTTGATTTTGAAGGGTTTTTTTTAGGTTTGCATGGATGAGGATGGCTTATGGATGATGGAAGGTGATGAAGGAAGAGGGAATAACTCCTAATCTAAAGTATGTCCGTTTTATTATTATTTTTTTCAGATGTTTTTTTTTAGTTATTAATCAAAGTCATTAAGGATAATTTGATTTAAGTTTCATCATTGAATTAGCAGCATAAAAAATGATGGAAGGGCAATGAAAATGAAAAGAAAATGCAATTATTTTATTGATTAGAAATGAAATGGAACAAAGCTTATAAATGTTAAAGTCCTAAATGACATAGACTCGACAGGAAAGGAAATGAAGAAGCTAGGGGAGGGACTCTCCGACTCAACCTAGAAAATTAGCGTTAAATGAATATGCCCTGGCATTATTTAAGCACTGCCCAAGGGGTTGCTGTTATTGCTGACTTTTGCTGCAGGCGGAATTGGTAGTCAACCATCTTCAACCATGTCCTGTAGGGCATGCTTCAAAGTCCAGCACTGTGATGTCATATGCCCATTTTTTTTGGTGGTACTTGCAGTAGGCACTAGGATTCCACTTCCTAGATCTATTATGAGGAGCAGGGTCTTGAGTAGGGCCGAGAGGCTGAAGTGCTCCTTTTTCATGAAGCCTCATGAAAGCTTCTTCTAGAGACATGCCTAAAGGAGTGAATGTTCTTTGAGGCTTTTGATAACCTCTCTTTTCAGTAGTTAGGGAATTGACGTCGTTGCTTTTGGAGCTAGAAGGGTTGTTATTACCCTTCTTAAAAGAGTTGTTAATATTATAACCCTTGTTCTTATTGGCTTGCACCTCTCCTCAATCAGTAGACCAACTTTATAGAGCTTCGTAAAAGACTCTATAGGTTGGAATTTAATATGTTCTCCGTATTTAGGCTGTAGATTATAGATCACCATTCGGACTTGGTCCTCTTCAGATGGCCTGTCATTCATTTGTGCGACCTTTCCCCTCCATTGGTTAAGGAAGGTGATAAAATCTTCATTGGAATTATGTTTAGCTAATTCCAACTCTCAAAGACCAATAGGAAGCTGAGTGTTTTATATATATACTATTTGCGGAACTCTTCTTTGATGTAGTCCCAGTCATTCAGCTTTGTTTTATTCAGTGATCTGAGCCACTTAGATGGATATGCATCCAAGGTCAAGAGAAAGACATAAGCAAATAGGTCCTTGCTTATGCCTTTGAGAGCCATAGAAATTGAGAAAGCTCTCAAATGATCATCTGGGTCTTCGACCCCATTGAATTTTGGGAGGTAACCCAATGCAACCTTTATAGAAAGCTTTTCCCTTAGTTCAAAATCAATGATGTCATGGCCATGAGTCTGACTCTTGTGTGCAGGAATTGACTGGACCAATTGCTCGAGTTTTTCGAACCTCAAATCTGTCTCGGACCTGATAGGAGGTGGTGGTGATGGTGTGTCATCACGCTCTTCTTCCTCAGTTATCCGATTTTCTCTCAGCGCCTTGATCTCTTTGTCTTGTCCTTCAAGACGAGAGTTCATTAGTTGGAATTGAGCCATGATTGCATTAAGTTGTTCAGAAGTGTCTTCCATCTCTTATTATGATTCAGATGATTAAGAAGTTTCGGATGAATCGTCTAGAAAGGTGAGAACTCATTTGACGAGTCTGGGAGTAGGTTGACCTTGTATCCTCTCTGTCGGACGTTTCCAAGTTATAATCTCACGACCTGTCCTGAACAGAAATCGAATGAACCTCGTAAATTTTAAGAATGAATTTCGAAATGAGAAATGGAAATGAGGAATGGAGAAGTCGGAAATGAGAAATGAGAAATGGGAAATGGAAAATAGAGATGGGAAATGATTTTGAAATGGAGGATTCGAAATGGTTATGGATTTTTGGACTAGTATGGGCTTAACCATGATGCTGACCTGGGCCTAACTATATGCACATGCATATATGGACTGGACTGGACTATGCAAGCAGACTGGACTCAAAAGGATTGCCTATGTGGACTTAGGGAACTTTAGCTTCGTTAGACTTAGGGGTGATTGGCTTCGCCAGACTCGATGATATTGGGTTGCTATGGATCTAAGATGGACTAGCTTTTCTAGACTCAAAGGTTTTGGGCCATTATGGACTTAATTGGGATGCTATAGATGTAAGATAGGAGTAGCTTCGCTAAACTCGGAGGATGCCTTTATGGTCTTAGAGGTGACTAGCTTCTCTAGGTCTAAAGGATGCCATTATGGTCTTAAAAGATGAGTAGCCTCGCTAAACTCAGAGGGTGCCTTTATGGTCTTGGGGATGACTAGCTTCGCTAAGTCTAAAGGGTGCCATTATGGTCTTTAAGGAATGCTAGTTTCGCTAGACTTAATGGTTTGGAATTCGTCCTTAATGGGTTTGGAAATGGACTGGAGTAGACTTAGAAAATAAGTTGGGCCTTATATGGACCTAATTTTGGACTTAGTCCTATATTGGTTTGAAGTTAGACTTAGAAATGCACATGGGGTTGACATTGAAAACGCATTAGGATTAGCCTTCGATTGGAATGGACTGGGATTAGACTTGGACTGGGCTTGACATAGACTAGGGTTCACATAAAGATGCAAAAGGGCCTAGATTTTGACATGAACTAGACTTATATGGGCCTAGGATGGACTCTAATGCTAGTGGGCCTAATATGAATGCATGGACTCAAATTTAGATGGACCTAATATAAATGCAAAGTGGACTCTAATGCATATGGGCCTAATATGAATGCAAGTGGATTGGATTTGGTTGATTCGATTGGATTGAAGGTGTTTGGACTGGGATTAGAATTTTCAAAATTCGTTTTTTAAAGGTCCCCTTGTTTTTTATCTTTTGTTAAGAAAATATTAATTTTGAAAATATTTTTGTAAATGTCTTGTATCATAATGATTGGTAAATGCTTTTTTGAAAAAGGTAGAATAAACATGGATGTAGGATTGATTTTGAAAAACAAAATAGGAGATAGAAAAAAAAAGGATATGGATTTTCAAGAATAGGATATGAGATATATTTGAGATAGATTGATGTGGATAAAATAAAAAAAAACGGACGGAGATTGGAGATACATTGAAAAAAGAAAGTTAAAAAAATTATGGGAATATATGATCCTGCTTCTTCACATAAGGAAGAGATTAGGAATGAGAAACAAATTCGCAAAACATGAAGACCACGAGTGACATGGGAAGTAGTACGTGGAATGCAAGTAAATGAGCAGCATGCAGCAAATCGCGCTGCACGAAGACCCTACGAAGCGCTGGACGCAGGAGACTGCACGGGACGCTGGACTACTGCGTTGGACGCCTTAATGGTGCGCCATCCGCAATTTATAGCGGAGATCCAATTTTACTTTTTACTCATTGCGTAAATTTGTTCGATAATTTTGACTCGAAACATCGCACAATACGAAATAATTAAGGACACACACATCCAAATATGCACAAACAGAATAAGAATATGCAAAGTTCCAACCCAAAGTCAAGTTCTACGTTCAACTATGTTCAAGTTTAGGTTAAGGCTAAAAAAGGTCCAGGACTAAGCGATTGATACCACGCTTCTTACCTTTGCTTAAAAAGGTGGCCACGTGTAAGACGCACTCCATTTCTCAAGTTAGGAACAAGAGAACAATGCCATGGTTGGGTAGGTTTGCTTATGACTAAGACCCAACACTATCGCTCAGGAAGCTTTTTGGAAGGACAAAGTGCAAACCCCCCGGGGGTGGCCTCACGCATAGAACATGCGCTAATGAGGCAAGGTAGATTGTCCTTATGATGGCTTAAACAATAGCCACTAGTAGAATAATTGTTTATTGTTGCGGTGGTATTGCTGCGGTTTTACCCATACGCAGCAATAAAGCACGTGAAAAGAAAAGGTAAAATATAAAATAGACCTATTGCTGCGGTTTCTGCCAGAAACCGCAGCAATAGATTTCAACGGGAAGATTTTCAAACTTAAGTTGACTGATTTGACCAGATCTATTGCTGCGGTTCCCGCCCAAAACCGCAGCAATAGATTAAAATATTATTTTTTAATTATATTTTAATCTATTGATGCGGTTCCTTTGAGAAACCGTAACAATAGACTTTTAAAATAAATTGTAAAAGGCGCCAGCTAGGTTTTGTTGTCTCCTTACTCCTTCAGCCGTTTTTCACTGGATCCTTCGTTCTCACTGATACTTCGTTCTTCTCCCTCCTCACTCAATCTCCTCTCTCTCACGCATCCTTCGTTCTTCTCTCACACTTCGTTCTTCTCTCACTCATCCTTCGTTCAATCTCCGGCGTCGTCGTTCTCATCTCAGTCACCTTTCCTCCATTAAAGCGGTTCGATTCCTCCATTAAAGCCGTTAAAAGCTCTAGAGTTTCAACGAGATCGGCGTCAAAATTCTCGGGATTCGCCATCAAAATTCTCGAGATACAACGCTTGAAGATTTTGGCTTTGGGCGGTCGGCTCTTGGAGTGCTTGAAGATTTTGGATCGATTTTTTTTTTAGATCTGGATTTTTTTTGTTTATTTTTTATATTTATGGTGCATCCAACTCCATAAGAATTGAAGATGCCGTGAAATCAGCCAAGATTTTGGCTCGATTTTTTTTTTCAGATCAAAATTCTCGTTTTTTTATCAGATCAGCTATAATTTTTTTAGTTAGGTTTTGTTTTTATTTATTAGATCTAATGTTAGGGCGGTTTTTCTGATTTTTTTTTTTCTATATATTTTCTTTGTATAGCTTTTTTTTGTATATTTTATTTGTATAGCTTTTTTTGGTATCTCTTGAATTTTTCTTTCATGTTTATGTATAAACACATTTAGAGATTATCTCTATTACTTCAAGTTTGTAGTGTTTCATCTTCTTCCTATATTTTTTTCTCTTTTCAAATTTGATGGTAAAATGTAAAAAAAAAAAAAAAAAAAAAAAAAATTACGGTACATATACCTATTGCTGCGGTTTTAACCCAAAACCGCAGCAATAGACTTTATTTTTTATTAAAAAAATAAACATGTTGCTGCAGTTTTGGGTAGGAACTGTAGCAATAGGTTAATTACCTATTGCTGCGCCCTTAATTGCTGCGCGGCCAAAACCGCAGCAATAGGCCACTTAATGACCGCCGCAATAAGCAATTATTCTCCTAGTGAGCCATGCATATGCAAAGTTGTAATGTCATTCTAAAGCATAAAAAGAGTATGAATCGTATTTTTCGAGTTTCACCCACTCATTTAAAAAATTAATTTTTTAAAATCCTCCCTAGTGGAGTCACCAAATTGTAGGCGTGTTTTTATTTTGCCTACGCGGTGTGAGCGCGTGTTTGACTACCCCATTGTAAAGGTTTTATTGAAAAATGTTTTGATGTCGCCAACAAGTCTTTAAAGCAAAACTCATAAACCTAATTGGATATTCACAATTGTAGGGACATCTTAGAACTTATCTAATGTAGTTTTCCCCGTCCTGACTCCATAGATGGTCATTGAACCATAGATTGAGTTCGGAGGTGAGGGTACGAATATCGTCATATATGAACCACGTTCGCCCATTGCTGGCCTTTACAAAATATCGATTCATATCATAGTTTTATGCAAAAGAATAATCAAATAATATTTTCATGCACCCTAAAAAAATTTAGTCTAGGTTGGTTCAGGAAACACATAAAAGACTATTTTTTAGTGATATGTTATTATGTATCTAATATTACAAGGAACCTAACAAGTTGTCCAAATTATCTGATTAATTTTAGAACAGTTCTTTAGGTCTTTGATTAGCAAAAATAACATGTGGGTGATAAAAATCATGCATGGAACAATTAGGCAAGCATGAAATAATATATGAAAATAAATAGAAAAACGAAATAAAAGGTTAGAATATACAAAAGAGCCATTTTAATATTAAAGATCTACATTATGAAGGAAATCGTTAGTAATATAAAAAATAATAAATTGATTCAAGGACCCTCAAGATATTATCGTGGCTTGGGTCTGAGAGAATGACAACCTTCGGGACGAGCAATCGTGAAGCCTGAAGATCTGAATGTATGAAAGTACGTAGATTTGAATGTGTTTGTATTTGAAAAGTATGAGTTTTGGTAGAGATTTTGTAAAGGTTCGTAAGGTGTTCATAAGTGTCGAAGTCGAAGTATTAATATATGAAAAACCCCGTTTTAAATCCGGAAAATCGACGAGTATTTATTGGAAAACCGGAATTGCGCTTCATGCGCCAACTGCACCAGGCGCAGAAGGCTGTGTGACGCACAAACACACGTGTCAGGCGCACATTGGTGCGTCTAACGCAGCATGACCAATCATCAGTGCCCACGTGGCATACGCTTTAAAAAAGATAAAATTGACAGCACAGAGAAGTGCGCTCAGCGCACGACTTTGTGTGACACACATGTCTACGTGGCATGACACGTGCGTTCGGTGCACGGCTGTGCGCTCAGCGCAGGGTGAATTTGATGCGCTCAGCACACCGCCTTGCTTTTGACACGTTTTGACAGTTTTTTTTTTTATAAAAACGTGTTTTTAATATTTTCTTTTATCTTTTAACTCCGCAAATCTGATTTTACGGGATAAAATCTGATTTTATTATAAAAAAAATATCTTTGAAAATATTTACTTTATTAAAATAAAACAATTAATTATTATTAAACAATTAATTGGGCTTTTCAAAGAGTTGGGCTCAAAATACAATTAATTATCATGAATAATTAAGTGGGCTTTAAAATAGGACTTTAACACATTTCAAAATAGTTTTGGGATAGCTCTTCGGACTGCTCTGCCCTTGGGTCGGACCAATTAAGATTGCGGTATGTTTCGTCATTGGGCCCTTAAATGGGGAGATACGATTATGTGTCTACAGGGGCACATATGCTTGGTGAGCAAATAAATCAAGAACGCCGGCAGAGGGATCATCAATTGGAGGAGGAGCAGAAGAGGAGGCACCAGGAGTGAATAGCATCCTGATCGCTCTAACGGGTTGCAGGACTACGGAGACGAGCATAAACAACCTTGTTAGCATCCTTTCCTTCTCCCTTAACAAACCATTAATAGACATTGGCACCACATTTCTCTAACCATTTATAATCGTAATATCAAGGAGTGCATAGGAAGGTAACATGGCAAAAGAGGTTAAGTCAACACCAACATGCTTGGCAAAGGTAGTGACAAAGCTACCCACAGTGATAGAGCACATATCATGATCTCTCTCCCATATAAAAGCTGCAATCAAGAACCGTCCAAAATCGAGTTGACCCATCTGAGCCAGATCATCATGAACATAGCATGCGGAAATCATTGGTAGCAAATTGTCTTGTCTTCCCTTTAGGGTAGAAAACCTGTAACAGAATTTGATGCAAGAGGCGAATAGTAGGGTTCACAAAAGCAAAGGACTTTGTAAAACCAACTAACCAATCATTCCGACCCTCTTCCCAAAAGTGTTTTGCAACAAAAATTTTATTATCTGCATCCTCACAGGTTGATTTAAATGACTCATGACCAATGGTACCTTCAAGAGGCAATTCAAATAGCTCATTGACCTTCCTTGGGCTCATTTTCTTTGTCACACCACCGATAGAGAAGGAGATATCACCCTCTTTGAAACAACCTCAAGAGAGGATAAAAACTCCAAAACCAAAATTGGATAGACCTCCTCTCTCAAATTAAGAACCTTTGGAAACTTATGCCTTTGTGCAAGTTGTTGCAAACAATTATCAACCCCTATTTCCTTAGCATCATGAGGCGAGTAGCGAAGTGTAGGCTTGATGCGGTGTTTTCAAAGAGTGGTGCAAAGGTCTTGTTGAGGTTGGATTAACCATGAGAAAAAGAGTTGTGAGGAAGATGGAGGGCTTGGCTCGGGTGTGGGCGAACGGGGTGGTGGAGGAGAGGCTCTTTTCGTTGTGGTAGTCTTTGTGGTGCTTAGTGAATTAGTCTTGGTTTTGTATTTGGAAAGGCCTCTTTTGGTGGGTGTCATGATGCTAACCAAGGGGACACCAAACAATCAACCAAAAAGCACTTGCATACACAATTCACCAACTTTAATGAATCAAATCAAGTCACCAATTTCCACACTTAATATTGAAATTGACTAAAATAATCAATGCATTCACAATTCCAATGAAGAACGAGTCATCATAAGTCACCACAATAACCACTTAAAGAATAGTATCAACAATATTAATATCAAAATCACTCTTTGTATAGGAATTAAAGAATGAAAGTTGATGACTTTGAACTTACTATATCTCCTTGCTTAGGAATAGGGTGTAAAACCCATAAAGGAATCCAAAGAAGTCCAAATAAGTCTTCAATTACTCCAAATTGTGCATCACCAATGAAAAATACAAAAGTCCCAAATTAATTGTCAAAATTAGGTCTTCGTTTTTGTTCTTTTGTTTGGGCAGCAAATAGGGTGCTGCTGTGATGGAGGACCGGCAGGACAAGTTGTGGTGAGGTGGCCGGCTGGGCGTCGGTCTGCAGTTTGTCGGAGAAGGGAAGGTGGTGCGGTAGTCTGCTGTACGCGTTGCGTTCATCTTCGTTCTTTCTTTCTTTTTTTCAATATAAATACCCAACAGTTCTACAAACTAACGAACACTGGCCTGCCAGTGGGCCAATCAGGAAGTTTGTTGCGATGGGGGTGAGTAAGCCAGCGAACGCTGACCAAGCAGCGGGCAGAGCAGAGAACTTCCGTTGCATAGGGAATGAGGCCCATTGGGCGCTGAGTATGACTAGGCATACCAATGGGTAATGTACACAGCAGCACATCGTGTGTCGACTTGAGCAACGACTCGCGACAAGCTTGTGAGTGTGGGTAACTGAACCAAATGTGCGACTTCCACCTACACATGCTTGTAAACTACAACAAACATAACTCAACACATTGTTAGCTCGTTAGTGTACTAAAACAAACCAAATAAAAACAAATTCAAGTGAATTCAAAAACAAAGAATAAAATACGAAAATAAACTAACTAAACTAAGAAAATGAGAACTCAAGTGAATTCACAAAAATAAGAAATAAAAATAAAGTACTAACCTAAACAAATATCGAATTCAAGTGAATTCAATTTTAAAAAATATTTTTGTTATTTTTTTTTGTTTTATTTCTTTTAATGTCTAAAAGTAAAATAAAAAGAGAAAACTAAAAATCGAGTAAAGAAAAGAGTTAGAAACTCGAATTGCCTCCCGATTAGCGTTCTTTTAGAGTAATAAACTCGCCTTTTCACCTCAAAAATCATTCATCATTAGGAGGATCAGTGAGGTAGATCGTCTCCAATTTTCCAATGAACGCACCCTCAGTATAGAGCTTCAAACGTTGACCATTTACTTTGAATTTGGCCCCATTCTCATTAACAGCTTCACTAGCTCCATGTTCTTTCACATCGGTGACTATAAAAGGTCCGGACCGTCGTGACTTAAGCTTTAAAGGAAAAAGTCGAAGTCTAGAATTGTAGAGTAAGACCTTACCACCAACATTGAATTCTCGCTTTTGGATCATCTTATCATGGAACTTCTTCGTTTGCTCTTTGTAGAGCATATGATTCTCGTAAGCTTCAAGTCGAAGCTCATCTAATTCATTCAATTGAAGAAGTCTCGCTTCATCGGCCGCTTCTAAATGCAAATTGATCTCCTTGACGGCCCAGGCAGAGAGATACTCCATCTCAACTGGCAGATTGCAAGCCTTGCCATACACCAACCGATACGGAGTTGTCCCCAATGGAGTCTTGTAGGCCGTGCGTAACGCCACAATGTGTCATCCAATTTCAATGACCAATTTTTCCTAGACTTGTTGACCACCTTTTCGAAGATCCTCTTGATCTGGCGATTAGAAACTTCAACTTCACCACTCGTTTGACGATGATAGCACTAGGGGAAAATTATTGTTACTCTTCTTGAAAGAGGAGTTGTTGTTGTTCGAATCCTTATTCTTTGAGGCTTGTACCTCTTCTTCAATCAGTACACTAGGAGAAAAAAAAGGAAGGGCTGCGCAAGAAGGGTTGCGGTTTCTTTGGAAACCGCAACCCTTTTATTGAAGGGCTGCGGTTAACAAGAAATCGCAGCCCTTCATGCAATATGAAGGGCTGCGGTTTTGAGGCTAACCGCAGCCCTACTAATGAAGGGCTGCGGTTAGCCTGAAAACCGCAGCCCTTCATAAACGAAGGGCTGCGTTTTCTAGACTAACCGCAGCCCTTCTGATCCCATCCCATATCTCCAGTTTTGCTCGCACACACATAATAGGTAGACATATTTTCTAAATTTCCCTCCCTTACACGCATTTGACGAGCGAAAAACCCCTCCCTCCCTCTCACTCACTCGCACATTAACCCTAACGCCCCATCACTGGAGCCCTAACGCCGGAGCACCCACATTGCTTCACCACCACAACCCTTCTCTTTCTTCACCTCTCTTCTCTTCTCTTAGCTTCTCTTCTCTTCTTTTCTCTTCTCTTCTCCACCATTTGAGTGGGTTTAGGGTGTGGAGCTCCTCCACCACTACGCAGCGCCACCACCCACAAGCGGCAAAGAACAACTACCACCACCACCGCCCTACTCTTTCTTCATTGCTAGCTCTTGGGTTTAGCTAATTTTTTGCTTAGTTAAGTATGAATTAATGTTTTTAAGTTAGTTTTGTTTTTCTTAATTGAATTAAATGATTAATGTGCAATGTGGGTTTTGTTAATTGTAGGAAGAAGAAGCTTAGGAAGGCAAATAAATTTCCAACTATCTCTACTCTCTTCATTGCTTATCATTGGTGTTAAGAGGTAACTAGTTTAATTTCGTTGTCTTTTTTGTTTGATTTAATTTGTTGATGAGACAAAGTTGTCATGTGATTCAATTTGATTAAGTTATGATAATTTATTGATATATATATATATATGTATTTCTTATAATGTATGTATATTTCTTGATATGAGATTGTATGAAAACGCAATGTAATTTAGCTATGAAATCTACAAGTTGTTTGAATTGTCATATATGCCTAGATACCTGTTCAAGACTTACTCATTAGGAGTAAGTCTTGAATAGTCCCCGGTTTGGGACTGTTCTTGGACGTTTGATCTCACTTAGGTGGTGAATGTGTGTCTTCTTTTCAATTCTGAGGAAAATCTTGGCTCATCGTTTCTCTACATTGTTCTGCGGGTACATATGTAGATAAGCAATTATCTACATTGTGTACTTGGAGAACCGTAGGGAAATCTTGCCGGATTTTCCTTAGAATTGAAAAGTTGGCACACATTCACTAGTGAGATTAGACGTCCAAGGATGGGTTAGGTTGGAGTGATAAGGACCTTCGGCTGCATGCATACAATTGAACATGTCACTATCTTAGATTGCTCTATACGTGTGTGATATGATGATATGTGAGTGTATGTACTTAAATAATGATTGATGCATTATAATGAATGGTTGTGTTTAATTATTAGAGGTCTTCTTGAATGAGATGGATCGTACTTAAATGTATGGTAGTCGTGAATCGATTGAGTTTGTGAAAGGGGTCTCGGAATTCTGTACAACTGCATTACAATATCAAGCATCCTCTGGAGCAGTCGACTTTTATTGTCCTTGTTTCGATTGTAGAAATGTGAGCAAGGTTAGTAGTATACATGTGGTTAGGGAGCATGTCTTTCGTCGTGGGTTTAGGCCTCAATACCACGTATGGGTTTGGCATGGTGAGCAGGGGAAGTATATAGGAAGCTCTAGAGTAATGAACGATGTATGTGAAGAAAAGAAGGATGATGAGTTCGGGGATGAGAATTTGGATGATGAGTTTGCAGATGATGATAGGGATCGGGTAGACGAGATGATACACGAGGTTGAAGATCAGTCGTGTAAACGACCTCGTATTTTTGAGTCTATGTCTGAGGCTGCTGAAAAGCCGTTGTATCCAGGTTGTACAAAGTACACCAAACTTTCCACGGTGATAACACTGTTCAACATTAAGTCGAAAGCTGGTTGGACGGACTCTAGTTTCACATCGTTGTTGGAAGTTTTAGCTGATATGCTCCCTGATGGAAATGAACTGCCAAAGTCGTACTATTATGCGAAGAAACTGATGTGTCCTTTCGGTTTAGAGTACGAGCGGGTACGTGCTTGTCCTAACGATTGTGTGCTTTATCGTAATGAGTATGAGCATTTACATGAGTGTCCACGTTGTGGATTGTCGAGGTACAAGCGTGAAGGAGCTGGAGGTAGTGAAGGACCACCAGCTAAGGTGTTGTGGTATTTACCCATAATACCTAGATTTAAGCGCATGTTCTCAATTAAAGGAGATGCGAAGAATTTTGAGGTGGCATGCAGATCGTAGGAAGAAAGACGGTCTGCTCAAGCATCCGGCTGATTCGCCTGAGTGAAAAAGTATCAACAGGGTGCATAAGGCATTTGGTAATGAGGATAGGAATCGAGGCTTGGATTATGTACCGATGGCATGAACCCTTTTGGCAATCTCGGTTCGCAAAGCATAGTACATGGCCGAGTGGTCTTAGTGGTTTATAACTTGCCTCCTTGGTTGTGCATGAAACGCAAGTACATGATGCTGTCGCTTCTTATATCAGGGCCCAAACAACCTGGAAATGACATTGATGTATACCTCCAGCCGCTTGTTGAAGATTTACAGAAGATGTGGAACGAAGGAGTGTTAGTATTTGATGCGTATGCTAATGAGACGTTCACTCTGCGTGTCATGCTTTTTTGTACTATGAACGATTATCCAGCTTATGGGAACTTATCTGGGTATAAGACGAGAGGAAAACAACCCTGCCCAATTTGTGTAGATGACATGAAATCTACACACCTTAAGGGCTGCAAACATGTGTATATGCGCACACGAAGGCACCTCAGACGCGACCATCCCTATAGGTTTAAGAAGAAGGCATTCGATGGGACGGTTGGAGAAGAAGTTGCTCATAGACCATTAACTGGTACTGAAGTTTATAATCAGGTGAAGGGCATTGAAACAATCTTTGGTAAACCTGCTAGTGAGGTTGATCGACCTACGGGATTATGGAAAAAGGAGTCCATTTTTTGGAAACTCCCATATTGGAAAGATCTAAAGGTCAGACATTGTTTGGATGTCATGCACATAGAGAAGAATGTTTGTGAAGCTATTCTTGCGACACTTATGTATATTCCGGGCAAGACAAAAGATGTTAAGGCGTCACGACTTTACTTCGAAAAACAGGGGCTTCGACCAGAGTTGTGGGCTCAGAAAAGGGACGAAAGGAAGAAGAAAGTAGTGGAGGAAAGGGTTGATGATGAAACTCAGAAAAGTAAAAAGAAGGTGGAGGATTCGGAGAAGAATTATTTGCCACCAGCTTGCTACACGATGTCACGTGCAGAGAAACGGATTTTTTTGCGAGTCATTGTATGGCATTAAGGTCCCAACTGGCTACTCATCGAATATGAAGCGGTTTGTTACCTTAAATGGTGAATTGAAGTTATCGAGTATGAAATCTCACGATTGTCATGTCATGATGCAAGTATTCTTACCGATTGCAATTCGTGGGATACTTCCAAAGCATATGAGGCACACCATTACCGAACTTTGTTCATTTTTCCATACAATATGCAGCAAAGTCTTAGAACCGTCGACCCTCGATTCCTTGCAGGCCAGAGTAGTTGAAACTCGATGCAAATTTGAGATGTTTTTTCCCCCCGCATTCTTTGACATTATGGTCCATCTCATTGTCCATCTAGTTCGAGAAATTAAGCTGTGTGGTCCAGTGTTTTTGAGGTGGTGCTATCCTTTTGAGAGATATATGGGCACTTTGAAGGATAAAGTTCGGAATCCCGCACAACCGTAAGGTAGTATAATTCAAGGGGTTGTGGGTGAAGAGATCGGTAATTTTTGTGGCGAGTATTTTGCTAGTGTTGATCCTGTTGGACTTCCGACATCCCGACACGAGGGCAGACTTGAGGGCAAGGGCACAATTGGTTCAAAATTGATCACGCCTTCCGTAGAAAAGCGTAAACAAGCTCACTTATTTGTATTGCATCACGTAGCAGCTGTCCATCCTTATTTAAATGAACATATGGAGGAATTACGTGTTAGCAATCCTGGAAAAGGAGTTAGGGCATTGACGCAAATGCATAACAAGACTTTCATTGATTGGTTTCATAAACGAGTAGTGAATGATTTGGATGAAAGTGTTCCCGAAAAGCGATCAAGTGGTTAGCATTTGGTCCTCGTGAAGCTGTACGCTCTTATGAGGGTTATGATATTAATGGGTATACGTTTTGGACTGAACGTCAAGATCCGAAGTCAACATCGCAACAAAATAGTGGTGTTTCACTTGTGGCGTCAGCTACACAATACGCAAGCTCGAAGGATAAGTCGCCTGTACATGCTGAAAGCAATTATTATGGGCGAATAGAAGAAATATGGGAGCTGGACTACTGTACTTTTAATATTTGCCTCTTGTGTTGCAAGTGGGTTGACGATAATCGACGTTGCGTAAGAAAAGATGATCCTTGCGGATTCACTCTTGTTGACCTTAGTCGTCTACGTGAAACTGAGGAGCCATTTGTAATTGCATCACAAGTTAAGCAAGTTTTTTTGTAACTGATCCTGCTGATAATAAGTGGTCAATTATTGTACCTGGTAAAAGGAGTATCTTCGGTATTGGTGATGTTGATAAAGAGGAAGAATATGATGCATTTGAGGACCTCCCCCCTTTTACCTATCCTGAAAATAGTGTGGAAGATGATGTGAATATATCGGAGAACTATATGCGTGTAGATCACACGGAAGGGATACATGTACTTGAGGATCCTAAGAAACGGCGGAAGGTCAGTAAATCATGAGACATAAACTCAGGTCTGTGTAATTTCTCCAATTTGTAATTCTTTTTTAACATGATTATATGAGGTATAATGTACCTATTGTGTAGAGTTTTAGGCTTGCATTTGTTGTTGGTTGCATTTCGGGAACGAAAAGGTCATTTTAGGCCTAGTTTTGCATTTTTGCTTCCAAATCGTACTTATCGAGTCATTTAACCCCAAATGCATTTTGAACATGATAATATGAGGCATAATGTAACTATTGTGTAGGTTTTTAGATTTTCAATTGTTGTAGGTTGAATTTTGGGAACGAAAAGGGCA
Source organism: Beta lomatogona (assembly GCA_947646795.1). NCBI lineage: Eukaryota > Viridiplantae > Streptophyta > Magnoliopsida > Caryophyllales > Amaranthaceae > Beta > Beta lomatogona. Next base: position 4,879,604 of record CANSNZ010001473.1, read on the forward strand.
TTTTAGCCCTATTTTTGCCTTTTCGCGTCCAATTCGTATTATCGCTTCATTTAACCCCAATTTCATTTTGAACATGATAATATGAGGTATAATGTAACTATTATGTAGATTCTTAGGCGTGCATTTGTTGTTGGTTGTATATCGGGAACATAAATGTGATTTTAGCCCTATTTTTGCCTTTTCGCCTCCAATTCATGTTTCTCGAGTCATTTAACTCCATTTTCTTTTTTAAAATGATAATATAAGGTATAATATAACTAGTGTATAGAGTTTTAGGCTTGCATTGGTTTTTGATTGAATTTCGGGAAGGTATATGTCATTTTTTAGAACTACTAACTAAGGTAAATGATTGAATTCTTATATTATGTGTTTATTCCTTGGTTGTTTTGCAAGGTTTATATGAATAACACACCACGTTTGAGGGCCATCACCACAGACGAATTACATGAAGTTCGGGATAAGTTGGCGTCCCACATTTGTGATGATTGCTTATGATACATCTAATAGTTTGCATCAATTCTATGTACACTTTTTACATTATTATTAAATATATACATATTTAAAGTTAATTATTACGTTCACAAAACTTGTCATATATATATTATTGCAATTTGATCGGTCTTTTATTGTGTCGAAGGGAGGTTTTGGGTGGGGGGATGGGGTGGGGGATGGGGTGGGGGCCTGCCATGGGGTGGGGGTGCGGGGCTGGGCAGGGGGTGGGGGTGGGGGGTGGGCGGGGGGTGGGCTGGGTCCGCGAGGGGTGGCGGGGGTGGGGGGGGGGTGGGGTGGGTGGGGGGTGGGGGTTGGGGGTTAGGGGCGGGGGGGGGGGGTGGCAAGGGTGGGGTGGGTGGCGGGGGGTGGGGGGTGGGGGGGCGAGGTGGGTGGGTCTGGCAGGGGGGGGGGGGGTCGGGGTGGGTGGGGGTGGCGGGGGGTGTGGGGCGGGGGTGTCTTTGGGGGGCCGGGTGGTGGGGGGGGGGGTGCGGGGGTGGCGGGCAGTCGCGGGTGGGTGGTGGGGTGGGGTGGGTCCGGCGGGGGTGGCGAGAGGGTGGGGTGGGGCGGCGGGGGGTGGGGGTGGCGGGGGGTGGGGGCAAGGGGTGGGGTGGGGGTGGCGGGGGGGGGGGGGGTGGGGGTGGCGGGGGTGGGGGCGGAGTCGGGGGGGCGGGGGTGGGGGCCGGGCAGGGGTAGGCTGGGTCGGGCGGGGGTAGGCTGGGTCCGGGGGGTGGCATGGGGTGGGGGGTGGGGTGGTGGGTCGCGGGGGGTGGCGGGGGGTGGGGTGGGGTGGCGGGGGGGTGGGGGGGGGGGGGCGGGGGTGGCCGGGGGTGGCGGGGGGGGGGTGGGTGGGGGGTGCGGGGGGGGGGCGGGGGTGGGGGTGCGGGGGTGTCTTGGGGGGTGGGGGGGTGGTGGGGGTCTTTGGGGTGGGGGTGCGGGGGTCTTTGGGGTGGGGGTGCGGGGCGGCAATAAGGGATGGGGGGCAGATTTAATTCTATTTAAAAAAAAAAATTGAATTTGAAGGGCTGCGGTTTTAAGCTTAAACCGCAACCCTTCACTTAAAAAGGGTTGCGGTTCATGCTTAAAACCGCAGCCCTTCAGTTAAAGAAGGGCTGCGGTTTATGCCGAAAACGCAGCCCTTCAAACTTAGAAGGGCTGCGTTTTTTGCCTTAACCGCAGCCCTTCATTGTGAAGGGCTGCGGTTAAAAACCGCAGCCCTTCTTATCTAATGAAGGGCTGCTATGGAAAGGGCTGCTGGCCAAAAACGCAGCCCTTAGGGCTGTTTTGACCGCAACCCTTCCTTATTTTTCCACTAGTGTAGGCCAAGCCGATTTTATGAGTAACGTCGTGCTTCTTCAGAATATCCTTAAGAGTCGCGTTGATGAAAATGAGAACTACCATCACTAATCACAACTCTTGGGACTCAAAAGCGTGGGAAGATTATCTTCTTTAAAAGCTTCACAACAACTTTAGAGCCATTCGTTGGCGATGCAATAGCTTTAACCCACTTAGTTACATAATCAACGGCGACCTCCCACAAGATGAAGGGAATGGTCCCATAAAATGAATGTCCCATACATTAAAGGGTTCAATTTCAAGAATCCCAGTTTGTGGCATCTCTTGCCTCTTCGAAATATTGCCCATTCTTTGACACTCATCACATGTTATGCAAAAGGCATGAGCATCTTTGAATATAGTGGGCCAATAGAAAGCACTTGGAAGAACTCTATAGGTAGTCGCATTAGGACCAAGGTGTCCACTAGATGGCATGCTATGACAGTGTTTCAAAACACCAAGAGTCTCCCAATCATCAGCACATTTACGAAAGAGCCCATCGGCACACTTGCGATACAAGAAAGGGTCATCCCATAAGAATCATTTAGCATTGTGATAGAACCTCTTACGTTGTTGATAGGTCAAATCAGGAGGATGAGAGCCACCAACGCAGTAATTTGCAAAGTCTGCATACCAAGGGGACTGAGTAGAAATAACAAAGAGATGATCATCAGGAAAAGCATCATCTATAGAGCCATCTGAGCTCGACTCAAACCTCAAACGAGAGAGATGATCTGCAACAACGTTCTCAACACTCTTCTTATATCATATCTCCAAATCAAACTCTTGAAGAAGAAGAATCCACCGAATGAGTCTCGGTTTGGCCTCTTTCTTGGCTAACAAGTACTTGAGTGCGGCATGATTAATGTGAACAATGACTATCGAACCAATGAGATACGTTCAAAATTTATCGAGGGCTTACACAACCACAAGGAGCTCCTTCTCAGTAGTAGCATAATTCATTTGAGCTCCATCCAAGGCTTTGCTTGCATAGTAGATGGCGTGCAACACCTTATTATTCCTTTGACCAAGCACCGCTCCCACAGCATGGTTACTAGCATAACACATAATCTCGAATGGCAAATCCCAGTCCGAAGGTTTTATGATTGGAGCAGTTATCAATACTTTCTTAATCTGTCAAATGACTCCAAACAAGCATTAGTGAAATCAAATATGGCATCCTTAGCAATAATTGAGTTAGGGGTTTCGCGATTATAGATAAATCTTTTATGAAACGACGATAAAAACCCGCATGACCAAGAAATCTCCTCACTCCCTTGACATTCATCGAAAAAGGAAGTTTCTCAATCACATTAATTTATTTTTCCAGTCAACTTGGATGCCACGTTCAGAAACAAGATGACCACACTCCTTCATTGACCATGAAGTGGCACTTTTCCCAATTCAAGACCAAATTAACATCAGTACAACGCTTAAGTACTTTAGAAAGATTATGCAAACACATGTCAAAGTCAGAACCATAAACACTAAAATCATCCATAAATACCTCCATGATATTCTCAATGAAATCAAAATATATGGCCATCATACATCTTTGAAATGTGGTAGGGGCGTTACACAAATCAAATGGCATAAGCAAAAGTGCCATAAGGACATGTGAACGTCGTCTTCTCCTGGTCCTCAAGGTGAATAGGAATCTGAAATAAACTAGAATATCCATCTAAATAACAGAAAAAGTTATGATTTGCTAATCTTTCAAGCATTTGATCAATAAAAGGGAAGGGAAGTGATCCTTCAGGGTTGTCGTATTCAACCTGCGATAATCAATACACATACACCACCGCATGACAACACGAGCAGGAATAAGCTTATCCCTATCGTTCTTAACAACTGTTCTCCCCCTTTTCTTAGGAACGACTTATACTGGGCTCACCCACTTAGAATCAGAAATGGGGTAGATGATGCCCGCGTCAAGTAGTTTCATTACCTCTTTTCTAACCACATCCTGCATGTTAGGATTCAAACGACGTTGTGGTTATATACAAGGACGGTGATTTTCTTCCAAATTAATTCTATGCATACAAAAGTCAGGGTTAACGCCCTTGAGATCGTCAATGTTATACCCAATAGCTTTCTTATGCATGCAAAGCACAGTGAAGAGCTTCAAAAGTTGGCTATCATCGAGTTTAGCACTAACGATCATAGAACATTCCTCATTATCATCAAGAAATGCATATTCTAGATGAGAGGGCAATGCTTTTAATTCTACCTTCTTTACCTATGGCTTAGAAGTAGAGCAAATGGTCTCTATTACCTCAAAACCTTCGGCCCCATCAGTGTTAAGGCCATCCATATCAGGGAGCAAAGAATCTATATCATCATCACCTTCTCCTTTTGAGGCTCCAAAAGCAAGAACAACTTCCAACGGATTATCTAACAAGGCTCGAGGAGCATCATCTCCAACAAGTGTTCTCAAGCATAGGAGACTTTAGAACATTAGTGAGCTTAAAAGTCACGGTAACATCGCCAACACTCAAATTCAGAGAGCCATATTTAACATCTATAACAACATCTGCAATATATAAAAAAGGTATACCCAAGATGATGGGGATTTGACTATCCTCCTCCATATCTAGTACTACAAAATCAACAGGAATGTAGAATTTTCCAACCCTGATAGGTACATCCTCTAAAATAGCCGGAGGATATTTCACATAATGGTCTGCCATATGCAAAGTAATCTGTGTGCACTTTAAAGCTCCCAAATTCAGTTTATTATAGATAGATAAGGGCATAACAGATACATTAGCTCCTATATCACATAAAGCCTTATCAGTAAATAAAGAACCTACGTGACAAGGGATGGAGAAACTACCAGGATTTTATTCTGCAAAACAACACAACACTCTTCAGTTAGAGCAACTCTATCTATACCACAAAAATCTCTTTTCTTAGTGATCATATCTTTCAAGAACTTGGCATATACAAGTACTTGAGAAATTAAATCAGTGACAGAAACTGTTTCCTCAAGGTTCTTGACCATTGCCAAGAACTTACCAAGTTGTTGATCGACCTTTGATTTTTGCATCCTGTGGGGAAAAGGCAATTGTGGTGTAGGAGAATCAGTAACCTTCTCCTTCTGCTTCCCAGCTTCAACTCCTTTTCCTAGCTCATTTTTAGCTTTTGAGCTATCTTCACTCTCCTTGTTTATCCCTACATCACCCTTGTTTGTAGGTGGCAGATCATCAGTGGGCATAGGTGGAGCTTCATACTGTGTACCGCTTCGAAGAGTAACGTCATTAGCAATCTCTTTGGGAATTGGTTACCTCGGTAGTTGACCTGGTTGTCTCTGTGCATTATTTTCGACCATCTGAGAAAGTTGAGTCTCCAAATGTTTTGTAGTGTTTTTCAACTCTTTGATGCTCTCGTTATGGCTCTGTTTCATAAAAACCATCATTTTCATCAGATCAGACAGAGTAGGCTCTTGAGAGCCGGCATTCTGAGAAGGTTGCTGCTGAAAGCCTTAGTGATAGGCCCTACTGAAACCAGGAGGAGGATTATGAGGGGCCCCTTGGTAGTATGGTGGTCTAGCAGCATGTCGTGGTGGGTTCTGATGAGGTGGTTGATATGAGGCTTGAGGCATATGTTGAGGGTTCTGAACATTGTTCTTTTTATATGAGAAGTTAGGATGATCCCTCCACCCTGGGTTAAAGGTATTGGAGTATGGATTGTGTTGAGGTCTCTGCTGAAAGGCATTTGCGCGCTCCATCTGACTCAGGTCGGGTTGACGGTAGGAACAATCATGACCAAAGTGACCTTGAATACTGCACACCTCACAGTAGGAAGAGGAAATAGGTGTCATAGCAGACATCGCATTGATGCTCATTGGAGAAGTATTAGATTGTGAAGATTTTAGTGCATCCATCTTCTTGCTCAATTGTGCAACCTGTGATAATAGAAGTGCATAGGCATCAACCTTTAACTTTTTCTTTGTAGCACTTCTGGAAGAACTATGATCATCAGCTGCGAGGTTCGCTAGAAAATCGTACCCTTCATCCACCTCCTTATCTAAGAAAACACCCCATGCAGATGAATTAATAGTACTCTTGATATGGGGTTGCAGATCATTGTAGAATGCTTGTGTAAGGAACCACTTGTCAAGGTTGTGGTGCGGTCACTCTCTGTGTAGGTCTTTGAACCTATTCCAAGCTTCTTCAGTGTCTCATCAAGCTCTTGTAGGAATGTAGCCAATTTGTGCCTGATTTTTGGAGTTTTGGTAGGAGTATAATACTCTCTCAGGAATGCTTCAAATATAACACTACATTCATTTTCTCTGACATCGTTCAACCACTTTTGAGCTTTATCCTTCAAAGAAAATCCAAAAATCCATAACCTTCAACTGATCAGGACTGACCCCTTGGTGCTTGGCGGTACGACAGAGTTGCTGAAACCCTTTTAAATGGTTAGCAAGGTCTTCAGTTGGATGCCCTCTAAATTAGTTCTGCTGAATCATGTTGATGAGGGCAGACTTGATCTCAAAGTTTGCCGCTTATATAGTATGCATAGTATGGCCTGTGGGAATGCCATCAGGGGAAGGTACCCCGTAAGACTTCAATGACTTAGGAGGCATGCTTGGTTCTGAAGGGCCATCTGTGGATTTTCCCTGATTAGTAGACTGCTTTTTCTTCTTTTGTTACTTTTTAGTTGTCGGATGGTTTTCTCAAGACCGGGATCAGTTGGAACTAGAGTGCCTGTTCTTTTTGGACCTGTGCATAAAAGAAACAAAGTAAAGAAATGCAGTGAGATTGCCTCAATTCAATGAGACAGTAGAAGTAGTTCAAATAATTAAACAAAAGCGATAGAAACTACTAGTCTCCTCGGCAACGACGCCAAAACTTGATAAGTTTAAAAATGATTACATCAAGTGCACGGTGTTGTTGTTAGTAGAGACTTAGGAAATACGGGTCGATCCCACAGAGAGAGGATTTCTATCGATTTTCGCTTAGTTATATTAAACTATCTTAGGAAAACGAATGAATGAGCAGGTAAACTTCCTTTCATTAGGAATGCGCATAAAAAATAGCTCAGGGTTGTTTGATTTGATTAATAACTAAACTAAAAACAAATAATAACAAGATTATGGTCTAATCAATCAAAGAATACAAATTAATAACAAGTAAAAGTCTAGGGCATACGTTCGGTCCACCATGCTTATACCACTCAAAGAATACAAATTAATTCAATAACAAATGAACTAGAGGGTGAGTAATTAATGGAAAGGGTAATCCTTCGGTCGGGTATTGACACATTCAATTCAACCTATGTAGTACGATCGCTAACATATTCAGAATTGCCAATTGTGATGAAGCCTCTAAGAATATGATCTTTCAATTCTAATTCCTATTAGCAAATTAATTACTCTTGATATTGGCCAATTACAAGAATCAAACTGTTTAAAACATATCAATTGGAATTACTCACAACTCTTATCTATAAATCAATCAATTTCAAAGTATAAATATCATGGTATAAACATGACTTCTGTCACTTTGCCCTAGAAAAGAGACTACTCACTCATAATTGAAATAACTAAAGCAAAATCTATAATTAACCTAGAATTCATGATTGAGAAATAATGAAAACAATGATAACAAACGACAATAATAAAGAGGAAGACAATGGCAAGTATTAATAAAGAAGAAAACAATGGAATAATACCTGTAGAACTTGAATTAATGTAAGAGAGTAAAAACTAGGGTTCCAAAGAAAGAGATGAAGAGGGAAACGTGATACTAGAATTCTCTAGGAATAATAAGCATGAGAGAGAAATAAAATAAATCCCTATTTGTGTTTTCCTCTAATCTAATCTCCAAAATAAGTGAAAGAAAATAAAATAAGAAAATAAACTAATAAAGGAAGTTCGATGATTCTAAAAAAGATGAGAGAGAAAGTAAGATAGAGAGACTCTATTCTCAAGTTCCCAAAAACCCAAAAAAATAGAAACCCTAGCCAAAAGAAAAATTCCCCAATTCAATTTCAAGAGTAATTTCTCCTCTCAGATAGCCAAGTTCTTCCTGATTTTTTCAATCAACTACCTTATATTGGTATTAGTAGTGTTTATTGGAACTCAATCCTCAAATTAATGTTTAATTCAACACAATTTTTTTCCCCAAATTGTGTGCGAAAGTCCTCGAAAGATAATTTCAGTTTCTCGAAGTAAATTATCAACTGCTGAGAGTAATTTGGCTCATGTCCTTGATGATTGTCAGTTAATCTCATCTGTTTCCTATTCAGGAATTCCGTTCAAGTGTTTAGAATGGATCAAAGGATTCCTTTTTCTTCCTTTCAAATTTAAATTAGGTTACCTGGCTAGGGTTTATAGGGTTCATGTCTTCATATTGCTCGTTAGTTCGGATCGGTTCTCTGTTCCATTCGGTGGTGCAAAGCTCTTTTGAGAGAGGTGTGTTACTGGGTTTTCTTTTCCCAGTATAATTCTGTGGTTCTTATTTGGAATTGCTGCGGCGAAATTCTTGTTATTAATTATTGAAGATGTTAGGTGCTTATCAGTTGGGAATTTGTTTCCTTGTGCGTTCACTTTAGTTTTGGTATTCAAGATTATACTCTCTTATATAACATTTCAGTCAACTATTTTCCACCATTGGATGCTCAAGGTTGCAAATTTGGGTTTCTTCATTGATGAGATTCATGGACCTTTGGTGTTCTTGGGTTTCTATATTGAAGACCATTGGTGTTCAATTACTGTAAAAGGTCTTTCTTTTGCAAACATGGATGCTTCAATATTCAAGTCTTTCACATCAATTACAAAGGTAAGTAATTGTATAAGTAATGAAATCAGAAACTTATTATGCCTTTTTGGGTTATTATTAATACGTTAATCAAAATGTCATGTGTGATTTGTCAGATTTTCTTAATTTACATAAGCTATTGGAATGGAGAAGAGTGTTTTGTTCTCATTTTGACTTAAGAAGGCCTCATATATTATTTGTGTCAGATTCCTGTGAGGAATTTGCTCAATGAGTACTTGCAATGTATTGAATGTTGGGTGTATACTAGTAGTTTGTCAATTAATTTTGACTGCTTACTCTTGCAGAAGATCAAATGGATGAATATTATTTTGGGAGAATTTGCTCATCTAAAGTCTATTTTTGTGCTATGTTATGTATATTTGGGGAATAGTATATTTATAATGTTTGCAAAAATTTGCTTTTTATTAGTCTCAATCTTTACTGCTCAGGTGAGATTGCATCTGCAGACTATTTTTATGTCATTTAAAAAAAATATTAGAAATCTCTTCAAGCCATTTTCGGCTCCTGATCTGCTAAGGGGAAAAATTGTTCTCTTAAACGAGAATTTACCTTATTTATATGAAGCTCATAAGCTTAGTTATCACTGCATTTTGTTTCAGAATTTTAGGTGGAATTTTACCACTTTATGAATCACTGGCATAATGAAGTCCAACTTCATTCTCATCTGGTTTTGTATAGGAACTTTAAATTTGCTCTATTCACTATGCTTTGGTGTAGTTAAGCTATTATTAGAGGCTTCTTTTCTTACTGTTAAGGAAAGTAGAAGTCTATTACATATCAAAAATTTTAATGTTTGTGTTATATTCATAAAAATGGAAGATATGAGGGATACTAGAATTCTCTTATGGGGTATCTTACTTGATTTTACTTGGTGTTTAAAGTATAATGTCATTCTCCTCTTTTGGATGTGGTTATTAATCAGCTATCAATCTATGGTTGTTTTAGCTACTAATTATAGTTATTTTAATGTGTCAATCTCGGTTATTGGATTGGCTAGTCATGTTATTATAAACCCAATGAAATCCAATTTAGACGTCAAAAGTTATTGTATTGGATTTTGTTGGTTTTTTTGCTCAGTTTTTCAATTTTTTAAGAACTCCAATTTAGGCTACATAAGTTATTGGATTGAAATTTTTCACTCCATTCTAGGCCCCAAAATCTATTGGAATGGAGAAGAATGTTTTTCTCATCATGTGCTAATAGAAGGCCTTGGCCATTTTGTGCAACAGATCTCTGTTAAAGAAAAGTGCAATGATTTTTTGCAAGCTATTATTCAATTTTCGATGAATATATACAGTTTGTCTGATATTCATTATGTAATGCTATGTTTTAAGATCCTGTGGATGTTTTTCACTGTTGGAGGTCTTGCTAATCTGAATTTTTTATCATGTCATGTCTGTTTGGAGAAAATAATTGTTATATCAATTAAATCATGTGGTTATCATTATTTCATGTTTTGTTATGTATGCTTGGGGAACATTGATTTCTCTAGCTATGCAAATAAGGTGTTTCGACTCCTCATCATAATGTTGTTATTTCATCCATTTTCTTTTAAGAAAGAACAATTCAAAAGATGGGAGGGATTATTAACCCTCAAGTTCGGGTATGGCGAGGGGTAGGACTTAGCTAAGTCCTGCCTTCCATCTGCATATATATTATGAATATCGGTTTTTGGAATAAAAGAGGGTGTAGAAGGCATCTTGCTATGGAGGATGTCAAAGATTTTTGTAATCAAAATACTATTCATATAATGACCTTGTGTGAAACTAAGGTGCAATCCCCTCCCTTTGAGTGGAGTATTAGGCATTGTGGGTTTCATCATTTTGACTTCATTCCAACTTTTAGTATGGCTGGTGGGATTTGGTTGATGTGGAAGGACAATGCTAGTAATCTTTATAATTTGTGAGTTATTCATAAATCTGATAGATTTATGGCATGTAATATAAGTATTTTATTTATGAATTGTAGTTTTGTTACTGTTTTTTCTCTATGCTCCTCCTATTCATGCCCTTAAACAGATTTTCTAGGGAAGATTTGATTTCTCATCTTAGAGCGCTAAGTAGCCCATTTATTATATTGGGTGATTTTAATGAACTTAGTTCTCATCTTGATAAGATGGGTGGATCGGAATTTAGATTCTCTCGGTTAGCTTATATGAATTTGTTATTTGATTCAGTTGAGTGTATAGAATTGCCTTTTGAAGGTAATTTTTGTACTTGGCGAAGAAAATCTCATGGCCCTAATAATATTCTTGAACGCTTAGATAAAGGAGTTGTTAGTATTGATTGGTTGATTCTATTCCCAAATTCAAAAGTCTATCACCATAACTTCACTTCGTCCGACCATTGTCAAGTTTCAATTTCTTTAAATTTTAGTAAGTGTAGGAAAGCTCCTCCTTTTGGATTTAACAAGTTATGGACAACCCGAAAAGATGTTGATTGCTTGATAAAAAAGACTTGGTGTACTCAATTCCAAGGTTCTCATATGTATTGTTTCACTAAAAAGTGTAAGCTTCTTAAAGAAAAAGCAAAAATATGGTCAACAACTCGATTTGGAAATATTTTTTAGACAACTTAGGCATGTGGAAGGAAAGTTAAAGGCTATTCAAAGTGATTTAGTAGATAATGAGAATTGCCCAAATCTAATAACTTTTCAGAATAGATTGTTAGCAAAGCAAACTAAGTTGATACATTTTCAAGATCTACATTGGAAGGTTAAAGCTAAATCAAACCATATTAAACTTAGTGATGCTAATACTAAGTATTACCACTGTTGTGCCTCTATTAGAAGAAATCGTAATTTAATTAACTCAATTCAAGATCATCAAAATAATTTAATTACTCATCCTAGCCGTATTAAAGAATGTATTACCACTGCTTTTAAACAACGCTTTCAGGCCAATCCTTCATGTTCATTTGATGTCAACAAGGATTTTGACTTACTAGTTGAAATTATTTCAGAGGAAGATAACTTATATCTATGTATGGATGTTACTTTTGATGAGGTAAATATTGCAATGTTTCACTTGGTGCTTGATAAAGCGCCTGGGCCAGATGGGTATCCACCTTTCTTTTTTCAAAAATATTGGTCTTTATTTGGTAGATCGATTTTCAGAGTTATTAAAGCTTTTTTCTATTCTGGTAAGATTTTAAAGGAGATTAATCACACCTTTATTACCTTAATACCAAAAATTGATAATCCTTCTAATCCTAATCACTTCAGACCTATTAGTCTTTGCTCTACAATCTATAAGATTATATCTAAAATCATGGCTAATATATTAAAAGTTGTTATGGGTAAAATTATTCATCCTTTACAGGGAGTTTTTGTCCCCGAAAGGTTAATTCAAGATAATATTCTCCTGGCTCATGAAGTTTTCCATTCTTTTAAAAATAAAAAAGGGATGGAAGGCTGGATAGCTTTGAAATTCGATATGGAAAAAGCTTATGATAGTTTAGAGTGGAAAATCATCTTTATTACTTTTGAAAAATTGGGTTTCTGCTCTCGTTGGACAGAGTGGTTAAAACAATGTATTACTAATGTATCCTTTTTAGTTTTAGTTAATGGTATTTCTGGTGAAACTTTTGTCTCATCAAGAGGAATTCGTCAAGGAGACCATTTATCTTCTTATATCTTTATTTTATGTGCAAAAATTTTAGCTCGTCAATTGCATAGAGCTAGTTTTGTTGGCTCTAAATCTATAGGTGTTACATTAGGACACTCAAGGGTTAAAATTCCTTTCCTAACTTTTGCAGATGATACTATGGTGTTTGCTAAAGCTAAAGAGGATAGTTGTTATACTATCAAAAGTACTTTAGATAAATATTGTTCTATGTCAGGCCAACTTGTTAATTTTCACAAGGCTGCATTTCAATGTACGCAATGAGTTTAAGAGTTGGTTTCTGCTAATTTTGCTAATATCCTTCAAATGGAGAAACCCTTCTCGTTAGGTAAATATCTTGGTTGTCCAATTATTGATACCAAAGTAACAAATGCTACATTTGTTGAAATTCAATAAAAAGTGTCTTCTCAGTTGACCAAATGGAAAGCTAACTCCTTATCTCAAGCAGATAGGACCATTCTTATTCAATTTAATCTAGCAACGAAAGCCAATTATCAAATGCAAAGTTTTTCTTTGCCCCCTACAGTTCTTTCTTCCCTTGATAAATGTTATAGAAATTTCTTTTGGAATAAAGCCTCAGGTACTAAATCTCCGAATTTGATTGGGTGGGATAAGATCTGTAAATCCAAAAAATTTGGAGGATTGGGACTTAGGAAAGATAAGACTAATAATTTTGCCCTTCAGTTCAAGCTTCTTTGGAAGATTTTAGATTCTCCTGACAATTTATGGGTTGGTTAAGAAAAAGTATTTAAAGGATGACGATTTGTTTTCTTATAAAGTCAAAGCCAATGTTTCTTGGCAATAGAGAAAGCTGATGGGGTTAAGAATTCTTTTATGAAGGGGTTAAGATGGAATGTTGGAAATGGTGAGAACATTTCCTTTTGGTATGATAATTGGGTCTTCAGCTATCCCATTGCGGATATATGCCCCGTTGTTAGTGGATCTGAAAGTATAAAAGTTAGTTACTTCATCAATCAGGATCGTCAATGGGATAAATCTCTTCTTATGCAGTTTATCCCTCTAGATATATCTAATGTAGTATCTAATTTATTTATTCCTAGTAATCAAATGTCTGGCAAAATGTTTTGGGGCCTCTCCCCTGATGGAAATTATTCTGTTAAGTCAGGTGTTGAGCTTATCTAAGGTCTAAACTCGCAGCCATCTGAGCCTACGGTTTTTCATTGGATTTGAAAATTAAAAGTTCCCCCCAAAATTAAATTTTTTATTTGGAAAATTTGCCAAAATGGTCTTCCTACAAAGAAAAGGTTGGAATTAAGCCATGTTTTTCTTCCTATGGAGTGTGTCTTTTGTAATTATCACTCTGAGGATTCCTCTTATCTCTTTTCTAGTTGTCCTTTTGTTATAGATGTGTTTGATGATCTCAATAGCCATATGAACTGGAGTGCTCCTCCTGTTATTGTGAATGACTTGCCCTTTGTAGATCATTTGTTAAATCTAAAATCTTGTTTTTCGATATCCCAAATTGAGATTTTTGCAATTACGTGGTGGTTCATTTGGTATAACCGCAATGGGGTGATTTTTCGTCAGGAAAATTGTTCTCCAGTTAAAGTTAGTGCGATGATTAGAGCTTATGTGCATATGATTCGGATTCATGAAGCCACAGTTGATGAAATTGATGCTTAGTTCTCTCTACAATCTATTCAAAAGAGTGGTGTTTCTTCTGGTAAGTCTAAGATCCGGGATCAGGTTAGTTGGTGTCCTCCTCCTTCCAATTATTATAAAGTTAATTTTGATGGTTCTAAATTTTCAAATGGCCAAGCCTCATTTGGGATTGTTATTCGTGATTCAGAGGGGAAAGTTTTATTATGTGGTTCTGGTGCTTTAGATTCGTCGACTTCTATTCTTGTTGCTGAAGCTAGGGGCTTAAGAGAAGGTATTAGAGGGGCTATTTGTTTGGGAATTAGAAATCTTATATTGAGGGTGACAATCTGGTTGTTAACAACTCTATTAGAAATATTTGAAAGATTCCTTGGACTATTAACTAGGGGTGTTCACAAAAAACCGAAATCGAAAAACCGTACCGAAAAACCAGAAAACCGGTCAAAATGGACGGTTACCGAACCGGAAAATTTGGGATTAAACGGTACGGTTACCGAACCGGTATAATTCACGGTTAAACGGTATGGTTACGGTTATGATTTTTGAGTGAACGGTTAACCGAAAAACCGCAATATTTTTTTTCTCTATTTTATTTATTGTGAAACATTTTCCAACAACTACATTAATTCTAATATTTGTTACTAAGTAACAACAATTAGAGGAAGTATGAGATTATTGAAAAATTTTAGTACTTATTTAAACAGTATAATTATGAAATGGAGTAAATTCTTAGTATTATTATGTTTTCTATGGATTTATTATCCGCTTTATAATATATTTTATACAAGAGTATATATAATATTATAGTATATGCACACAAAAATAGAAAAATATATTTACATTAAGTAAAATATAATAGTATAAATTGAATAACGGTTAATGGTTAACCGAAAAACCGTACTGAAAAAACGGTTAACCGCTTAGGCGGTAACCGGTCTAAACGGTTACGGTTCGCAAAAAAGAGCGAACCGAAAATTTTGGTTACCGAACCGATATGTTGTTTCGGGACGGTTAACCACCCATGAACACCCCTACTATTAACGCTATTATTTTAGATGCAGGTGAAGATTTGAAGCACTTTGAAGATGTCCACATTCGTCATGCGTTTCGGGAGGCTAATGTTGCAGCGGATTGGATGGCTCATCCCGGCCACACGACGACTAACATTACTTATTGGTTTGATGTTCCTGTTTTCCTTTCTATTGTAATCATCCGCAAGGATGCTTTAGGGTGGCCTAACTATTGGGATCCACCCTAGTTGCTTCTTACCTTTCTTATAAAAAAAAAAGGGAAGTTCGATGATTGGTCGATGGATTTTAAAGACGTGCGACGACAAACGACCAAACGCACATGCAAACTCGAACAAGGAGCTGCCTTGCGTGCACAAGGCTTGGTCGAACACGCATTGGCTGGTAGGCCAGTGGGCCAGGCAGCAACTCAACAACGCGAAGAGTAGCAACCCATTGGGCGCTGGCTTGTGGCAGCTTCCTGGGTCATATTTCGAAAGCTATATCTCGAGCTCTAGGTATCGTCTGTGGGCGTGTGACCATTCATTGTGAAGGTCTTCAAGTCTAGTCTCCAACACAACTTGAAGCACTTCAATCCGATCTGTAGAACTCGAGTTATGATCAAAAGAGTGAACATATGTCGGTTCTTATCACTTCGGAACTAATGTATCTCTTTGTTTTCAACTCAAATTCACCCTCGAAAAATATGTCGCGATCCTCATGGAAGCTACTTCACTTAATATGATTATAAGGATCAATAAAAGCATCCACGAGCATAAATTCATCGTTCAAAAACCTCCATTCATCAACTTCCATTGCAAGAATTATCCAATTCATCCAAAATTGCTTCGAAAGCGTCCAAATAGCTATAAAACTATACCTGAAACATTAAGAAAACCACAAACAAATCATAATGCACCACAAAATACATAAATCATGCTAATGACACCTAAAAATGAAACTATATGAACTAATATGCTCTAATAATGCAACCTAAAAGTGCCTAAAAACTCTATATAAAAATGATTTATCAAGAATCCGATCGAAAGAAGTATCTGTATGTTAATTTTCACGGCAAGCACCCAAATTGAACCTCGAAAACGACATTTTTTTAGAAAACAGACTTCGCCGTCCGACCTCATGGCACATGAATACCGATAATTTGATCAAAATAAGTATATATATGTCACAATTTCACGGTAAGAACCGTGAGCTGAACAAAAAGGTGTGTTTACCTCGAAAGCGACATTTTTTTTTCGAAAACGGACTCCGCCTACTGTCCTTATGGGCTACGAATCACGAGAATCTAGTCGAAATAAGTACCTATATGCCAATGTTCACACTAAGCATCCAAGCCGAATAAAAAGGTGTTTTGACCTCGAAAATGGTGTTCTTTAACGAAAACGGACTCCACCGACTACAGTTATAGGGCTCGAATTACGAGAATCTGGTCGAGATAAATACTAATATGCAAATTTTAATTTAGTTAAATGAAAAGGCAAATGCTAACAGGTGCCCCCGGGGGGTTAGATAACACTAATATATCTTACCTATATTAACCCTAGTCCCAAAATAAATAACTTTTTTTAAAGGGAAATTTCCTCAGGTACCCCTGAGGTTTGGCGTAATTCCCAAGATACCCCTCACATTTGGGGAATTCCTCAGATACCCCTGAGGTTTGTGTTTGTGCTCAAAATACCCTTACTATAGACGGAACCCTAACACCGTTAATTTTTTTTTCACTCCCCTCTCCATCTTCATCTTCTTCATCTCTCCTCCCACCATCCTCCATTAGAGACATTCAAAACCTTCAATTTTATCTTTCTCCTCCTATCTTCATCTTCCTAAATTGTCAAAAATGAAAATCTTGAAAAGTAAAAACGCGTCCCAGCGCTGTTAGTTGGCTTCCATTAATGACTTCTACTTTCTCTCTCCTGCTCTAAATTACAGTTGTCCCAACACTGTCAGTTGGCTTCCATTAATGACTCAAATCAAAGAACCAGAGAAAACCAACAATTGGGTTTTCTTAAAACGCAAATCTACACCTGGGTATGAGTAATTTTCCCCCAATTTGAGCTGTAATTTTTCCCCAAATCTACACCAACAATTTTTCCCCCAATCTCAAGATGATGAGTTTTTCTGTCATTTCAATTTGAGCTGTAAAAATCTGATTTTATTGTTAATTTTTCAAACTATCCGAAAATTCAAGAAAAATAACAATAGGGAATGGTGGGAGGAGAGGAAAAAAATCTGAGGTTTGAAGGTCACCAATGGAGGACGGTGGGAGGAGAGAGAAAGCTTGAACGTTCATCAATGGGGGATGGAGGGAGGAGAGAGAGAAATTTGGGAGGATGAACAGGGGAAAACCTAACGGTGTTAGGGTTCCGTCCATAGTAAGGGTATTTTGAGCACAAACACAAACCTCAGGGGTATCTGAGGAATTCCCCAAATGTGGGGGGTATCTTGGGAATTACGCCAAACCTCAGGGGTACCTGAGGAAATTTCCCTTTTTTAAAATAAAATACCTTTTACTAGAAATAAAAAAAAAGGAATATGTTTAGAATAAAAAAGTAATAGCGTTTGTTCCTTCATTGGATGGCGGCAACTGTATTCCTTCATTGGCGCCAACCGTAGGCGGCTTCATTGAAGAAATGTATTCCTCCATTGAAAAACATTCATCTTAGGCATACTGCAGTGAAGGTGAATCTCACAAATTCTCATATTCGACCGTGTAAATTGCGAGTCATATTCTTCACATATCTACTTGGTAAATATCAAAGTATTTCTTCCTTTTTAAATTTATTTTTTGTGCCATGATTGAATTTACAACCATGGTAGAATTTGCAATACTCTTCTATAATAGATGATGAATTGATGATGGGCTGGTTTAATTTATTTTGGGACTGTTCTTGATAATTGCATATTATCAACGCCAATATATGATGATGATTGATGGGGGGTATACTTATATAAGAAACTGTATAAAATCAAATGAACTCCCAAAATTCTAACTTTTTGGTTTCTTCTACAAAGTTACTGGTGTTCTAATTTGATATATTTCTGCTTTCATGTCGTTTGTTAGCTATACAAGTGGATACCGTAAAACATAGATTGCAACAATGCGTGATAATGCTCGCTCAAGTGTGTCTATACTTTGGTCTCGCTGGGCAAACATTGATTATTAGAGTGGTGTAGCGGAAACAACTATAATCTTGTTTAACTTGACGCTCTTTATAGTCTTATTATGTGTTCGAGAAGTAATATTACATTGAATAAAATACCTTAAAAATTAGGTGTCTATATACAAAAATTATAGTTCTTATCTAACGCCATGGGCACCCGTTAGTAATAATTAATTAGGTAACTATATAAAAATGATAGTTTTTATCTAACGCCCCGGGGCCCCCATTAGTGGGCTCCAAATGAAAAATATTTTTATTTTTATTTTTGTAAAGCAAATAGTAAACAAAATATTGAATAGAATATGCTTAATAATGTCACTTTTTTTTTGTAAAACAATAACACAAGGTCACTTGATAGAATATCAATCTTTTCTTTTCACGACGTAGAAATCTTCAAAACAGGAGGTCACCCCGCAGAATTTCCCTAAAGTAATTAATATATTGTTGTTGTTGGCAGTAATATATATTTTTTTTATATATAAAAAATTGGATTGATTTGTTTAATTTTGCTCTCAACTCATTAGTAGTATGCAATTAATTAATATTCTTTTTCAAAAAGTTCATCAAAGAAAATTGTTTAGCATCGAAGTTGTCTTCTCTTTCGCTCTCCTCCTCAATCAAACAAAACACCTTCTTTAGGCCTTCTCTAAACTTAATAGTATGCTGACTTGGAGAACCGTTGTGAGTTGTTTTCTTAGGCCTAATTAATTTTGACGTTTTCTAAGGCCTTTTTTGTAGTAATGGTTCCTTACACAATTGAAATCTCCAAAAATAACCTAAGGAAGAGTAGTATTCAGGCCACACAAATCACTCCACAGACTGATTCTTTTAGCACTCACTAGTGGAAAAAAACGGAAGGGTTGCGGTCAAAACAGCCCTAAGGGCTGCGTTTTTGGCCAGCAACCCTTTCCGTAGCAGCCCTTCACTAAAAGTGAAGGGCTGCCTTTTTAAACCGCAGCCCTTCACAACGAAGGGTTGCGGTTGAGGCCCAAAAACGCAGCCCTTCTTTGTACAAAGGGCTGCGGTTTGGACCATAACCGCAGCCCTTTTGACCCAAAAAAAATAAAAAAAAAAATTTTTTGGCATTTTTTTACTCCTAAATATATCAAGAAATTTACAACAGGGAAAATCAACAAGAACAGTCGAAATTTATAGATCTAAAAATGAAAAAAAGGAAAGAAAATGAAAAAAGAACGAAAATGAAAAAAAGGAAAGAAAATGAAAAAACGAACGAAAATGAAAAAAAAGGGAACGAAAATGAAAAAAAAGGGAACGAAAATGAAAAAAAGGAACAAAAATGAAAAAAAGCAAACGAAAATACAAAAGAGAAAAAATTATAGATTTGAAATTACATGAACATTAATCAAAACAAAGATCAAGAAATTATAGATCTGAAAAACGAAAAATTATCACTTGTTGCTGTTGTTGCTTAAGCGGAGTTCGACGACGAGGAAGAACAGCGTGGCGCGGGAAGGCGTGGCAAGGCGGCGCAGATCTCGTCTGTCGCCTCGTTGCGAACCCTCGTTGAGAGGACGAACGAACGACGAACGAGGAGGACGAACGAACGACGAACGAGGAGGACGAACGAACGACTAACGAGGAGGACAAACGACGATCTCGTCTGTAAAATGTTGTTGCGTGGTGTTGCTGCCGCTGGAGGGTGAAAGAGAAGGAGGGAAGGAGGAGATTATTGTTGTCGTGTTGTTGTGGAAGGAGGGAGAAGGGAGGAGGGTGAGAGAGAAGGGATAAGGAGGCTGTGGACGTGAGGGAGGAGAGAGAATGAGGGAAAGAAATTGTGAGAACCCTTGCCCGCTTAACATGTTATGCCCGTGAATTCCTTTCAAAATTTTTTAAAAAAAAGCCCATAAAGGGCTGCGTTTTTTAAAAAACGCAGCCCTTTATTACTTATAGGGCTGTAGTTTTTGCATTGACCGTAGCCCTTCGTAAATGAAGGGCTGCGTTTTTCAAAAAACGCAGCCCTTGCGTTTTTTTCCACTAGTGACTCTTATTAAACGCATAAACGTAGGTGCAGAAGAAACCATTTTAAGCCGCTCATAGGCTGATCAAAACAATGAATTAATTGATTTTTACCTTTAAGAATACTCACCTTAAAGACACTAGGGTTCCAAGCAAGGAGAATTCTTCCACCAGCATGAAAACTTGAATTAGAAGTGAAACACCACCCATAAAACATTCTGATATAAAGATTACCAAGCTAAAATCTTCACCTTTGTCTCCTACAGATCAACTAGCCCCATAGAGTATTTGTGAATAAAAGCTTTGACATCAGTATGCTTTCTAGGGCTATTGATCCCTTGGACATTCACGCACAAGATTTTATCCATTGGAAGTGGAAGGGTTCCCTCTTTTCCCACCACTTTATCATCAGCTACCATTTCCACCTCAGTCACAACAACTTTCTTCATCTCATGCACTTCATCCAGCTGAATCATAGAAGCATTAGTTGTAGCAATTTGTTTTTGAAGAGAGGATCTAACTTTGATAGGCTTAAGGGATCTTTGAAACCCTTCCTGATCAACATCATCCTTATTAGGTGCATTTGCAACCACTTCTGTACTGTCAGGCTTGTGAGTCGTTTTTTGCACCAATATTTGCTTCTTTTCACCTTTGCGCATTCAGCTGTTTCATGGCCCAACACATGACATGAACCACATTTAGTTAGCTTCCATTCATATTTTAGTTCTACTCCAGTTTTCTCATCAATGTTCGTCTATAAAATGGAATGTATAAGGAAATTTTCGAGCAAGCTGCACTTGAACTAGGATTTCGGATATTGAACTTTATCTCGTTTCCTAGTTGCATCATCTCGCTGGATAGACTTCCCTAGCTGCTCAACTATCTTAAAAAGGACTTTTCACCCCACTACTTAATTTCCAGCTTCAACAGAACCAAAGAGACTTAATCTCCTCCTTCTCAAAACCCATATATGGAATCTAAGGCTTCATAATAAAAAATTGTTATCAAACAAAATAATATCCCTTGATAATTTTGTTTTCTGTTATCCATGGAAGCAAATCTAACAATGAAAATACCTTACTTAATCATACCAACCTTATGAACATCAAAGTTTTTCCAGATTCTACGAATGAAACCTTCCATTACTTGTATTGGAGGATTTGCATCAACAACACAACAAACCACAAATGAATTCTAGAAATTAACTTATTTCTGGATATTAAATTTTAACATCATTGACTTCTGTAGTATCTTTATCAAGAGCAACAGAGTGATCATCCATTGCATGAGTAACATCATCAAATTGTTGTGAAATTGGAAGGTGTGTTGATTTACCTCATTTTCCACAAGTCGCAAAGGACGATGGATCGAGTCTAACCATTCATTGAAAGTATGGCGAATCTCCAACTACACCAACAACAAAACAAAGCGCAATTGAATTCTAGAAATTAGATTTCTTCCTCAATATCCTCTAGATCAATTTTAACATCATTGACATTCGTAGTATTTTTATCAAGAGCAACAGAATGATCATCTAGTTCATCAGCAACATCATCAAATTGTTGTGGAATTGGAATAGGTGAATGGATTTACCTTATTTTCCACACGTCACAAAGGACGATGGATCGAGTCTAACCATTCATTGAAAGTATGGCGAATCTCCAATTGCTGCTTCAATTGGTGAACTGAAGTTTTTGGGGTTAAAATCTCACCAGCATCAGATCCAAAATCAAGAGCTTCTCTACCCATAACCTCATCAATTAAACAAGTTTTCAAAGGTTGGGAATCCGAAGGTGGGACCCCTAGGCTTCTCCAAATATTTCCGTGAACCTCCAAATTTCCTTACCATGGCAACGATGCACGTTAAAGATAGTAAGAGCATCTCCAATGGTTGCAAAATGGGACTTGCTTGCAATTTTATAAAAGTTTCTAGCTAGTAGCCCAACCATTGGAGTAAAACAAGCAATATAGCTTGGGTGAGCAATGTTAAAAGTGGTGGGATAGTCAAGAATAAGTGGTTAGTTGGCAAAGTGAGGCACATTCAAGCTAGAACTAGTTGTTGCTTGTCATTATAGTAGTATATAGCTTAAATTTATTTCAGCTTGAAAAGCTGATGTGGCATGACAAGCAACATATGATTGTTACTTGCCATTGGAATGCTCTAAGGAGTATTTCCCTGCAAGGGTAGAAAGAGGGTCTTACAACCATTAGGCGAAGTTTGGTAAAATGACCATAGTACCCTCAGGTTTCAAATGGGACGAAATGTCCACGGGTACAGGTTTATTATAGCACGTTGAACACAGTTAGGGGTGTCAAAACAGGTTCTCAAACAGGTTCTGGGTATACCCACGGTGAACCAGGTCAGACCCGGACAGGTCAGGATTCTGATTGTCAGTGCCCCAGGTCATGATTGGTCAGGTTTTGTTCAACTGGGTCGAACACATTTAAATCATTGGATTCCCGGGTGCCGGACAGGTCTGAGCGTTCCATTTACAAGTCGATCCATTCCCGGATATGATCGCCCGTTGACATTTTTTTGCCGGGTTTGCGCAGGTCGTATTTAGGTTTCATGTACGGTTGAGTTAAGTCAAATGTACTCGGGTTGAATTAGTAATGACCTTAGTTCGATCATTGTGAAACATCGGGTCCATTCGCTATTGAACGTCAACTCAACTTCGGGTAACTCCTGATCGGGCCATCTTGATTTTGTTATGGATTTTGTAAACGAATCATATTAATAAAAGTATTAAGATCGACATATATATATACATATGTGTGTGTGCGATAAATATATGGATGACAACGAAAAACCAATAAAAACACTATATTGATTACCGTGATGTTTAGAGTAATAATAATAGTAATAGTAACAAGGCTAACAATAGCAATAATAATACAAATAAGAACAGGAATACTAACAATAACAATAACAATATAAATACTAATATGTTGAATCATTTTAATATAAGATTGATATCAAAATAATTGTAAAACCAATCTAATACTCTATTGATTATAAATTAGTATAACGACTCTTAATATGTTATAATATTATAACAAATGACAATCATACATTCATATGTTTACAACGACGGTTCATATGAGGCCTAAGTGATTATAACGAGGGTTCATATGTTCCAAGCTTTATATAAATGATTTATTATTATAAGCATTATGATTGATATATAAGTTTGTAAATAGCTATGAGGATAAGGAGAATAATAATAATAATAATAAACATAAAGTGATGATGATAATAATAATAATAATAATAATAATAATAATAATAATAATAATAATAATAATAATAATAATAATAATAATACAAATAATAACAATAATAGTAACAATGCTAACAATAGCAATAATAATACAAACAAGAACAGGAATATTAACAATAACAATAACAAGAACAATAACAATATAAATACTAATAGTAATAGTAGCAACAATGCTAATAATAACAATAACAATAACAAACATAATGTGGTATATATGTATTATGTTGTGACTATATATGATAAAGTATAAACAAACATTTCTATCAATATGTATGTTTAATCATTTTAGTATAAAATTGGCATCAAAATAATTGTAAAACGAACCTAATACTCTATTGATTATACATTAGTATAATGACTCTTGATATGTTATATATAATACTATAACAAATGACAATCATACATTCATATGTTTACAATGATGGTTCATATGAGGTTTAAGTGATTATAACAAGTACTTGCTAGTTACTATATAGTTGGATTAAAACAAGTTGTTATTATTAGATAAGATCAATATAATGAATATATGAATGTAAGTCGATAGTTCAAGATAACAATACTCCATTTAAGTTCATCATCTTTATGATGATAATATAACAAACAATCACTATCAACTCAATGAAGTTCATATATATAAGTTATATCGTTACACTATAAGTTCACTAAATAGATATTATAAACAAATAATTACATAATTGAGTGATATTTGCATACGTAACACTATAAGAATACTAGCTTAAGAAGTACTCCCTCTGTATTTTTTTATCATTCCTACTTTGACTTTGCACGTTTGCCAATACACTTATTCAACCTTAAATATCTTTCGTTACATATTAGTAAAAATTATAATGATTGAATATTAATAAACTACCCATCGAGACGAATCAAACAAGACCCCACGTGACTATAACTTTTCTTATATATTGAGAAGAATTTAAAAGATTCTCTCTAATTATGAATAGTGTCAAGATTCCAAGTGATAAAGATAAAAAAATACAGAGGGAGTAAATCACTATAGAGTTGTAGAGCTTTCCTTAATAGGAGACATTGAATAACATAGTTTATTATAACATATAGGGAGGTTTGTTAAATTACTATATCTTTTTGCATTTTAACAAGATCTTAATCGATTAAATCTTATTGCTTGTTCACAAGATCTTGATATGAAGCATATTGCTAATTTGCTATACTATAGTTCACGTAAATGACTATAATCAAAACATTAATTAAGCAACTAATAGTTGTATAAGTAATTTTCCAAGAAGTTTAGTTTCATAAGTAATGACCTTAGAGCAATATAACTAGCATAACTATAAGTCTATAACCGATTAGTGCTTACGCTATTTGTTATTCCCTAATCAATTCACCGACAAATGAGATAATTGACACGAGTAAATTTCGGTTAAACAAATAATATAAATTATGAAAATTTTTATTATTACTTTAGATAATTATGATTATTATTTGAAAATGGGGTTATAGAGTATGAGATTTGGGGTTTAGTTGTTTTGAATAATAATTTGGTAGGATTCTTGGTTTTCTTAAGGCAAAATCCAAAACCATTTAATGGGCAAAATCTAAACCATTAGATGATCATAATCAAGGGCACACAAGAAAACAATACAAAGCACACGGATCATAAATATTAACCGTTGGATACAAACCATAAAAGAAGCTGAACCGTTAGATCGTCTCCTAACCTATCACCTTCACCCTCATCTCTCTCCTCCAAACCCATATTTCCCGCCCAGCCTCCCTTCCTAGTTTCTACTTCTCTCAATGGACAATGGACCACAACACAAGATGGTCAAGATCGGAACAAGATAGTCTCCTAACCTATCACCTTCACCCTCCCACTTCTCTCCTCCCACTCTCTCTCTCCACCAAAACCCCAACCAGCATACCCCTTCTCTTTCCTTCTCTACCACCGTGTGCCATCTTCTTCATCCACCATCTTCTTCATCCACCATCTTCTTCGAGGTTTGGGGGTGTGGTTCGGGTTTCGAGGTTGGTGGGTTTGGGTGGTTTGGGTGTGGATTTCGGGCCGGGTTTCGGGATGGAGTGGGTTTGGTTGGTTTCGGGGTTTGGTATGGGTCCTGGGTTTCGGGGTGGGGTTTATGGGTTTCTAGGTGGGGCGTGGTTTCTGGGTTTCTGGGTTTGGGTATGGCGTCCGGGTTCGGGTTAGGGTGTGATTTACGGGTTTCGGGGTGGCTTCGGGGTTTGGGTGTGGGTTCTGGGTTTCGGGATGGGGTGCGGTTTCGGGGTTTCGGGGTTTGGGTGTGGGTTCGGGTTTAGGTGGTTTCGGGGTGGCGAGAGAGGGCGTTAATGGGTTGGTGGTTGGGTGGGGTTGATTAGTCTTTGGGGTGGGTTCGGGCGTGGTGGAGGTTTGGATTAGTCTTTGGGGTTTGGTTTTGGTGGTTGTGGGTTTGGTTGTGGTGGTTGTGGGAAGAGAAGAAGAGGGGTGGGTGGTGTGGCGGTGGTGGAGGAGGAGGGCAGCAGGAAGAGGGAGGAGAGAGGTGGTGGTCATGGTGAGGGAGAAGAGAGGAAAATATAAGAGTAATTAAAAAATAAAATTAATCATAATTTATTATAATTAATCGTAATTAACTTGTTGCAACCTGTGTTAGCAGGTAAACTAAAATCACTAACCTAAATTTGGCTTAAATGATGATAAGCTTGTATTATCTCTGGATTTTCAAAAGGTTGGCTTAATTGTGGAAGACGGGGTAAAAGTTGGCTTATTTTTGTCAATTTTTCCTAAATTAAATGTAATTAATTTTTTTATTGAATTAATTATTAAATGTAAGCAATTTTATAAATTAACATATTTAAATGATTTTGTAGATATAAAAAAATAATTGAATTTTAGTAATATCTAGTTGAGTATGGTCGGGTTCGGTTTTGAATGCGGGTGCATGCTGGTCGGGTCGAATATAATCTTGCCAGGGTCTTGGGTCGGGTGCAGGTAATCCCAGGAGTCGGGTTTCGGTCGGGTCGGGGACCGGCCTCACGAGTCGAACAGGGTTGAGTCAGTCGAGAATCAGGTTGACCCAGCGGTCAGGTCTGTTTCTGACACCCCTAAACACAGTGTTCCCCTCTTCTCTCTCCTCTTCAATATCTCAACGCTTCTTGATTGATTCTGAGTTCGAAATCCCTGAAAACAAAATTCAGATTTGCAACTTTTGTCCTGTGATATCGAAATCTCTCCATTCCTTCAAATTCAGAGGAGAGAGAGGGAATAGTTAGAGTGGAAAAAAAGAAAAAATAATGGGGTTCTTCGTTACAACCCTAATTTTCGCGGTGATTGGTGTCATTGCTTCTCTTTGTACCAGAATCTGCTTCAATCGAGGCCCTTCTACCAATCTGTAATATTCTCTTTCCTCTTTTTGGATTTTGTTTTGTTATTTTTCTTAAGATTCGCGAGTAGTTCATTGAATCTCGGATTTAAGTTATGCATTGTGTTTGATGTCTTTTAATTGAGTTTGTTTGAAATATTCGAGTCAAAAAATTGTGTAAAAACTGTTGTTTATTGATAATTGATGAAGACAATTGCTGATATATTTCTGTTTTCTTAGTTGACCTGTGTAAGTTATGATTAGGAAGTTAAATAAATAATTAGTTACGATTGGAACTAGTTTTCCTATGTACTAGAATCTAGAGATTTTTTTTTCCAATATAAGATGTATGTTAGATTTGTTTGTTCCAGAACTTTAATGTATATGATATGACTAGAAGTAAAAACAATTACAACTTTACAAGGACCAACTATGCTATATAGACTGTGTTTTATGCTGAGCTGGTAATTAGGGAATGCCACTAGTTTTTGAGGGATTTGTAGACCAGACGCCACTTGATGGGCGAGTATGCAAGTATATTGGAGAGTAGATCGATTACCAGGATCTTTCATGGAGAATGTCTCTTCTCCGTTATCATTAATAGTAGAAGGAAGAGAATTGTTTCGAGAAGATTTCAAGCTCAATAATTAATTTTGGTGTGTCATTTTTTCTTTTTTTCTTTTTTTTTGGTTTGCAGATCAATGTGATAAAACCTTATTGATGTAACAAGTAACAACCAAGTATTAGTCAGCCCGGCCCGAACAATATGGAGGCCCTGTGCTAACATTGAAAAATAGTCCGTGTGTTTGAAAGTGAGGCCTCGATCCATGTCCCAACCCTCTCGGAGATAATAACCATTACAGTTACAATCAAATTCATACCCAACCCTAGTTTCACAACTAACACAACCATTGAGCAATACCCATTTAAAAATTGAGAGGAGATGAACGTTGAAAATTTATCTCAAAATTGACATCAGAAGAGCACAAAAAGGAGCAGCAGCAAAAGATTCACAAAAAGAATGAATCTTTTTTACAATTGAGCAGTACCCATATGCTTGTATTACAAGCAGATTCCTGAATTATTGTGGAAAATTCAGTTAGACCCATTAAATTACAGAAAAATTTGAAGGTAACCTAGAAAAATGAAAGCTACATACAGTTAAAATTATGAGTTCATAACCCAAAAGAATGAATTAGAATGAGGATTATAAAAGTACTTACTTTCTGAGGTTCCATCTTCAGCAGCTTCTCTCAGTTCTCATTGTTGAACAGCAGACTATTCGAACACCAAAAGCGAGAAAGAGAGAGAGACATTTCTGAAATTTGAGTGTTCTCCTTGAGACATCCCCATTTCATCCCTTGGTGGGTTGGTCCCCATGTATGGGAGACGTTCTGATATGGGGAATGCTGTCCCCCATGCTTCATAGACGGCTACTAAACGAAGAAGTAACAAGGTCAGGGAGAAGTATTTTCCTTGGAAGTAGGAAAGATCATCCTATTGATTCGCTGACTTATGAGGAGTTTGTTGGTGTGGCTTGTAAAGGAGGAGGCCTTAAAGTTTAATACTAATACTATTAGTGTCTGGTCCCTTGACCTCGCTAAATTTACCTACAACGTTTTCTAACATCTAGGTTTTTTAACATCTATTATCTTTTATATTTTATCACTTCGCAATATACATTTCAGCAACTCAAAGAAATGCTTGCAGAGTTTGGGTCCCCTCTAGTGCGCTAGAATTATGCTTTTCATTACATGTACTAACCGAGGGTTTTTTCTTATATTATTATTCAGGAGGATATAGCTTTTTGCCACTGGCTTTTGTCATGCTATTACTTGTTTCCTTACGACATACATCACATTATTGCATATTTACTCCGGTTCACTCAAATGTAATCACGTGAATTTTTTTCCCTGCATATTGACTAAGTTTTCATTGTCAATTGCCTCGTAGTTTTCTCTAGAAAATTGAGGGATAACGTTAGATTGCTGAATAATTAGGTTATCTTTGCTTGCTTCCATCATTTTTTCATTTCTCACTAAAGTCAGGTTTATGATAACTTCCCAAGAAAGTGTTCCAAAATGATCTATATTTTAAGTGCAAGGTGGTCAGTATGAAATTGAATATATGTCTTTTATGTGATATTTCTCATCTTCTGTACTTATGCATCTCCCTTAATATTGATTATACTATGTGGCCTTTCTTCTCAGTGAACATAAACTGGCGTCGTCTTCTTTTGTAACTATTTGCTATATTTGCTATACTTGAGAACTACCACTGACTAAATTATCTTTCTTTTGCAGTTTCCACCTAACATTAGTTATTACAGCAACAGTTTGCTGTTGGATGATGTAAGTCTATTTTCCTTCTTATTTCTTTACTGTTGAAATGGAGAAAAAGACGTAGTGCACTGGCTTACGGAGAAAGAAAACCAAAATTTGAGAAGAAATTGTTGTACTAGAGAGATAATATTACATTAACTTTTCACCATCTTTTTTTTTTGATTGGGAAAGGAAAATCCAGCCAACTCATCCTTGCAGTTGTTTTTTCACCATCTTGTACTTTTGTGCTTTCCTGGAAGTAGGTTAAGAAGTTGCAATGAAACACCATAAATAAATCACTTCTAGCCACCTGCATATGCTTTCTGTCATTTGGAGAAGATTTTTTTTTTCTTCTTCAAGAGTTATTCGTTGTGTGGTCTAATGTAAGTTTTATTAATTGTTGCTTCCGGACAATAATTCGAATTTCTGTTTCCTCTGTCTTTGTGAAATGGCTATATTGCTATAGGCCTATTGCTGCTTTGTGTGCTTCTAATTGAAGTATTGGGGTAGAGAAAACCAGGAGTCGGCTTTAGCACAATGAGGGGTGGGGGGGTTCGGAAAATAGGCTTTTGTATGGCTGGTTTTTATTTGTGGTTGGAGAGAACGGGAGAGAGACTTGGAGGTATTTGGTGAGGCATGATGGATGAGAAAATTCAAAGATATCGTGAGAAATATATTGGTGCAAGTGGTACAGAGCAATTCTAGGTTTATGCGCTTGCTCCTTTGGTAAGGGTAAGTTTTTGTGTATATTGGTGACACCTGGCAAAGGAATTCATTACCATTAATTATCCTACCATACTTAAGAAAGATGATTAGTGTAGCGTTTGATCTAACTATATCAAAGAATCTCATGAAAAAATGTCTACTTTTGACCATTTGCCTGTCTAGATACCGCAGTTGGTCAGATTCGCACTAAATGATGTTGCTAATGTTTGCCATGCTATTTAACTTATTGGGGCTTAAGTGCACCACAGAAAAGCAGGCCAGCTCTGGTACAGGGAATGAGTGATAGCGATTAGATAGAAGGGCAGAGGAAAGGCGAGGAATGAAAGAGAGAAACGACGAGTGTTAGCAACATCAGATATGGCTTTGCCTGTTGAAGATGGGTGAAGCTTGGAAATCTTCGATAATTTGGCATTGATATGTATGTATTCACTATTCAGGCATTGTTGTCGGTCAATGATTGTCTTTAACTCTTTGCCCTGTGTATCTGATCTTTAGTTAAGAATTTAATCCAGTCCTTTTGATTTTCGAGAAGATTACTGTGCATGTACTTTTGCTTGTCATGGCAACTAAGGCTAATGTAAAGTGGAGAGAGAGAGAGATGATAAGCCATCATGTTTCTAGTGTAGACTCCACTCATTAACCATTTCGAAACCCAGTAGTATCTTACGACCAGTTTGGTAGATGTTTAATTAATGGTGGTAACAATAGATTCATGTAGCTTGTATAGAAATATCATGTTAATGTATGGTAATACTTGTCCACCATCAAATTCCTGAGCTGATTTATAAAAAATGTTACCTTTACATTGCCAATCATTACCACTTTAGAGGTGGTAATGGTATTGAGTGGCAAATGGAAATTTGTGGAAAGAATCACATGTTCGAGGATGGGTTTTCATCGGCATGATAATGATTAGGGGATTTTCCTTGCAAATTATATTTGATTTCATTACCATTATCTTTATTTACTACCGTCTACCAAACAGGCCCTTGCGTTAACCTTCAGTTTTAACTTGCGGTGTAAGGATCATTGGATTTTGCATTGGATTCATCAAACTAGGTATATAAACAAAATTCTTCAGGCTTCAGCTTAAGCTCTCTTATAGTGGCAGAAAATCATTGAGTCTTCCTGTTAGTGTCTTGATCAAATATCAGAATAATTCTCAAAGAAACACTCACGGCCCGTTTGGTTAGTGGTAATAAATAGCGGTAACGGTAATGAAATGTAGTGTAAATTTGTAAAGAAGTTCTCTTGTCAATGACCATGGGAATGAAACTTTATCACAAAACATGAGTTTCCCTTTATAACCCAATATCACCTCGCCAAGTGGTAATGGATAGTAATGAGATTTTAGGAAGAAATTGGATATCTTGGGATGAAGTAGCATTACCATAGGTAATGACATTAGATTTCTAGTATAAATTTACTCTATAATTATTACCATTCCCACCATTTATGACCTCTTACCAAAGAGGACGTCAAAGTTTAGCACAAAGATATATCTGCTGAACCTTGATTGTACAACCAAGGTTTGGTTTACGGAACTCCCCTTATATGCATGCCAGCGTGTTCATGTTTGTGCTTGAACGGTTATAGCACAGCTGTGATCTTTATGTTTATATGCATGCCAGCGTGTTCATGTTTGTACTTGAACGGTTATAGCACAGCTGTGATCTTTATGTTGCTTAGCTACTCGTATTTAACAATTTATTTGTTATTTTCTTAACTTCTTATGGGAATAGGCGGGGGAAATGGTTAAAATCTCATTTTAGCAGTCATTTCTGCCAACCTTATCCTAGTCTGTATTACCACCCACTCGAAATGGGAGTTCTGTAATGACATGTCTCTGCCTTTGCCACTCCTATGCTAAACATCTGTTTTTAACTTGCTTATTGTAAATCGCTCTTTTGTGTAGGTGGGCTATTGTATATCTTGCGCAGATGAAGCCCCTCATTAACCCAATATTGAATGAAGCGGAGTAAATTTGGCCTCCGGGATGATAATTAGAAGTTCTTTTCTAGATACCAAATGTTATTGTTTTGAAAATTTCCAGAGGAACTCATATTTAGAGCCATGTGATGGCAGCGATTTCATATGTGGATTTGTATGTAATTTTACTATTGCAGTGAACACCGAAATTCCTTTTTGTTTTAATTATTCCCTTGTATTTTATCCACCAAACTTCTTTGCATTGATGAATCTTCTTTGTGGATGAAATAATAATAACTCGGTGGAACACAACAATGCATATGTTGAACCTATAATTCTTTCAATTTTTGGTGTATAGCCAAGAGCACTCTACATTCTAACTTCATGTCCATTCAGGTGTAGTCGGTCAACTCGCCACTTCAAAAAAGTTATACTTCCTCCGTTCTGTTTTAAATGAAACATTGGGTGAAATGATACTATTTATTGATTAATTTTGTCTCCAATGTATTGCTATTATATAAAGAAAAACATAGTCAAGTGGGATCTTGTTAGATTCGTCTCGATGCATACTATCAAATTATAACTTTTTTATATTTTTTACGTGTGCACAACTAAAGATATTAGTGATTAAAAAAGCGCGTTGGGTTGCGTGAAAAAACAAACGTTTCATTTAAAACAGAACGGATGAAGTATATAAATTTTTATCTGTTATGTCATATTATTAGTTGATGGCACAGGTTATTAAGAATGCATAAATGGGGTTGCCAACAATACATTTTTATGGGTTACTGATTAGCATGATTCTACTTCTATCTACACATATGATGATTAATATTATTCAAATCACATTATTTCGATGGAACACTATAAGAGGGGGGTGGTTAATTGTAGTAGGATGGTGTTCCAAATTGTCAAAGAAATTAAACAAAAGTGCAATTAAATGCAAGAGAGGAATTTTACGTGGAAAACTTCTTGTGCCAACGATAAGAGGGGGGCTAATTGTAGTAGGATGGTGTTCCAAATTTTCGAAGAAATGAAACAAAAGTGCAATATAACATGTAAATGCAAGAGAGGAATTTTACGTGGAAAACTTCTTGTGCCAACGAGAAGTTAAATCACGACGTACTAAGGATTTTAAACTCTTTACTAAAGGGCAGCACCTCTGTTACAACTTACAACCTACTGGAAATCGGCCTAACTCAAGTTCCTACATGAACTTAAGTTCCTCGTTATGATTCTCTCTAATCATCTCTATTATATGAACTTTTTCTCATATAAGACCTATTAAAATAGCTATTTTGATGGAAAAGACCTAGTAAAAACTTTTTTTTTTGTCTAAAAAGACATTATGTTACTTTCATTTGTTAATTCAGACCATCTCAACATTTTTGGCTTGCTTTTTCCCTCCCTTTTCTCATTAAATGGGACCTATCTATTTTGACCTTTTTTTTACCTCCCTTTCTCAATAAAAGGAAAAAAAAAGTCAAGGCTGGAAAAAGACGTTTTGGTCTGAAAATGTTGCGATGGTCTGAAGTAACAAACAAAAGTAATCTAATAGGTCTTTTGAAACGAAAAAGTTTTTATTAGGCCTTTTCCAACAAATAGCTATTTTAATAGGTCTTATCTGACAAAAGTTCCTATTATATATTGAATGAGGTGGGGGTCACCAAAAAATAAGAAAAGGAAAAAAAAACTAATTGCTTCAATTGTATTTATTTTTTTCCTTAATAAGTCACTATCCAAATTCCAACTAATTATTTTTTAGAAATAAAAATCCCTAAATTAATGGCAAACTACAGTTTTAAATTTGTTCTAAAAAAATTTCCAAACACAAGATGTAAAGTTGCAAACTACTGTGATCTTATTCCTCAAAACCCATAATTTTTTTTAGATAACCCCCCACAATTTCAACAAAGAGGAAAGGATAGAGAAAAAAAATGGAGATTGAAGATCATCCATTCCAATTTTCTATGCAATTAATACAATTTTGATAACGATTTCACACGCATATAAGGCTAGTAGTTCTTACTCCATATTCTACTCTAAGGGTCTGTTCTCTTCGGCATAAAACAACTGAACTGAATTGATTGCAACTGAACTGAACTGAATTGAATTGAACTGAACTGAACTGAACTGAATTGAATTAAATTATAACTAATAGTAATGATAATAATTTAGGAACTGAACTGAACTGAATTGAATTGAACTGAACTGAACTGATTAGAACTGAACTAAACTGAATTGAAAATAAGCTGGGGAGAACAGGCCCTAAACCCTTAATTCTCTCTCTACTCTTACAAGGACTCACTCAAACCCGTAACCCCAAAATTACAACTTTGAAATTAAAACTCTAAAATGTGTTTACAAAACTATTATAATATCTAGGAACTTAGGAGCTTTTCTTGCTATTACAGTGACTTTAGAAGAGTTAATCACTTAGGATATTTTTTCCACAATTGTCGGGATGTTTTAGAACTGAAATCGACATTCCTTTATATAGAGATCCAAGTTTAACCACCTTTACAACTTTCTCAACTTACGATTAGTTGGTTCCTAAATTTTAGGAACTATCACTTCACCGGATTGCAAGAAACATGAGAAGGATCAAGTGCTTGATCCCCAAGTATATAATAATGTGCTTTAAAATGTCTAGATAAGTTAGAGCCCATATGTAATAGCCCGGCCTTTCGAGCTACTAACTAAGATTAGGGAACCTTTAAGTAATCAAGCTTAAATTGAGAGGATGACAAAACTTATCTTCTCATCCTGGACGAGGGCACCATGAACTTACATGACCATAACCTAGAATATATATTTGAATAAAAATACACAACTCCAATATAATAACCCTTGATTTATACCTAACGTAATCAAATCTCGAATTCTTCTAAAGTATTTTACAGTCATGAACCAAATAAGACCTTGCAATCATCCTTAAGGAATGCCCTTGCCATTGACTCAATCATGGACCATCTAATACCTGCAAAAATCACTAAGAAGGAAATCTGCCCTCACCAGGACAGGTTCCGAGAACAAAATCAGCGAAAGCTGAGCACACACTATCCAACCTAAAATTCTTTTTAGTGCATTTTTCAAAATTTCACAACATGTCACACATTTCATATAAACATTAAGAATAGAACATATAAAAGAGATAACTCACAACAGTCATACAACAAAGCTTAAAACTATTAGGATTAAACGACTTTTACATACTTTAAGTAGAGTACTTGGATTTCATATTCGAGGTGACAAGCATAACACACGAAGGTCATATATTCATGATTCAACCATTTGACACTAACCTACATATATGTTCACATGACTCTTAATCAATATAAGTAGTTTTTAAGCAATTTATTCAACGAGCTAAAAATTCTTGCCCAAAGTGACCATAATCACGGGTCATGTTGTGTATGTACTTGTATAACAAAATATTATTGTACACCATGTACCATGACTCACATGTCCAATAACATTCTTGATGCTCGTTCTTTAAGCATTTACAGAATTTCAATCAATATATTTTTCATTGGGGAAAGTAAACACGATTAGAGAGGGGTCACCACGACCGACTGTCTCTAAACTGTGGGGGTCGTCACCCTCCTATTTACCATATGCTTGCAAGACTTTCAGGACATGCCCCTAGCAGCTACGAGACACCACGCTCGCCTGCAATCTTTAATTCAGTAACCGACAGCTACGAGCACCACGCTCGCCTGCAATTGTTGTTCCTCACCGTTCCACGGCTACTTTCCCCCATTGCTTTTAGTCCATTACACATTGCACATAGCAAGTTTATACAAATTCTCAACTATATTTATTCCATCATTATTTCGGGTTCTTTTGGTAGAGATAAGTCATTTAAGAACATTGTGTTGAAGAAGTATATATAGATCATACAAATAAACTCCAACAAGATTTACTTGATACACATAATTTGATAAAACTAACTTAACTCTTAACAAAGATTGTGGCTTGCGTAGAATAATTGTTGCTTGAGTCGTACACTTTTACTAAACACTTGGAACTAGTAATCACTTGTTATAACGTGTAAAAATAAATTAAGCTTTCAACTTGGAAAAAAAACAAAGCTGTTAAACAAATTTGGGAAGTAGTTATTCTCTTTTGGTTTTTTTTAACTTCCATGAACTTGTCCAAATTGGATATAACATACTACAAAACAATTTAAATATTGACTATTAAGAGCTTTACTAACGTCCTAAACTTTATGTAAAATCCTCATATGCTTTACAGTTAGAAAACATGATTAATACTTATAAAAGATTGCTCCAAAAATAAGCGGTTGAAGCTTTTAGGAGTCATACATATATGGTAAACATTTTCTCTTTTAGCTTCGATAAATCTGAAATTTATTTTTTTCAAAATCAGTATTAAACCTTCCTCTAAAAATCTGGAAATAAACATTAATCCTAAATACTAATCAAAATATTGTTCATAAGAATTGAAGATATTCCCCAACTCAAATAGTATCACGCCCACCAAATATAATTTCTCATAACTCAAACAATAGA
The DNA here is from genome assembly GCA_947646795.1 of Beta lomatogona. Classification (NCBI taxonomy): domain Eukaryota; kingdom Viridiplantae; phylum Streptophyta; class Magnoliopsida; order Caryophyllales; family Amaranthaceae; genus Beta; species Beta lomatogona. The sequence continues at coordinate 4,915,751 of CANSNZ010001473.1, forward strand.
GTTCCAATTTACTACTTTATATAACTTCGAACCATTACTTAGATCTGGGTCTTTTATATCAGTAACACGACATTCGCATCTCAAATCTTATTCCCCAATATTCGAGGTTCATTGATCCCTGATGTGTCTTCATTCAGTCCATTGTATCACATACACATGATATTTAGTAATAATCCTAATAGACCATTAAATGACATTAACTCCAAAACTTATCTTGGATTCACTTAATCGCCAGACTTAATGTTCTCACATAACAACTTATATTTGACTCTTGAGACACGCTCTTCATAACCATATCACCATTTATAATGAATAATTAATTGGGAAATTTCCTCAGGTACCCCTGAGGTTTGACGTAATTCCCAAGATACCCCCCACATTTGGGGAATTCCTCAGATACCCCTGAGGTTTGTGTTTGTGCTCAAAATACCCTTACTCTTAACAGAACCCTAACGCCGTTAACTTTTTGTCTCTCTCTCTCCAGTTTTCTCTTTTTCCTCTCACCATCCTCCATTGATTAACCTCTAAGCTTTCTCTCTCCTCCCACCATCCTCCAAGCTTTCCCCAATTTTCTCAGAATTTTCTCTCTCCTCCCACAACCTTGACATTGCTGCATTTTTTGTTTTTTTTTTTCTCAGAATTTTCTCTCTCCTCCCACCACCATCCCCCAAGCTTTCCCCAATTTTCTTTTTTTGCTGCGAGAGGGAAGAGAGAAAGTGCGAAGGAAATGCAAACATGGGATAGCAGACCTCCTTCTTCAACCTTCGAACTCCAGCGGTTCTTAATGGAGTTTAGTGGTGTTGGTTGAGAATGGAGGGAAGAAGAAGACAAAATGGATGAAATGAAATAGTGCGTTGATTGGTTGTTGGCCTTGTGTTACTTGTGAATTGTGAGGCAGGGGAATGAGAAAAGTTTGTGGCCTAATTCCTCTTTCATCTCACTTTTCATACGAAAAACAACAAACAAACCTCAACAACAACAACAAGAAAAGAGCTAATAAAGAAAACTAAGGAGGAGAAGAAAGGAGGAAAAATCATCAATTTCTTTAATTAATTTTCCTTACAAACCTCCTTTTCTTCTCCAAATTTCACCAAAAAAACTCTCTTTCTTTGATGCAAGAAGTATAAACATTTGGAGTATTCTTGAAGTTGGAAAATTTTGAACATTTTTACACCCAATTTTTCTCTTTTTTTCCCCACTTTTCAAATCAAAGGAGACAAAAAGAAAGAAAAAAAAAAAACAAGGGTTCTAATTTTTGTCTTTGAAGTTTAAATTAATATAGGGGAAAAATCACAAATCTCAAAAGAAGTTTGAAATTTAAGAATATGGGAGGAGAGGTGAAGAAGATGGGAGGAGAGATGAAGAAGATGAAGATGGAGAGGGGAGAGGAAAAAAATTAACGACGTTAGCCCTGCCGTCCATAGTAAGGGTATTTTGAGCACAAACACAAACCTCAGGGGTATCTGAGGAATTCCCCAAATGTGGGGGGTATCTTGGGAATTACGTCAAACCTCAGGGGTACCTGAGGAAATTTCCCTAATTAATTTAGTCGACCGTAATGCATATACAACATAACTCTCGGCATTGATACCTGATTTCATAATACCATATAAGCACATTATCATTTGAATTATATATACTTCCCAACATTTCATATCTCTCATCCCCAGCATACTTATTTCGGTTTTTTTCACTTTAATACCAATGAATTTCTCATACCATCTTACTAACCCATTAACGAAATTTTACTCTTAACTCACTTCCGAATCACAACTCTATTCACCAACCCAACATTCTCACATCACAATTTGTATTCCTTAACTAGAATTTCTTAGTCTTCCACACTAACAACTAATACACTGCATAAGCATCCCATCATAGGTTCCAATTCCATAAAAACCTAATCCTCAAAACTTAAATAGTAGAACCTTAAGATGTGCTTCGAAGACAACAATATAAGTAACAAGTAAGAGAAAGAAACACTTTTAAAGTAGATCATCGAAATTAGAGAAACATTACTCCTAAGCATAATCAAATTCCATAGACGTATGATTACTAATAAACAGTAGTTCAACCTGGGTATAACTTAAAATAAGACATTATAACCTTGTTCATATATAAATTGAATCAATTTTACAATTGTGCAAGCGACCTCCAATCCTAATACTATTTCACTTAAACAATTTCGTCTCAGCTTTCAAATACTATGTATACTCGAGTTACATAATTCATAAATTCAAGACTAGCTTTTAAACTTACTTCAACATGAGACCAATATTATTCAAGATAACGAAACTCTAAAACAAAACATCTTAGATTACGAGTTAAGCAATTTAGTTATTCGAATCATAAACTTTAAGCAAGTTCTAAACTATAAATCTTATTCACATGTTACCTCAAATGCTTGTTAAAATATCAATTCCAAACTTAAGTGCTTAATCAAATCATTCTTAAATTACACAAGAAAGCAAATCAAATCAATACTATCCACAAGCCAACTTTTCATAGAAATCAGGAACCAAAATCTAATTAGAAAGTGGAAGGACAATGTGTAACTTAATTCAATTAGAAATACCAAACTTCAATAATAATAATAATTGGCTTCCAATGAAATCTTGAACCCAAAAATTTCAACTATTGCTTGACCTCCATAACTATCACCAATTACCTCAAACGATCCTTCTCACTTTCAATAATACTTCAGAAATAATAATAGGAAGAAATTAGTAACTCATTCAATAAACTAAATAAGAAATCTTAATTTATTTCCCCATTTAAAAAAAATGCTTTATTAATTTATACAAAACTTATTTGTAACAACTTAACTAAAAGTTATAACAAAATTGATTATCCCATAAACTATTTGAAGTATTCTTTTTGAAAATAAGAGTAAAAACTAAGAATACCAATTTTAACTTTGTATGCAATAGATCATAAGGAATTTGAGTCATCTCTTGCCCATAACAGAGAGAGAAGAAGAGCTTGTTGTTTCTACACGAAGATCAACGCAAGAAAAATGGCAGCAGCAGCAGAAAAATTCAAAGGCCCATAACTCTTACCACACAACTCCAAATTGAGTAATTTTTGAGTCTAAATTCAATAACTTTTCGAGATCTACAAATTTGAAGAAGAAACATTTGCGAAATTCAGATTGCAAGTTGAAGATAATTGAGCCAACAAAAGGTCGTGAACAGAGGAGAGAGAAAGAGTCAATGGATTTTGGGGGTTTTCTTCCAATTTTCAATTTGCTCAAGCTTTCAAGAATGTTTATGGAGGTTCTTATTTTATTTTTGGCTACATGCATGTCAAACATTTTAGGGTCAATTGAAGAAAGATAATAGAATTTGGGTTTATTTGGATTTTCAAACTTTCTTAAACAATTACAAGTAGAATTGTGAGGTTTTCATATCATTCTATGAAGTATGAATGAATTTGCAAGGAAAATTGATTGAAGAATGAAGTTTGGCTAGATTAACTTGAGGAAGCAAAGGTTGCTCTTATGGAGTATCCAAAAAATGAAGATGAAGTTTTGAGAGAGGAGAGAGAATGCGAGAATGAGAGAATAAGAGAATGAGAGATATATGGAAAATAAGGAGTTGGGTTTCCTTTCTTAAATAGAAATTGACTAATTTTGACTTGTTTCAATAAAACTCAAAATAGCTACACACTATAATTTGAGGAATGAGTTTAATAAAAGTTGTAATTGAAAAAAAAAAAAAACTATATAACTCATAACTTATTTGAAAATAAAGTATTCAAAAAAAAACTTTAAAAAAAATATGCATATATCTGATAAAATTTTTCATAATAGCAATATTATCGCATAATTAAGGAGATAAAATATATTTAGGTTTTCATTAAAACTGCTTAAGAATGCGGGCTATTACACAATACCACCCTTAAAAGTAAATTTCGTCCTCGAAATTTAAAAGAAAACAAATAAATAGATATTAGATTATGTTAAAATAAGTAGATCACACAAAAATATTTTCAGCAAAAATAAACTAATGAAAACTTGTAGTTTAACTTTACTATCTCAAAAGATTGATTACCATTTAATATAATAATCACTTATTTCCATTTCTAATTCTTCATAATCCCAAAATGATGTAGCTCATATACTTAAAAATCATAATTTTTCCCAAATCGATATTTCAACATTTTTCAACCATAACTCCGAGCTTTTTTACATCTCTCATTTGACCTTAGTGCTTCTAATATGACTTGTCAATACCAACTGCCAATTTTCCAATAAGTCATTCTCTTACTTAACTTGTTAAAATAATTACAAAAACTTAACTTATATCAGCCACATCAAGAAACCTCACACTTATAAACAAATATCACCAATCACAATTAAACTTCATCAATTAACAACTCAATTTCCTAAATCTGATTTTCAATAATGCACATAATAACCAAATCAAACCCACGTCATCAAGGCATATACATTCTAAAATAAAGTATTATGTTCAAAGAAATTCCTTCATATCTCTATATCCCAAGTGCAACTTATATAATTGCCAAAACCTTTAAGACCCAATTTACACACCTTTATTTATAACAACTCCATAATCCAAAATAAATCAATTCCTTAATTATCAACTCGTACTCAAGTCTTTAAGCTTATAATTCAAAAGGCAATCCATATATTCTTTAACTCTTAACTAACCACATTAACCTATCCTAAACTCGTACGCCATGATATGAAGATCATGACCATTCCAAAAACAACCATGCTCTGATACCACCTGTAATAACCCGGCCTTTCGAGCTACTAACTAAGATTAGGGAACCTTTAAGTAATCAAGCTTAAATTGAGAGGATGACAAAACTTATCTTCTCATCCTGGATGAGGGCACCATGAACTTATACGACCATAACCTAGAATATATATTTGAAAAAAAATACACAACTCCAATATAATAACCCTTGATTTATACCTAACATAATCACATCTCGAATTCTTCTAAAGTATTTTACAGTCATGAACCAAATAAGACCATGCAATCATCCTTAAGGAATTCCCTTGCCATTGACTCAATCATGGACCATCTGATACCTGCAAAAATCACTAAAAAGGAAATCTGCCCCCACCAGGATAGGTTCCGAGAACAAAACCAGCGAAAGCTGAGCACACACTATCCAACCTAAAATTCTTTTAAGTGCATTTTTCAAAATTTCACAACATGTCACACATTTCAGATAAACATTAAGAATAGAACATATAAAAGAGATAACTCACAACAGTCATACAACAAAGCTTAAAACTATTAGGATTACACGACTTTTACATACTTTAAGTAGAGTACTTCGATTTCATATTCGAGGTGACAAGCATAACACACGAAGGTCCTATATTCATAATTCAACCATTTGACACTAACCTACATATATGTTCACATGACTCTTAATCAATATAAGTAGTTTTTAAGCAATTTATTCAACGAGCTAAAAATTCTTACCCAAAGTGACCATAATAACGGGTCATGTTGTGTATGTACTTGTATAACAAAATATTATTGTACACCATGTACAATGACTCACATGTCCAATAACATTCTTGATGCTCGTTCTTTAAGCATTTACAGAATTTCAATCAATATATTTTTCATTGGGGAAAGGGAACACGATTAGAGAAGGGTCACCACGACCGACTGTCTCTAAATTGTGGGGGTCGTCACCCTCCTATTTACCATATGCTTGTAAGACTTTCAGGACATGCCCCTAGCAGCTACGAGACACCACGCTCGCCTGCAATCTTTAATTCAGTAACCGGCATCTACGAGCACCACGCTCGCCTGCAATTGTTCTTCCTCACCGTTCCACAGCTACTTTCCCCCATTGCTTTTAGTCCATTACACATTGCACATAACAAGTTTATACAAATTCTCAACTATATTTATTCCATCATTATTTCGGGTTCTTTTGGTAGAGATAAGTCATTTAAGAACATTGTTTTGAAAAAGTATATATAAATCATACAAATAAACTCCAACAAGGTTTACTTGATACACATAATTTGATAAAACTAACTTAACTCTTAACAGAGATTGTGGCTTGCGTAGAATAGTTGTTGCTTGAGTCGTACACTTTTACTAAACACTTGGAACTAGTAATCACTTGTAATAACTTGTAAGAATGAATTAAGCTTTCAACTTGGGAAAAAAACAAAGATGTTAAACAAATTTGGGAAGTAGTTCTTCTCTTTTGGGTTTTTTTCTAACTTCCATGAACTTGTCGAAATTGGATATAACATACTACAAAACAATTTAAATATTGATTATTAAGAGCTTTACTAGCGTCCTAAACTTTATGTAAAATTCTCATATGCTTTACAGTTAGAAAACATGATTAATACTTTTAAAAGATTGCTCCAAAAATAAGCGGTTGAAGCTTTTAGGAGTCATACATATATGGTAAACATTTTCTCTTTTAGCTTCAATAAATCTGAAATTTATTTCTTTCAAAATCAGTATTAAACCTTCCTATAAAAATATGGAAATAAACATTAATTCTAAATACTAATCAAAATATTGTTCAGAAATTCCAAGAAATTCTCCTTACTTCCAATTTCTCTTAGTCTTATACTTTACATTAGTAAATGCACCCGTTAACCTTTATAGCTTACCTCTTTCCAATATTCATAAGAATTGTAGATATTCCCCAACTCAAATAGTATCACGCCCACCAAATATAATTTCTCATAACTCAAACAATAGAGTTCCAATTTACTACTTGATATAACTTCGAACCATTGCTTAGATCTGGGTCTTTTATATATCAGTAACATGACATTCGCATCTCAAATCTTATTCCCCAATATTCGAGGTTCATTGATCCCTGATGTGTCTTCATTCAGTCAATTGTATCACATACACATTATATTTACTAATAATCCTAATAAACCATTAAATGACATTAACTCCAAAACTTATCTTGGATTCACTTAATCGCGAGACTTAATGTTCTCACATAACAACTTATATTTGACTCGTCAGACACGCTCTTCATAACCATATCACCATTTATAATGAATAATTAATTCAGTCGACCGTAATGCATATACATCATAACTCTCGGCATAAGCATCCCATCATAGGTTCCAATTCCATAAAAATCTAATCCTCAAAACTTATATAGTAGAACCTTAAAGATGTGCTTCGAAGACAACAATATAAGTAACAAGTAAGAGAAAGAAACACTTTTAAAATAGATCATCGAAATTAGAGAAACATTACTCCTAAGCATAATCAAATTCCATAGACGTATGATTACTAATAAACAGTAGTTCAACCTGGGTATAACTTAAAATAAGACATTATAACCTTGTTCATATATAAATTGAATCAATTTTACAATTGTGCAAGCGACCTCCAATCCTAATACTATTTCACTTAAACAATTTCGTCTCAGCTTTCAAATACTATGTATACTCGAGTTACATAATTCATAAATTCAAGACTAGCTTTTAAACTTACTTCAACATGAGACCAATATTATTCAAGATAACGAAACTCTAAAACAAAACATCTTCGATTACCAGTTAAGCAATTTAGTTATCCGAATCATAAACTTTAAACAAGTTCTAAACTATAAATCTTATTCACATATTACCTCAAATGCTTGTTAAAATATCAATTCCAAACTTAAGTGCTTAATCAAATCATTCTTAAATTACACAAGAAAGCAAATCAAATTAATAATATCCACAAGCTAACTTTTCATAGAAATTTGGAACCAAAATCTAATTAGAAAGTGGAAGGACAATGTGTACCTTAATTCAATTAGAAATACCGAACTCCAATAATAATAATAATTGGCTTCCAAGTAAATCTTGAACCCAAGAATTTCAACTATTGCTTGACCTCCATAACTATCACCAATTACCTCAAATGATCATTCTCACTTTCAATAATACTTCAGAAATAATAATAGGAAGAAATTAGTAACTCATTCAATAAACTAAATAAGAAATCTTAATTTATTTCCCCATTTAAAAAAATGCTTTATTAATTTATACAAAACTTATTTGTAACAACTTAACTAAAAGTTATAACAAAATTGATTATCCCATAAACTATTTGAAATATTCTTTTTGAAAATAAGAGTAAAAACTAAGAAGACCAATTTTACCTTTCACTAGTGGAAAAAAGCCCATCTGATGCGGTCAAAATCGGGCTTACTGCTGCGGTTTTGGGCCGCAACAGGTGGGCTCGCAGCAGATCCCAATTATTTACTGATCCGGTCCAAAACCGGATCAGTAAATACTTTTATGATGCGGTTTTTTTGAAAAACCGGATCAGATATTGATATTATCTGATCCGGTTTTCTTATAAAACCGCATCAGAATATGTTCATGGCGCCAAATAAATTGTAAGCAAAGCAAACAATCTGACCCAGTTATTTAGAAAAACCGGATCAGATAACCCCCCCAAAAACAAAAATTTTTTTTTTTTTTTTTTGCATTTTTTTATTATTAATCAATACAAAATCAATGATATATATATAAAAACTCATTTTATTAAGCATATTATGCCCAATTGAAGCATAAATAATTAAATACATAAAAATATTAACATACACAACTATGACATTATAATTTTATACTTCAATGGCTCCTCCTATTAGATTTAACAGTCATTCGCTATCATAGGCTTCTTCAAGCTTGCAATACATGCAGTTATAATCTTGCGGATGGAAAATCGATATGGGAGCAGATGTCATAGCATCTGCAAGGAGAAACAGAAGTTAAAATAGTCGGTCAATTTGACACACACATATCTTTGAGAAGCTTCCTAAAGTAAATTATCTTTTTTCTTCCTGATATGAATTTAATAATTTACTAAATGTGTGCATATATCTATTAACAAGAACACAATGGTGGGGCAGCAAGGGGGGGTCTGCAGGGGTGGGGCAGCAAGGGGAGGGGGGTCTGTAGGGGGGATTGTGCAAGGGGGGTGGGCAGCAAGGGGGGTCTGCAGGGGTGGGGCAGCAAGGGGAGGGGGGTTAATCTGCTGGGGGGCAGCAAGGGGGGGTGGGGCACAGCAGGGGGAGGGGGGTCTGCAGGGGGCAGCAGGGTAGGGGGACTGTGCAAGGGGGGTGGGCAGCAAGGGGGGGTCTGCAGGGGTGGGGCAGCAGAGGGGAGGGGGCAGCAAGGGGAGGGGGGGTCTGCAGGGGGCAGCAAGGGGGGTGGGGCACAACAGGGGGAGGGGGGTCTGCAGGGGGGCAGCAGGGTGGGGGGGGACTGTGCAAGGGGGGTGGGCAGCAAGGGGGGTCTGCAGGGGTGGGGCAGCAAAGGGGAGGGGGGCAGCAAGGGGGGTGGGGCTCCAATGAAATCTTTCTTAGCTTAGATCATTCTCCCATGAGCAAAAGATTAACATGGTATCCCAGAAATTAAAGGAATAGTATTGAATATTGAAGACGAGTGCTTTAATAACACTGTAAAATCATACATGCTTTAATGACACAGCACCATAAATTTCAAACCCTACTTCTTACCGGAAGTCTTTGTCATAGAAACACCTCAAAATCTTTCCAGCTATTCAGTCATATTCATTAGTACAACCTTCTTTGCACCTTAAGTAATAAAGCCTGTAAATCTCAGCAAGTCTATCAAGTGTATATTTCTTCACAAGTAACTGCACAACCAAAGCTAAAACAATAAGAAAACAAGTCAACATCATCACTAAGGATATGCAAAGAGATAGAATTAATTACTGATTTATCACGAAGACGCTCTGCAACTAGTTTGGCAGTTTCGACAGGAATATAGTTTGAAGGGATCTCACAAGTACGAGAGAAAAGTTTACAAGAGACGAAAGTATATTTAGTGTTCGGATTGATTATCTTGGTGCATGTGCAACCTGTTCATCATTTACCATAATAACAAGAAATTTGGAGACAATTAAAAACTAGAGGAGAAATTATAGGAAAACATGTTTGCAGAATTGGAAAACCACTTGCACAAAATTCTAATATAGCACAGATTTTCAAAGAGTGAGAGAAGGAAGCTAGAGAGAACATGTTTGCAGATGGCAGTGTTACATTCTGGTCTATAGTGGCCACATTATACAGAAGCAATTTAGTTAAAAGAAATCTCCTTATTGACAAGTGACGACAATATATTGTCTGTGCTGATGATATGTAGAAGTAGAAGAGAATCTACTGCTGCAAGAAGAAATAAAGCACATAGTTCTACCACTGAAACAATTCCAGTTACGGGATAAAAAAATGAGCAGAATCTTGAAAACACAAGTATTTTCATGATGCATATAATGTCAGTTGACCAGGTTAGGAACACGTCCACAAGTGCTGATATATATAATGAGACTAGAAAAATGATTCATGTAAAACCTTGAAAGTTCTTTTTTTACAAAAACATGAAGAGCATGGCCCTTTGATTTCACTGATAGTACCGGACGACTGCCTTTTTTCAAGAACATTTCATCACCGTCAACATACTGGCTGTAAATAAGAAAAGAAAACAAGAAGCACCAGTTAAATGCAGGGCTTACCTCTACCCCTGTCTTTGGTGCATCTAGTGCTTCATAGTAAATATCCACTAATTTCAGCACCTTTTCCTTCATGCATTTTCTCTCTTTCACATCTTTGTCTCCTAATGTTAACAACTGATCCATGTGTGCCAACCAGCTGTTGGATGCAATCTCCATGGCTTTACTACAAACAAATTTGCAGGTTAGTAACTATAAATAGACTTGCAAAAGCTTCAATTTGCAAGTAGAATGTCTTCACTGCAAAATGGTCTAATAATAGTAATAGAAACGAATAAGGACACTGATACATGCTAGCAAGCATGACTTATATCTTGGTTGGTTTCCAATTGACTGTTCAAAATATATGTTATAACTTATAACTATGTGCAATTATTGCACAGTTCAATTAAAACAAATGCTACCGACTCTTTTGAACTTCTCTTGACAGGCTTCCTTAACAAGGACAATCATAGAGAACCAGAGGATAATATGAGGTGCTCTTAGTGAAGTGGCATGAAGCTGTCAAAATAATATCCCAGTTTTACATCACAATTCAAATTTTTGATGTTTATCAGCAAATCTATATGCATTCACTGAAAATGTAGTTCTACCCTTAGTCTCATAGCAGAACAATTGATTTTAAGTATTAGTAGCATACCCCGTGGTGATCATCACCACCTGCACCTTTAGATGATTAACATTTTGATGTTAATCATCACTACTTCTTGCTTATCCGGACACGTAAAATCCAAATCCTAGCCATTAATAACTTAACAGAACGTAATCATATTTGCGCTGCCAGAAAATAAAGAAAAGATATAGACCCTAATGCTGAATTTGCTCATAAGATGCCTCAATTCACGCACTGCGTTACCGGTATATGCTCTCAAATATAAATCCACGGAGCACTTAATATATAGAACCCTAGATTATGGCTTTAATATCCACTAAACACTGCTATATAAGATGTGAAGTTAGGATTTAGAATGATTAGAAAGGAAAAGTGAAAAAGAGAATACAAACATATTAATTGGAGGAATATTAAGAGAAGTGAATTTGTCGTTTCGGAACATCTGATTGAAAAAACGCTTGAAAGATCCACGTCCATGTTCTTCACTGTCTCCGCCTCCATCTCTCTTCTTTCTTGCAAGCGACAGTTAGTGTATAGTAACCAGCGGCGGGGAAAATGGAGAAGAACAGTGTTATTTAACTTCTGAAATCATCTTATTGCCAACTATGAACTTGAGTCCATATCTGTAGAATTAAAGGAATTATACAAGAATGTTACAATATTGATTTCTGAAACATTTGATTGAAAGATGATAGTGTTTAAAAAAAAAGAAACTCGATCTGCAATCAACATCTAATATTACAATTCAAGCAGCATTCTACATTCCATCAACAGATGAACTCTTACTAGCCATCAAACACAGATATACAGATCAAAAACATGAATTAAATCCAGCATTAAAATCTAACACTATTTTCTAGTCAAAATAATAGTTAGCTATTTCATTATTTGAGATCTACTGTTTATCTTCACAAGCAACAACTACGAACCAACTCCTCAACATGTCACAATTCAAGCCAAACAGATATATGAAAAATTGAATACTTTCAATGAGTTAAACCTAAAATTACCAAAAATCGTGATACTAAAACTAAAATCAATTGACAATTTGTGAATCATAACCAAAAGTTAGCAAACATTTTCATATAACATTGATTTTGCACTTTCATCAAAGAGATTCAAATTTTTCCTTCATTTCCACTAAAAAAACTGAACTTCTACAGAAACAAATTACATTAGAATACTACCTCCTTCGTCGTTTAACTCGTTCACCAGTAAGTCGGAGCGACTTCCCCTCGACGATGCCAACCGTTCTCAATTTCGCCAATCATTTTGGGGTTTAGGGTCTTCGTTCTCAATTAACATTACGTTGTTTCAGAAAATGCTTCGCAAGCGCCGAGTCGACAAGCGAGTAAATCCATCTTTAAAGAATCCATTCGTAATTTGAGAGCTTGAACCTCCATTAATGACGTTGTGATTCGTAACTCTGTCATACCAGCCCCAAAATCATCATATCACGTTGAATGTTTCAAGTTGAGAATTGCGAGAAGAGAGAGAGAGAGAAAAACACAATTGAATTTGGTATCTATTGTGTTTTCGGGGATGGAGATGAAAACCCTAGAATTTGGGGATTAGAGCTTTTTTTTTTCAAAAGTGAAATTGAAAAAGCAAGAGCGTAAATAAAAAGAAGAGTTGTTGCCTGGGAAGTGCTGATGGCGGTGAAGAGAGGAGGAGATGATGAATTTCGCCATTTTGGGGCAATGTTGAGTTGAGGAGAGAGAGAGAGTGAGAGGAGGGGGGCTTGGTAGTGGTAGGGTAAATGAGAGAGGAGTGGGGCACTGTTAGAGTGAGGTGAGCTGATGAACGCGGGTTTTTTTGGGGGCAATTTCATTAACCAATTTCGGATGCGGTCTAGAGAACCGCATCAGGTTGTTAAAAAACCGCATCTGTTTCATAATCTGATGCGGTTCTCTTGTGGACCGCATCAGATTATTCTGCCAACTTTCCCTTCCATTTTTTATCTTGATTTTCGGATGCGGTTTTACAAAAACCACATCTGTTACTAAGTGACATATAAGGTTTTTTCCACTAGTGTTTGCATGCAATAGATCATAATAAATTTGAGTCATCTCTTGCACATAACAGAGAGAGAAATAATTTAGAGAAACAATGGAAGAGCTTGTTGTTTCTACACGAACATCAGCTCAAGAAAAATGGCAGCAGCAGCAGAAAAATTCAAAGGGCCATAACTCCTACCACACAACTCCAAATTGAGTAATTTTTGAGTCTAAATTTAAGAACTTTTCGAGATCTACAAATTTGAAGAAGAAACATTTGCTAAATTCAGATTGCAAGTTGAAGATAATTGAGCCAACAGAAGGTCGTGAACAGAGGAGAGAGAAAGAGTCAATGGATTTTGGGGGTTTTCTTCCAATTTTCAATTTGCTCAAGCTTTCAAGAATGTTTATGGAGGTTCTTATTTTATTTTTGGCTACATGCATGGCAAACATTTTAGGGTCAATTCAAGAAAGAGAATGGAATTTGGGTTTATTTGGATTTTCAAACTTTCTTAAACAATTACAAGTAGAATTGTAAGGTTTTCATATCATTCCATGAAGTATGAATGAATTTGCAAGGAAAATTGACTAAAGAATGAAGTTTGGCTAGATTAACTTGAGGAAGCAAAGGTTGCTCTTATGGAATATCCAATAAATGAAGGTGAAGTTTTGAGAGAGGAGAGAGAATGAGAGATATATGGAAAATATGGAGTTGAGTTTCCTTTCTTAAATAGAAATTGACTAGTTTTGACTTGTTTCAATAAAACTCAAAATAGCTACACACTATAATTTGAGGAATGAGTTTAATAAAAGTTGTAAGTGATTTTTTTTTTTATATAACTCATAACTTATTTGAAAAATAAAGTATTCAAAAAAAAAACTTTAAAAAAAATATGCATATATCTCATAAAATTTTTCATAATAGCAATATTATCGCATAATTAAGTAGATAAAATATATTTAGCTTTTAATTAAAACTGCTTAAGAATGCGAGCTATTACACAATAATTTTAGGAAATTTCCTAGATTATTTCTTGGGGAATAAGAAAAGATTTTTGTAAAATAAAAATCCAAGATACTATTTTCCAAAAATATTATTTCAAGAAACAATTTAAGTCTAGAAAACAGTTAATAACTTTTATCAAAAATATACTCCTTTAGTAACCGTACTTTAGATTGTACTCCCTCCGTCCCAGAAAGAACTGAACACTTGTTAGGACACGTAGTTTAAGGTGATAAGTTGTGGTGTGGTTATCAAATATTATTTTATTTAAAAAGTAGATGTGATAGGAGTTGGTTGGGTATTTTTTATTAGAGGAGAGAGAAAGTTGGGTAACTTTTTATTGATAAAAGGTAGAGTGTGGGCCAAAGATGTGTAAAAGAAATAATATATTAATGGTGGGACCATGCCAAGAATAGAAGTGTTCAAACTAATTTGGGACAAACATAAAAGGAAAGTGTTCAGACTATTCTGGGACGGAGGTAGTAATAACTTTTAACTTCCTTAGTTCCATAGACCTCTAATACCCTTACATAAATCTTAAAAATAAACTCATATGTATAGTTTCTATGACAACTCTTCAAGAATTTTCAATTTTGATGCTTCAGTTCAATTTCTATCCTTTGACATAGGTTCTTTACAGGTGCTGGATAGAAATTCCTGTAAAGAAACTTTCTTCGGAATCAACCCTTTAAACTAGAACTCTATATGTAGCTTCTCCCTGAAACTGGATAGTAGTTTCTCTCTGGAACTTGGACTTGAAATCTTCATTTTTTTCATTCTTCATTTGATCTTTCTTGGCATAGCATGCTCAAGTTACTAAGATCACCCTTGTTCAAACTCTGGAACTTGTCTCGTAACCTGCATATACTTATTAAATCATTAAATCAAGTTTGCGTGTCATTACTAAAAATTATAGAGGCAACACTATTCCCCTTCTTTTGTGATGACAATACAAGCAAACTTATTAACGACATAAGACTACTCCAAAAGATTTTACAATAAGAAATTATAGAAAAACACGAGACAACTCCAGAAGATTTTGAAAGGAAAAATTTAGAGTCTAGAGAGAGTTCCAACATATTAGTACGTTGGACGATTTTCTTCTTTTGTTCTTTCAGGAAAAATCTAGAATGTTCGATGAAGACTAGAACTGGTAATTTGTAGTAAAGTTTGCACTTCTTTTTCCCGTGTTGGTATTCATAAAAAGATAAGAACAACACAAGAGTATTCCCAAACACAGTATCACACTAATGTGTGATCACTTTAGGATTGGAACTAGGTAAAGTATCTAAACACAATTTCTAAATAGCATAGCAAATTAACACAGTTTCTAACAAAGGCAATCAGAATTTAAAAGGTGCTAAGCATAAATAACAAATGTTCCAAAGATGAAGCATCCAACAAATTTATTGTTATCCAAATTAAGAAAAGAAAAATAAAAAAAATCCAAAACATAGAAAATAAACCCACCTCCAAAAGTTTATGTCAAACCATCAACTATAGCTAGCCACACCTATAGTTGATGGTTTGACATGTTGTTTATGCCGATTTTGTACCAAGTACGCAAAAGGTATTGGGGAGCCAACAACAAGAACAATATACAAAATTAAATGTGAAAAAAATAACGAATAATAAGAATATAAATAAAAGATTAAAAACGCAAATAGTTGTTGACGCGGAAAACCCAAGTAATGGGAAAAACCGCGGGTGATACTCTTGATCACCAATCCACTATGAAGATGCCGCTGTCAATGTTGGCACTTGAGTACAATATTTATCACAGTTTCTTTGTAAAGAATTAATGGAGAGAGAAGGAATACTAGCTATGGAGTTTTGAGAATGAGTAGAGGCTAGAGAGAGATATACAGTATGAGCTATGAGAGAGCAGTTGAATGAATGAAAATTAGAGTACATCAATTAGCTATTTATATTTGACCTAATGCTCCTCCTAAGATCCGTTGCCCAACCCCCTTGAAGATAGGTAGTGCCTTTGTTATCTCTAACTTCCTCTTGATTTTCCTCCATCAGTTATACTCAATATTAATGCCAATCCCATGATTCTTGCTAACTGATACTTATTTCCTTCTCTGCCAATATGAGATTTCCAAGGCCCAACAATTGCCCCTAATTGATGACACTTGCTCAACCGCTTGGGGAAGTGGCAACAATTATATGCCCTAAGACTTCTCCAATTTTTGTATATCTGTACACGCCTCCTCCCCTTATATGGCTTCAGGCACGTTGTTTGTTCATCTCGGGCGCCGACGTTGTCACCAGAGAACACCATGTCGTTTGCCGCCGTCGCTGCTGCTGTGATAACTATTGCCGCCGTCATCCTTGATGACTCCAAAATCGTCAAGGAGACGTCATTGAATGCGGCAATGGATTCTAGAACTTATTGAAATAGAAACCAAAGTGTTAGTGTTGCATGAAGTGTTCACCGACGTTGCCAGCCTTTACAATTGGAAAACCAAGGCGAGGCTGATGAAGCAATACATGGAAGGTCAGATGGCGTCATGGACTCCAGAAGACGACGTCCATAAATTCCTTGTTGTTTTTTGGACTCTCGACGACCTGCTTCCTGACGGCGTCGATGCCGCTGCTGAGACGGCGACAACTGCTGAATCTGCCTCTGTTGTAGAGGACAAAGATGCCATGGAGACAAACTAGGTTTCAGTGTTAGTTTTTGTGTATAAAAATCGTTGTATACCTTTGTTGTGTGTTATGCAAATGTATGTTTGTAAGTATGTATGTATCAATGTATATAACTTTTCCATCATGACTAGAGGTTTAGTTTTAAAACTAAACATTGTCATCCACGATATGTCGTCAAGTGTCTTATGTTTGTATGAATGTGTGTACGTATGTGTGTAGGTACCTTTGATGTTTGAAACCACTTACAGTATTAATTGCTACGAAGGGCTAAATTGCCTCTTCTAATTAATTGCGCGTGGTGTTTTGTATGTTGTTGTGATGACTTCTTAATGTGTGTGTCCCTTTGTGTATAGAATTCATTTTGCGTTCACCTGAACGCCGTCAAACTTTGATGCCCCAACTTAAAACTGTCGCCGTCATAATAAAGGTCGACGTCAACTATGATGTCTTCGTCGACGCTGATGTTGGCATCAGATGAATGTGAACATTGTGGTGTTCGGTTGTCTCAGTGTTGGCTGTCGATGAATCCTCGTCCCCTATGCCTGTCTTCATATAACAAAGGTGAGATGGTCGTTGGCGAGGCCAACGATCCTCTGACGCTCAAGTTAGTATAATATAAAAAGAAATAATGCTTAATATACGAAGGAAATCGAATATGTTGTTTGGCGTCGATTGTTTATGCTTAATATGTTGTTTGGTGCCAAATTGTTTATGCCGATTTCGTACCAAGTACGCAAAAGGTATTAGGGAGCCAACAACAAGAACAATATACAAAATTAAATGTGAAATAAATGACGAATAATAAGAATATAAATAAAAGATTAAATATGCAAACAATTGTTGACGCGGAAAACCCAAGTAATGGGAAAAACCGCGGGTGATACTCTTGATCACCAATCCACTATGAAGATGCCGCCGTCAATGTTGGCACTGGGGTACAATATTTATCACAGTTTCTTTGTAAAGAATTAATGGAGAGAGAAGGAATACTAGCTATGGAGTATTCAAAATGAGTAGAGGCTAGAGAGAGAGATACAATATGAGCTATGAGAGAGCAGTTGAATGAATGAAGTTAGTATACATCAATTAGCTATTTATATTTGACCTAATGCTCCTCCTAAGATCCGTTTCCCAACCCCCTTGAAGATAGGTAGTGCCTTTGTTATCTCTAACTTCCTCATGATTTTCCTCCAACAGTTATACCCAATATTAATGCCAATCCCATGATCCTTGCTAACTGATACTTATTTCCTTCTCTGCCAATATGAGATTTCCAAGGCCCAACACATGTTCACACTACAACCCTTATGTCCCTATTTTACCCTTCCTTTTGATTTTTATTGCTTAGTCTTCTTTTCTCTTCCCTCTCTTGTCCAAAAGTAAACCCACCTCTAATTTCAGTTTTTAAATCAATTGTTTCCTTCTTTAATAAAAAAGAAACATTTGAAAATTTAGGAGAGATAAACTCACCTGTTGTTGCTAAGAACTGGCAATGAAGTAGTTGTTGCCGTTATTGCTGAGATTTTTTAGTTTTCAAGTACGTGATTCGTTTTGTTGTCGAACGTAAGATGAATTGGTGTGATTTAGGGTGAGGAGAAAGAAAGATCTGAAGAGTGAGAAGAGGAAGGGTTTTGGAGTGAAAGGATAGAGGAGAAAAGCTTTGGTAAGTATAAAATGCCAAGCAATTAAATATATTGCCATATGAAGAAAGTTAAAAGGCGAATCTTGACGAATTCTAATGATGTGGTTGGAGGTGACATGTGTGGTGGTGTTGTTCTTGAAACAACATGCTTGTGATGAAGAGGGAGAAGTGAAGCATATATAAAGAAAATTATAGTATAACCTTAAGAATATTCTATGAGTAACCCCATTAATACTTTGGAGTAACCTCGTTTAATCATACAAGTAACGTCTTTTAATCATATGAGTAGTCCCATTTAATCATAAAAGAAATCTCATTTATTCATACAAGTATCCTCATTTTATTTTAAGAGTAATCCCATTCATATACCCTTTTGTTGTTTAAGGTAACCTCATTCGTTCATAAGAGAGAATGCATTAGTAACCTCGTTTAGTAGCCCCATAAACTCGTAGACGCAAGTCACCCCATTCATTTTTTGGATTAATCTCATTAAATCATACGAAGGTCCCATTTAATCATATAAGTAAACCCCTTATGTGAGAAGTTTAAATTCACACAACATAGGTCATCAATGTACAATGCACCTGCGAACGGTTTAGCTGAAGCGTTCAACAAGATACTTTGTAGTTTGTTGAGTAAAGTGGTTGCCAAGTCCAAACGTGATTGGCATGAAAGAATAGGGGAAGCTCTATGGGCATACATGACGACATATAAATCAGCAACACAATCAACCCCGTACTCGTTGGTGTATGGTGTGGAGGCCGTTCTCCCCTTGGAACTTCAAATTCCATCGTTGCGAGTTGCCATACAAGAAGGCTTGACTTCTGAAGAAAATGATAAACTCCGACTTGCTGAGTTGGAGGCGCTTGACGAAAAAAAGACTCCAAGCACAACAAAAATCTGAGTGCTACCAAGCTCGTCTGTCACGCGCTTTCAATAAGAAAGTTCGACCTCGCTCCTTTCAAGTTGGAGACATGGTCCTAGCCATTAAAAGACCCATCATTATTTTTCGCAAGACAGGAAGTAAATTCTGTTCTAAATGGGATGGTCCATACGTTGTCAAAGAGGTATACACTAATGGGGCGTATAAAATTGTTGACGCCGAAGGATTATGTATAGGGCCTATCAATGGCAAGTTTCTCAAGTGCTACTACTCATGAAAATTGAGAGCATTGCTCAACTCCTAAGCAAGAGGATAAACGGCATATGTTGAAAGAAAATATATGTAAACTTGAACTACGTTGGCTTGATCTTGTAAAAGTGATTCGATAATTCTTTTGCAAGTACGTAGGCAGCTTGGGTAACAAAAAAAAAAATACTCAAGTGCAGCCGCACCAAAAAAAAATTGCTATCATTGTAATACTCCTGGTCCGCAAGAGTATAAACTATGAACGGCAAAACAAAAAAAATGCAATACTCCTGGCCCGCAAGAGTATAAATTGTGAACGACGAAACAAAAAAAAATTATAAAACAAAGAGTGTGTCCATCTTATTGCAAATATGAATAAAAAAAACATAAATTGTCTGGCACACTATCTATAAAATTAAAATTAAAAAAAAAAAAAACACATGAAAAAAGAGGGAATCATTCTAAGTCTATGTATTCTGGGTGAGTGAGTGACGACTGGAGCTCCAACAACCGTCTCTTGCCCTCATCAAGGTCGCAGATCTTATCAGTACTTAAAACAGGGGTCTAGCTCACTCAAGGCTTTCTTGTGGTCTTCCACCTTCGCTGCAAGTGATGTTAAAGTGATCCCCTTGGCCTCCAAGCTATTTGTCAAGTGGTTTGCCTTGTCACGCCCTTTCTCCAGTTCAGTTTCAAGTTCCATAATCTTGAGCTTGTTGGAAGATTGCTCTCTTAGAAGTACCAGACGCTCTGTCTCGATCTCATCATAATCAAGCTCAGCCTTCTTAAGCACTTCTGTCCGGAGAATGATCTTCTCTTTTACTTGTTCGAATCGTTGACACTTTGAGGCAGCCTCTTCTAAAGCAAGATGATCTTTGACTGCACTAACATAGGATTCTATCTTGCGCTTCAAGGGGTTGGGATTTCCTTTAAGATTTTCAATACCCTCATATAGCACTAAGGCTTCCTCATGTTTCTTCGCAACTTCGTTAAAGGATGCTGCTCTTAGTGTTTCCAAATATTGCATACCCATGTCTCGAATAGCCTTAGCAAAGATATTTCTCATCAAGGACCTAGATAGGGGCATAGAGGTCGAGGCACTAGAGACATGAACTCCAGGTGTCTCAATGACAAGAGCTTATGCAGCTTTAGCATGAACATCCGATAGTCTTGCAGTCCCCTCAACGGATTGATGATTGTGAATAGGAGAGGAACTCTTAGCAGATCCGTCTATACTCTTGCAAACCAAATTCCTTGCAAATCTCAATTCCTTCCCCCTTCTAGGAGTCACTTTCGAGGGAAGCACCATTGTGGGATGTCCTGAGTTGTCGGGAATATCCATAATGTCCATTTCAAGGTTGAAGTCATCTCCCTAAATAACAAAAGCAATAAAAATTGATTAAAAAAATAACAAAAAAAAAAGTGTAAGGGAGAAAAGGTCTACCAAGGGGAGATCCGCAACAACATGAGATGATTCAGGCACTCCATCAAAAAAACTGTCACAGTTCAACCCATGCTCCACAAGCACACAATCAGGAGATTTTCTTTTCCCCCGGCATTGATGTTTGAAATCCACATCTGACTCTGCGTCGCTGGTGCTCCTCCCATTGCTGGATTTAGAATCATTGCCTGTCTAGATCCTCCTGCTTTATGTATGGTATCATTGTTAAGGTAGTCGCAGGTACCTTCAGGATTTGAGTTATTCTTTGAAGTTGGATTTTCTACAAGCTGATGTTCGCTCCTGTTAGGCTTAGAAGAACTAGATCCAACACTTGAATACAATATGTTAACCTTATTCCTTAGGTCTTTGATAGACACCCTGGGCCACCAATCACGAAATTTTAAGGTCTTTAATTGACGCCAGTCTAATGAGCAGGTAGGGACGAAAAGTCTGGACTGACTACCCTGAAACAATAACAACCTCCAGTATCTCAAAGCTTCATAATAAGTTACGCTTTGAGATTCAACATCGCGACGAGGTGTGCTAGGGACATCTTGAACAAAGCCACACTGTCTGCTAAATCGATAAGGGAACTAAGGCTCAACGTGAAAAGAATCACCCTGACGTATGGCTAGATAGGCAGAACGAAGAGAGATCAGGTAGCTGAAACTTGAGACGTCAAGTTCACCATCGTCAAAATATAAGCTATTTTTGTTTTTGTTCAAGATGGTGCACCCCACTTTCGCCTTCCTTCCATCATGGATGAGATCTCGACATCAACTTCTTTGAAACACTTAGCTCCTTGAGTCCCCGAAAATACGGTCATCAAAGAACCTGGTGGGGAAGGGTCTACATCATGGTTGGTGCTAAAGTAGTACGCTAGCCAACTATATAAGTATTGCGCCGGGAAGAAAGATCCAGAATAGGCAGGCTTTGAAGATGTGGAAATTGCATTCAAACCTCTGTAGATACTGGCAAGTACAGGTGCAGCAAGACTAAAAGTCGTACCCTGAGCCATCAGAGTAGCAACTTCAAAGGTATCAGGCCTAATGAGTCTATCCTCACTTTCAGGAAGCACAAAAACACACAACCAACAAGAGAAGAAAGCTGCAGTGACATCACCAGAGACACCAAGAAAATCAAGCATGGCAGAGTCTTCTGTTGTCCATTCAGTCGACCGAGCTCTAAGCTCACCAGTGGGATTATGAGTAGACTTCGGGCGAGAATCAGAGTATTTGCATCTCTTCACGAGTGCTGCATAAGTGGTTTTTCTCTTGTACCAAAATTGTATCCACTGTTGAGCAAAAACTTTATTCCTTAATTCAAGTTGCTTGTTCAGATGATGATAAGCATTAAGTAGGTTTTCGTAAGCTTTAGAGATAAGACGATCGCCATGATCGCCTCGCGCCCTTATGATGTTCAGATGAGGGGTGGCTTCATCATAAATCTCTCCGACAATGGGCAATCCACAGAGTCGGTGGAGGTCCCACAAGGAAATAGACAGCTCACCTGCCACGGTATGAAGCGACCAACTCTCACAGAAAGCACGCAGGATGCTAGTATCCATGTCACAGGAGTAGAGTGAAGCGTAGACGGCGTTATAAATGCCGCAATAGTCAAGAGCTTCGCGAAAACGAAATAAGACATCTTCAGTCCATTCCCAATACCCAGGAATGAAAGAGAAATCTCCAATGATTCTAACAACTTAGGATCCCCATTTCACAGAGCCAGATAGAATAGAGCGACCGAGCAAGGGAAGGCAATCATCAGTAGCAGGCTTGTCTTTTAAGATGCTATGAAGCTTATAAACAGTTGACGCGTTGTGTGCACCAAGAGGAAGCTTGACAGACGTCTCACTCAGGAAATTATTCTTACACACTAAAGTTTGAATGCCCTCAGGGCGACGCAGTGAGCGACGGATGACCATATTAGTGCCTGATCTGGGATCATCTCTTTCACGATCAACAAGAGCAATGTAGAAATGTTTATCATCATTGAATTCTTTAATGAACACCATCCTATAAAAAAAAAGAAAGGAATGAGTAATAGAGAATACAAAAAAAGGGGGCAAATGTGTCAGCTACATGATCGTCGCCATTGATTGTGTTCAAACACACTCCAAAAGCATCATCTTTAGTTGCTAGGATAAGCACAATTAGCAACTGGCGTAGCAACTCCGATGGATCATCGCGGACCCATCGCGATGAACACTCAAGTAGTGGACTTGATTGTCTTCGAACACACTCCAAAAGCGTCATCTTTAGTTGCTAGGATAAGCACAATTAAGCAACTGGCCTAGCAACTCCCATGAATCATCGTTGACCCATCGCGATGAACACTCAAGTAGTGGACTTGATTGTCTTCGAACACACGCCAAAAGCGTCATCTTTAGTTGCTAGGATAAGCACAATAAAGCAACTGGCCTAGCAACTCCGATGGATCATCGCTGACCCATCGCGATGAACACTCAAGTAGTGGACTTGATTGTCTTCGAACACACTCCAAAAGCGTCATCTTTAGTTGCTAGGATAAGCACAATTAAGCAACTGGCCTAGCAACTCCGATGGATCATCGCTGACCCATCGCGATGAACACTCAAGTAGTGGACTTGATTGTCTTCGAACCCACTCCAAAAGCGTCATCTTTAGTTGCTAGGATAAGCACAATTAAGTAACTGGCCTAACAACTCCGATGGATCATCACTGACCCATCGCGATGAACACTCAAGTAGTGGACTTGATTGTCTTCCGATGACAAGTGTCAAAAAAAAATTGTCACCTGCAAGACATTACAAACAACACGTGCACAACAAAAAAAATATTGTAAAAAAAAAGACTCAAGGGGGTGTAAATAAGAATCATCACCTTACTAGTCTAGACCTTCTGAGGTTACTCAAAAGATAGCCTAGCAGTTCAGTATCTCAAAAAAAAATTCTGATATACTGCAAGTCAAAAAATAAAAAGTGTCAAAGTTCAAATTGTTGGTTAAAAAAAAAAAGAGTGAAAAGAAAGAGACGAAAAAAAAAATACAATCCCAGCGCTTGTTTCATTAGCAAATCGATTACTGCATTTAGTTATTAATTGTTGGGCATGAATGATTGATGATAATCAACACGATCATCCAGCCAACAATCACCGCATGCAGGCCCGGCCCTGTGCCTGTCCAAAGTGGGACTCAGCACAGGGCCTCATAATTAGAGGGCCTCAAATTTGGAAAAAAAAAATTGTTTAAACTGATGGGCCCATATTATTTGCACAGTAGTATAGTATGATAGTCTGATATTTTCTCTCTCTCCTTACTTTATGAAAGCCCCATATTTCTCTCTTTCCTTACTTTATCTCTCTCCTTACTTTATCTCTCTCTCCTTACTTTTCTCCTCAACAATTGGACTTCCTCCTCCTTTTCTCAACCAGAAATGAGAATTCCATATTACCAGGCGGTAGCAATGAACAACTCAACTCTCACACGCTATAAATTTACAACATCTAAAAATTCAGAAATTCAGGTAATTGTATTTTACTTAGTTTAATTTTTATTTATTAAATTCGTTGGGAATTATGACTTTTGCTTGTTGATGTTGGTTTTTGTTAATTTCTGATTTATCGGTATCACTTTATTTCTGTATTATTTTGGGGAAAAAATATTGGTTACTGATTTCAACTTTGGTATTTGAGAAGAGCAGTAGCAATATAAAGTGAGAAGTTAATTGAGTCTGGAAGTGCAGAAATGAATGTTATTGGAATGCTTCAGTTCCTTTAACTCATTAACAATATGAAACAATTGGTTAGGATGAGGATTAGCTAGGTGTTACCTCAAAGATTTATGTGCAGGATAAGAACTGGTTTTGGGGTTTCAGACCAACAGGTAGGTAAGTGTATCATGTATGTGTAGTAAGTAGAGGAGAGAGAAAAAATAGGGGGTGACAAACTTAGAAATTCTTACTATTTTCATTGTTTGGTTTTGTTAATAGATAAACATATAGTGATTGACTTTTTTTTTTTCATAACATCAACTATTTTTTATCGAAAAATATTGTAGTAAGAATAGAAGCAGCAATGAAAACATGTGCTACAAGGAAGACAACTGGGTCTACTCTTGACAATCCTTCACAACCGATCGATTAAAAATTGGCTAGAGAGAGGAGGAAATCTTGCTTGGCTTGAGTTAGCTTGGTTGTAATTGGTTTCATGGTGAAATAATACTTATCTCTTGCTTGGCAAAAAAAAAAAAAAAAATTAACTGAGTCCAGATTCGACAAGAGGGAGTCGAAGCATTTTTTAGTTATTTTAATTATGCCTTCTGGATTTACAAAATATGATTTCGGGCATGAAAAACGTAAAAAGAAAATCAGAGTTGAAAAACAATTTGCTTTTGAATTTTTATACATAGGGGCCTCTTTTTCCATTTCAGCATAGGGCCTCTATATCGTTCGGGCCGGGGCTGACCGCATGGGAATAAGGTACATCATCAAGTTTAATATTCAAAGATGAAGAATCACAAAAATTCAAGCGTGTCATAAGACTCATAAAGTAATTAAGAAAACAAGAAGAACAGAGCAATAGCATTGTATGAATATCAAAATTTCATTAAGAAAAAAAAGAAGAGAAAGCGGGAGGTATATATTAGGGTGTGACTTATGAGAGAACAAAGATAAAGTCAAAGATCAAACATTGCTGCACCAACATGAATTACAAATGGAGTCTGTTATAATTCTACAGTAAACATAAAGCGTCCATGAATCAGATTAAAAAAAAAGAAAATAATAAAGTGCAAAGCATGAAGCCTATTACAAGGCGTGAATTGATAAAAGGATTTTACCTTTTGATGATTAGTGATGATGACGCTGATCAGGGGGCTTTGGCACTATATGAGTACTTACCTGTACCAACAAACAATCACAGTTATCATCAACTACACAGAAGTGTCAGAAAGTTCTTTTTTTTTTTTTTTTGAAAAGAAAGGATGATAAACACATGGCAGTGATGAGAAGCCAAATTCATTATTTTGTATGATTTTGAGAGAAGATGTTGATGAGGAATCATACAGAAGACAAATAATCAAAAGACAAAAAAAAAATCATGCTTCTTACTGCAAATCAACCGAAAGTCAATGGAGAAGAGGAAAAAAAAATCTATGGCTAATAAACAGATAATATCAACAACCCTATATTCCTATGTGATGAAAGGAATAACGGCTTACTGGTGAATAATCGGTTAGTCTAGTGCTCAAGTGCTGTGTGCTTGCGAACGTTAGAGCGAGTTGAATACAAAGTCTGGTGAAATTACTTGTAATCTACTAATATGCAGGACGAAGGCAAGATTAATTACATGCATATTTATACACTTTGGTGAGGAAAAAAAAATGAAACCTAATACTTATTCGATTAGG
This sequence comes from Beta lomatogona, assembly GCA_947646795.1. NCBI lineage: Eukaryota > Viridiplantae > Streptophyta > Magnoliopsida > Caryophyllales > Amaranthaceae > Beta > Beta lomatogona. The sequence continues at coordinate 4,942,130 of CANSNZ010001473.1, forward strand.
ATTATTTTTTCAAGTCCAAGACTTAATAGAGTTATAGGTGGTTCATCACTCTCGGCAACAAATCCTAGCAGCACAGTGATTGTCACCTTGTTACCAGCCATTTCAAATTTGTCGAGACCTCGTCATACCAAAACACAAGGAGTCGTGTTCATGACATGCTCTCGAGGGGGCAATTTGTAGACACTAAAAATTTATTAGTGTGTTACATTTAAATAAATTGATTATTATTGAACTAAAATAAATATAATTAGCCCACTTTAATTAATTTAGCCCGCCTAAATAAAATATCCAAATTAAAACCAAAAAATATAATTTGGGTTGTTAAATATTTGGGCCAGTCCATATCACTAGTCCAAATAAAATAGTCAAATGACAAAGGTAAAAAAGACTTCCAAGTCATAAACGGGCCCAAGCCCATAAACTACCAAGTCCATGAAGGGATCTCCATTCCCTATAAATAGGCTTCTTCTCCTTCAGTTGAGGGGACCAGAAAATCATTATTCTCAAGAGCTCATAAAATTCTCTTAGAATTCTCTCTGTAAATAGTCAACAAGCACATCAAATCCGTGCCGACTATTCAGATACACTCAAACAAATTCGATTGAGATTCAAGCTTTTGTCAGCCCTCATCCGAATACACTCAAACAAAACTCAAACTCAGGTTGACGTTGACAAAACGTCATCCAACACTCAAACTCAGGTTGACGTTGACAAAACGTCAGTCTACACTTAGCTCCACGTCGACATCAACACGTGTCATCTCCAGCTACGGAACAGAATCAGAAGACTTAGTTTATCTTTATTATAAACTGTTTACAGAGATTGTACTCAATACATTTATTGAAATAAAATTCTTTGTTACTTTGTTTCTTGTCTTATATATATTTTGACTCGAAATTTGTGTATACAGGTGGCATTCGGTGGCATATGGTGTTTGAGCGACGAGTTGGGAAATGTGGAGAGGTGAGATGAAGACGACAAAAGGACAATATCGGTCGGTTGAGATGAAGACGACGAGAGAGGGAGGAGAGAATCTGGGCTGAAGAACTATGGTGGTAGTAGGCTGATGAGGGTTTAATTAGGTGAGGAGGAGAGAGAAGAGAGATGGGGAGTTGAGATATAGAGGCGTGAAAAATGTGAAGGGTGTTAGGGTTAATGAGAGAGATGAGGGAGCGGGGCAGCATTTAAGTGGAGAGGTGAGAGAGAGTTTGGCCCAAGATTTAAGCTAGACCGCGTTAGAGAACAAGGTGGACGAGTGAGTTGGGCCGCGTGATTTCTAAGGCTAAAATTATCTTATAGATGCGTATTAACTGATCCGGTTATGTGAACCGGATCAGTTAACAAAAACCGGATCAGTTTTCTATTAATTGATCCGGTTCACTGAAGACCATATCAGTTAACCAGCCCAGTTTCCCCTCCCAAAAATTCGCGGATTTACGAATCCGTTTTTGTAAAAATCAAATCTGTTACTAAGTGACATATAACGTTATTTTCACTAGTGATATCATCATTATTCGCATCCCAATTTGAACATAAAATGTTCCCTTAAAGTAAAGATCGAAACACTCTTTTAGAACTTCAAAAACATTGATTAGCTAAATAATTGGTATTAAAAGAAAGTGAAATTCCATTAACAATACTCGTGCAATGTCCTTTAACACGCTTAAACCTCCACAAAATTCTTGCATGGCATCCGAAATTAATGGATTTTCAGCATGAACACTTGACAAGGCTATCGCACACCAACTAAAAAATAAATCCTATTAACAATACTCGTTGTTCTTCTTCTCGTTCTTCATCTGCTCGTTCTTCTTGTTGTTGTTGTTCGTCTGATCGGCTCGTCGACCGATCTCAGGGTTGGTTGTTGTTCGTTCTTCATAATCTTGTGGTTCTTAAGATCAGCGTTCTTCATCATCTCGTTGTTCTTCATTTCGGCGTTGGTCGTTGGTAGTTCTTCATCATCTCTGGATCTTTGTCAAGCTATTGTTGCGCCTTGATTTGCGGCGCATCGAAAACTGCAACAACATGCCTTAAAAAACTGTAACAATTTAATATTATTCTACTAGTGATTAAATAAGCAAACATGATGAAATAGTAATAGTACATTAAAGGGGAATCATGAGAGACGAGAAAATACCAATTTAAGAACGAATCTTGAAAGCAATTATATCTCTATTTAAAATTTCAATTTACTTTAGAATCAATGTAGAAAGTCGGTTTTTGAGAGAAAACTCATAAAATAATAAAAACAATGTTGGAAAATAAGAGGTCCTCATTACACTCTAAAATCCTTATTTATACTTAACAACTAAAAGAAGTTATTTTAATAATATAAGAATGAAGTTGTCGTGTTGCTCGCACTATAGTGCGAGCCCTTGCCCTAATGTGTGGGGTACCTCTCGATGACATAGTGTGAGGCCGCGCCCAACCGGACGCTCGTCAACAATTCCTCATAAAACATAAAATATACTTCTCTTGATGGCACAATGCAGATCCGCCCGATCGAGCTGGTCTTCCGTATTGTGAGTAGTGTGGATCCACACTATAGGGCCCGAAACAAAACCACATTAAAGTGTCACTATAGGGAAAGTTTCTCCCTGTGGGGTAGTGCAAGACCCTTAAGCCTTAGAAGATGACCTTTAGGCCCTTTCTTCAATCTGGTAACTCTCGGAGGCCTAGAGAGTCAATATGCGACATCCATAATCTTCTTCTAAAAGCTCCAAAAACTTCTTCGCTTCCTTGTGGCAATGATAGTATGTCGTACACCTGTCAAAAATAATTCCTGCAAAATCTTCTAACAATGTAGTAGGGTAAGTAGGGTCGAATCCACAGAAAGATGGTTGTTCTAATCTAGCTTCTAAGGTATAGAGAAACTAAACAAGATCAGAAATATGTGAATTAAGGTTCTAAACTAATAAATAAATAAAATCAAAGTAAGAAGTTCTAGGGCAATGGTTCACCATGTTTATACTTATAATCGATCAAAATATCATCAATAGTTCAATTAATCAGATATCTAGAGCACAGGTTAATCCTACGGTCGGGTCTTAATGCTCTCAAATCGACATATGCTAGTACGGTCGCTCAACATAATCAGATTTGCTAATTGTAGGTAAGCCTCTAAAGAGTACTATCTCTCGATCTATGACTCGATATTAGCAAAATTTAATCAGACAATTGATCAGATTGCAAGATTAACTATAAAAAAACTAATCAATTAGAGAAATTAATAACTAATCAAACCATGAATAAATATCAATCAATAATCATATCATATAAACATGGATTCCCAAACCCTAGAAAATAAGACTACTCAATCATGAAACAAAGAATAAAAACTAATTCTACAAAAGAAAGCATAATAAAAGCAATCAATGAAAGAAATAAATAAAACTCAAGAACTATTGAAGAAAAAGAGAAACTAGGGTTTTCTACAAAGTTAGAGAGAAAAAGGAGAAGAAGAACTAAACTAAAACCTAAAATTGAGAAATAACGTGAAAAGGGAGGAGGGCGAGAAAGAGTGAAAACCTAATATAATTTAATAATAGGTAACCTAATATGACGAGTAAAGTAAGTTACAAAAATAAGGAAAGTCGAAATATCATTGAATGGGCGGAATTAGTGATCCGCGCGTACAAAAAACAGATTCTAGCAGAACAGTCCCAACTTCGAAAAGGCATAACTCCTTGATTATAAGTCTCCTCGTGGCGTGCCACCTATCGTTGGAAAGCTCTTCAAGTCTAGTTTCCAAATCTGCTGGAATTACTCGATTATAAGAAGCAAATAAAAAGTTATGATCAGAAGAGTAGACGTGACTCCTTCTTCGCATTTCTTCTAATGATTTTCCGCTTCGTTTTTGCTCAAACTCGTACTATGACATATCCATGACGATCCTTATGCAATGCAACTTCTTCCAAATGCTCATATTAATCAAGTTTCACTAATCATACTCCAAATACGTTCTCAATACCTGAAATTCATCAAAAATAAGAAAATATACCGAATAGGAGTAGAATAACAAAACTTACGAATACAGTGCAATGTGAACCTAAATATGAATCTAAATGCTCTAAAATGCAACCTAAATGCACCTAAAAACTATATATAAAATGACTTATCAGGAAACTACAAAGTGATAGTAATAGGGGGAAAAATTCCCCCTAAACCTACAACTTAACACTAAAACAACAAACCACAACTAAACAGAGAAAGTAAGCAGAGAAAGATTCCACAGAGCACGGTGAGCACATCAAAATGGTATGGAAATGGGGCAAAGACCGTATATAAATGAACACATCAAATTTCCCGTAGCTACACTTTTGCTTGTCCCTAAGAAAAAACAATATAAATGACAATAACTCGAGTTCAACATGCTTCACCCCTATTTAGAAATCAATTCAAAGAAAAAATTTGTAACTCTAGTTGAGTTCCAAACAAACACGCATCAACATCAACTAGTTAACTCTTTCCAATCACAAAGAATCTTAGATAGAAGTCAAACAAATTAAAGTCTACCATTTATGCCAAAGCTAGGAATCAATGACTAGAATGGCTCACAAAGGTGTAACTCCATTCTTTTATGTGGCGAGTACAAAACGTACTCGTCCTTTCACCACCTATTCCAAGAGAATCAATCAACTACAAGTATCATTGTTCATTACCCCTTCTTCCCCTTGCAGTTTTATTTGCTATCACTAAATGACTACTTTTTTTTCTTTTCTCCTTTTCTTCGTCCTTTTTTTTCTTTTGAAGAACAATTTCTAATGAAATTAACCAAGCAACAAAAGCTTACGATTCCTCCTTTAAAAATAAACATCTCCATATGACATCCACAATTGAGCACACAACCAATTGACAAACTTAAAACCGCAATGAGAAGCTCCCCCGAGGCAAACTTGGGACAAGTAACAATTAAGGCTAAACTAGCTTGTAATGTGGCTAGATCAAAAGAGGAAACATGCTACAAATTGGAGAAAAGCAAAAGGGAACAAATGTCTCTAATATTATCTAGCCTACCTAATGAAACGCCTTTTATCATTTGCAACATGCATGTATCACAATCAAAGTACTAATAATCTCAAGGAAAAACCAATACTAATCCTACACTAGGAACTAAGCACACAAATTATGATATGAAGGACGGCTTTAATTCTTTCAGTTAACACAGTCAAGCGCCAAATTCACACAAGGTTGGATAAAGTTGACCTCTAATAGGGATCGAAGCAACCAGACATCAAATCATGGTCAACCAATCCGTAATGCAAGTTATTCAGTAAATCATGAGTCGAGAGTCATTTCAAAAACGAGTTAGGGGCACATGAAAGCAAATTGGCTCGTCTCTCATCACACAACAAGTCGTATTATTTAGGTTTTTTGTTTTTATTTTGAAAGAAATTAAACTAACTAACTACGCTACACTAAACTAGGAAAGCAATAAACTACCTAGAGAGAGAGAGAGAGAGAGAGAGAGAGAGAGAGAGAGAGAGAGAGAGAGAGAGAGAGAGAGAGAGAGAATACCATAACTAGAAGATATCCTTCCCTAAGCTGAACTCGACAATTTCCTCGTTGAAACAGATTAAAGGGAAAGGAAAGTAGATCAACTTCTACACATGGTTGATGAGGATAACTAAGTGTTGTCCTCACCCACAACACCCTTCTCTCAATCTTAGTAGCTCCACCATCATCCCATGGGTATAGTGTCATCAGTAACCCGTGGGAACTCATCTCCGACTAATTTCTTAGTAATCTCAATAGTATCATTGTCACCTAACTTTAGTAATTGCACAGGTTTTATATCATCTCGTAGACACTTCAGGAGCGCAAACTAATGAACCATCTTATCTATGACACAATTCAAAGTCTAGTATTCTCTTAAGTCCATAAAGGTACAATTTTTTAGTGTAGCCCGCTTACTCTAAATGTAAATTCAATGTCTAGTCTTTCCCAATTCCATAAAGGCCCATTAATTGAGTCTAGAATGCTTGCATAGTCCAGTCCATGTATGCATATGCATATAGTTAGACCTATGTCTCCATCATGGTTAAACTCATACTTTTCCAAAACCCATATCCTTTTCAAATCCTCCATCTTAAAGTCATTTCTCATTTCCAAAATCAATTCTAAAAACTTACAAGTGAGGTCTATTCAATTTCTGTTTAGGATAGATCGTGAAGGTTATAACTTGGGAACGCCCAACAGAGAGAAAAAAAAGGACAACATACTCCCAGACTCGTCAAAGGCACCATCACTTTTTCAGATGAGTCATCTGAAACTTCAGAATCGTCATCCATAATGGGAGATAATTCTGAATATCTTCATCATTAACTTATGAACTTTCGTCTTGAGGAACAAGACAAAGAGCTCAAAATATTGAGAGAAAAACTAACACCTCAAGATGAAGAATGGGATGAGACTCTACCACTGGCCACCACCTCCTGTAAAGTCAGAGACTGGCTTGAAGTTTAAAAAACTCGAGCAATTGATCCAGTTAATTCCCGCACTCGAAAGTCAGGCTCATGGCCATGACATAATTAATCCTGAACTAAAGGGAAAGCTTCCTTAGAAGGTAGCTTTGGGTGACCTCCTAATTTAAGGTTCGACCCAAATGATCATTTGAGAGCCTTCTCCATCTCTATGGCTCTCAAAGGCATGGGCAAGGACCTATTTGCTTATTTTTTTTCCCCTTAACTTTGGATGCACATCCATCCAAGTGGTTCAAATTGCTGAACAAGATGAAGCTGGATGATTGGGACTATATCAAAGAGGAGTTCCATAAGCGGTATCGCTACTATGCTCAGCTTCCAATTGGTCTTTGTGAATTGTAGTTTGCTAAGCAGAACCACGACGAAGACTTTATCACCTTCCTTACTAGATGGAGGGAAATGGCCGCCCAAATGACTGATAGGCCATCTGAAGAGGATCAAGTTCAACTAGCGATCTATAACTTGCAATCCAAGTACGGAGACCACATTAAATTCCAGCCTATAGAGTCTTCCACGAAGCTCTACAAGATCGTTTTATTGATTAAGGAAGAGGTGCAAGCCTCTAAAAATAAAGGTTACAACAACAATAACTCCTCGAAAAAGAAATAACCCTTCCACCTCCAAGAGCAATGAAGTCAATGCCATGAACACTGAAAATAGGGGTTATCAGACACAAAGACCCCAAAGAAACTTCATTCCCCTAGGCATGACCTTAGAAGAAGCCTTCAATAGGTTTAATGCAAAAGGAGCAGTCCTTCCTATTGATCCTACTCCAGACCCTGCTCCTCAGAAGAGGTCTCCAAAATGGAATCGTAACTCGTACTACATATATCACCAAGGGAACGAACATCTAACATATGCATGTTGGGACTTAAAGAATGCCCTATAGGATATGGTTGACTATGGTAGATTTTCAATTCTACTAGTAGCGAAAGTCAGCAACAACAACAACCCCTTGGGTGTTGTCTCAATAGTGCTGGGGACTTAGCCAGTCATATGTTAAGTTGGAGAGTCCCTCCCCTAGCTCTTTATTTCCTTCCCTGTCGAGTCTATGTCATTTAGGTTTTTTTTATATCAGCCTTCTATTTTATTTAATTCTAACTAATAAAATAAATGTATTTTCTTTTTGGCCTTCCATTGTTTATGCTTCCAATGAAATTCAAAACAATCAAAGGACCTTGATTAATAATAAAAAATATACAATTCTCAAGAGTCAAAAAATAAAAATGGACATACTTTGGAACATGATTCCTTTCCATATTCCCTCTATCATTTCAAAAAATCATCACATCCGTAAACTATCCTTATGCAACAGAAATAAAATATTAAGTCATCATTACCATGATCCTCATACCAAATAGCCCTTCAAATTAAAACTCCAGAAAATAGCCTTTAAACCAACCCTTCCTAGAAGTTGGGGAAAGGTGGCTTTTCTTTTAGCTTGTCATTTGGAGCAGTCTTAGGTTGCACCATCATTTTTTTTGTCAATAAACTTTCAATTGCCAAAAAAAAAATAGCCTTTAAACCTTCATGTACCTAAAACCACAAAAAACTTGTGTGCAAGTCCCAGTACATAAAATATCAATGTCAGACAAAAATAAAATTCAAAGTGCAAAAAAGAAAAGTACTGCAAAAAACGAAAAAAGGGCCAAAGTTAAAAAAATAGGCTCAAGATAGGGGACTTGCACACAAGTTCTATCCCTCATTCCAAATTCTTCTTGCAAATGAATCGAAAAAATGCCCCAATTGCTTGTAGGATCTCAGGCTTCTCCTTTATCCCACATCGTTTCACTGAAGACATCTATTGGAGCAGTGCGTCTTCTGTACAACCGGCCACACGCGAAATTTTCGGGTGTGGTCGCGCGTGTGAAATACACGTGCTATAGAGACGCGTGTTGAATTTTAAATTAAGAACTTTAAGAACACGTGTAATGCTGAGCAATCCTCGTCTTTAAGAACCCGCTGTTATTTTCTAGGTAAGAGACAAATTAAATGCAAGAACAAATCCCTAAAAAACTGAAAGTGAAAAAATGACGAACTCAACAATTGATGAAGAATCCATGGATATAGAAGAATCGCAAGAATCCATGTATATAGAAGAATCAATGAATCAGCTTGCACTAAACTCAAACACTGGTGAGAAAATTCAAGAATACATTCTCGAAAATAACGAACTACAATGTAACCCTGATTATCTCGAATTTTCATGTATAAATATTAGAATTAAAAATCCATGAATATTAACCTGTAACCCCAAAAAATATTAACCAATAATCCCCTAAAAATAAATGAGTAACACTTTCTTTCAGTAATCAGTAATACCTACTTATATTAATGAGTAACCCCAAAAATATGAATGAGTAACAAGTACTTATATTAACTAGTAACCCCAAAAAAATATTAACTACTAATCCGCAAAAAAATAAATGAGCAACACTTTCTTTGCACAATCAGTAATGCCTAGTTATATAAATTAGTAACCCCCAAAATATGAATGAGTAACACCTACTTATATTAATCAGTAACACCCAAAATAAGATTGTGTACACCTACTTATATTAACCAGCAGCCCCCAAAATATGAATCAGTAATACCTAGTTATATAAATTAGTAACCCCTAAAATATGAATGAGTAACACCTACTTATATTAATAAGTAACACGCAAAATATGATTGGGTTACACCTATTTATATTAACCAGTAACCCCGAAAATATGAATCACTAATGCCTACTTATATATATAAATCAGTAACCCCAAAAATGTCAATGAGTAAAACTTACTTATATTAACCAGTAACCCCGAAAATATGAATCAGTAATGCCTACTTATATAAATCAGTAAAACCCAAAATATCAATGAGTAACACCTACTTATATTAACCAGTAACCTCCAAAATATGAATCAGTAATGCCTAGTTATATAAATTAGTAACACCCAAAATATGAATGAGTACACCTACTTATATTAACCAGTAACCCCCAAAATATGAATAAATAATGCCTAGTTATATAAATTAGTAACTCCTAAAATATGAATGACTAACACCTACTTATATTAATCAGTAACACCCAAAATAAGATTGAGTACACCTACTTATATTAACCTGTAAACCCCAAAATATGAATCAGTAATGCCTAGTTATATAAATTAGTAACCCCCAAAATATGAATGAGTAACACCTACTTATATTAATCAGTAACACGCAAAATATGATTGGGTAACACCTACTTATATTAACCAGTAACCCCTAAAATATGAATCACTAATGCCTACTTATAAAAATCAGTAACCCCAAAAATGTCAATGAGTAAGACCTACTTATATTAACCAGTAACCCCGAAACTATGAATCAGTAATGCCTACTTATATAAACCAGTAAAACCCAAAATATCAATGAGTAACACCTACTTATATTAACCAGTAACCCCCAAAATATGAATTAGTAATGCCTAGTTATATAAATTAGTAACACCCAAAATATGAATGAGTAACACCTATTTATATTAATCAGTAACACGCAAAATATGATTGGGTAACACTGACTTATATTAACCAGTAACCCCGAAAATATGAATCACTAATGCCTACTTATATAAATCAATAGCCCCAAAAATGTCAATGAGTAAGACCTACTTATATTAACCAGTAACCCCGAAAATATGAATTAGTAATGCCTACTTATATAAATCAGTAAACCCCAAAATATCAATGAGTAACACCTACTTATATATATTAACCAGTAATCCCAAAATATGAATCAGTAATGCCTATTCATATCAATCAGTAACCCCAAAAATATAAATCAGTAATGCTTGCTTATAATAATCAGTAACACGGACTTATTTTAATAAGTGATGCATGACTATAATAATACACAGTAACCACTAAAGATAAGGATCACTAACAAGTAGATATTTAGACCAGTAACTGAATGACTGTAACCCCTAATTCAATATGCTATGAATAAGTCTTACTTACATAACCACCATTAATTTAAAAGTCAAAAACATAAAATAGTAACGGTTTTGACTGCAATAAATGTGGATCTAACAACCAGTATTCAATTCACCTACACTAGGTCAATAAATCAAATCCTAAATGCTCTTATAAAAAGACTATTTCATAGTTCATTTCATATAATCATTCCTTTCCATTCCTCCCTACCACACAAAGAAAACCTTCAGCTTCACACATGGATCCACAAATTAAAACACACCTAAAGGATGCAATGAAGGCCACTCAGGATTATTTAGAAGCATGGGCCGTCTTTAATTCAAGATTACAAAAGCTATGAGCAAATTACTTAAATTAAAGGAAAATGAAGGGAAAGATACATTGGGCACAATAAGTGAAATCGCCTATGTTCATAATATCTTCAACGACCCTACTAACAAAGCAGAGGACACTGTTGCTAAGTGGGAAGAACAAATCAACGAAGAGTAGATCTAGTTTATGCTTATGAATTTTATGTTTCTGATCTGATTTATTGTATTTCCATTTACCTGTTCCTTCATATTATTAATAAAAAGTTTATGTTACTATTAGTGTTTGGACAATTTCATAATATTGTTTATGTTATAAATCTAAAAGTCAAAAACATTAATTACTAACCTATACTTAAGTCAATCAGTAACCTATACTTAAGTCAGCCAGTAACCTATACTTAAGTCAGTCTGTCACTAACCCATGAGTAAGCTAATTAGTAAACAATTATTGATTGTACCGAAAGTTGGGATCATGATTCACAACATTCAGTGGAACTTGAACAACAAGATAGAATTTTACTTCTTAAGCAAAAAGAAGAGGAAGAACAAGAAGAACACATAGCAAGTTTACTGGGCTTTACAGGAACTTTGGAAGAAATTCATGAAAGATACAAAAAAACATGCAAATGCTATGGGGTTTGGAGTGAGACAGTCCACAACAAGATATACACAAGGGGAGAAAAAAGAGATAAGATCAAAGGAATATGTTTGTTGAAAAGAAGGATTTCGATGCAAGAAGCCATTGAGAAAAACACCGCCAGCACAAGGATAAAATGTAGAACAAAGAAAACAAGTACCTATTACAAGAACTGGCTGCAAAGCTTATATAAGGGTTAAAAGGACTACTGATGGCAAGTTTAAGGTTGATGATCATGTCATTAAGCATAACCATGAGCTCACAAGAAGATCATGGCAGCATTTCCATAGGTCAGAACGAAAAATGACTGCTGAAAAAGCAGTTATTATAGATTTAATGTTAGAAAGTGGATTGAGACCAACACAAATGCACCAATTGATGGCACATGAGGCTGGAGGAGTTTCATCGGTTGGACATACATACAAAGATCATCTAAACTACATAACTAGAAAGAAGATGAAAGAGATTGAAGGTGGTGATGCCCAACATGTCATAGACTGTCTTTATCAGAGACAAAGTGAAAACCCAAAATTTCTTCTTCAGGTTCAAACTTGTAGGAGGGGAAAAAGGAAACAAGCTTACAACTATATTTTGGAGAGACTCACAAATGAAAGAAGACTTTGAACTGTTCGGGGATGTGATGGTGTTTGATACAACTTATCGAACCAACAAATAAAACCTCATTTGTGCCCCATTTGTTGGCATCAATAACCACTGGGAGAATGTCATGTTTGGTTGTGCTTTCATTGCAGATGAAAGCACAACAACATTTGAATGGCTATTTTCTTAAACTTAAATTTAATGACTATTTTCTTCTTAGTCTTCATCTTCCTTCTCCTCCTTCTCTCTCTGCTCCTCCTTCTCCTCCTTCTCTCTCTGCTCCTCCTTCTCTATCTCTTCCTTCCATTTTCGAACAAGGTATGTTGCATCTCTAATAGCATACATTGTTGGGTCCTTCATGTCGCATATTTCCTCTACTATTGCATTCGGATCTACCCCTCTCTCTTATTTTATATAAAACTAGAAGAGAATCAATAATATAATGGTGGCATGAAACTTATTGAACTTGGAATATAAACTGTCATAAGCTTTGGTGGCTTTTAGAACTTCGACTTTGAACTCAGGATCCATGAGGTTTGAATGGAGAATAAAGATGAAGAAATTTTAAAGAAACTGAAGAAGTTGAAAGGAAATGGAGTAAAGAAATTTTTTGTGATGAAAATGACCTCTGAAAACCCCTTATTTATAATAATAATTGCAGTTTAATTAATTGAATATACCTTAAAAAAATAATTAAAATTTACGTATTCAATGTAACAGACATCATTAAATAGGGTAACAGACACTTTTTCAGAATATGTATAGTCACTTCAATTTAAAAGTTTTATTGGTAACCCAAATATAGCAGGTAAGTAACCCTTCATGTGACATCCATAATTAATTTTTTAGTTGGTAAGCCATAAATAAATGAATTCTACCCCAAAGAAATAAACAAAAGTAACCTCAAAGAAATAAACAAAAAGTAACTTGTATCTATGTTTATTACTAACATATGTGAATTAGTAACCCCTTTATGTGTGAATTAGTAACCCTATATATCTGCTCTTAGTAACCCCATATATCTGCTCTAAGTAACCCTTTATCTGGTCTAAGTAACCCCATATATCTCCTCTAAGTAACACCAATTATATGCTCGAAGTAAAATATGTATGTGTACCACGTACTTATATGTATGATTAACACCTACTTACATGAATTAGTAACACCTAAATATATGAATGACTAACCCCTACATATGTGAATCAGTAATACCTACATATCTTCACGACTAACCTGCAAAATATGATTTAGTAACACCTACTTATATGAATTACTAACAACTATATGAATAAGTGACCCTATATACGTGAATTAGTAACACCAACTTATATTAATCAGTAACCCCATGTATCTGCTCTAATTAACCCTATATATCTGCTCTAAGTAACCTTATGCGTCTGCTCTAAGTAACCCCAAATATCTACAGTAAGTAAGCCCAGATATCTAATCTAAGTAAAATATGTATGAGTAAGAGCTACAGATATGAATTAACAACACCTACTTATATTAATGAGTAACACTTATAACCCCAAAATTATGAATTAATAATACCTACTTATACGAATTAGTAACCCTATGTATCTGCTCTAAGTAACCCTATGTATCAGCTCTAACTAACCACAAATGTCTACTCCAACTAAAATGTACTTATAACAGTAACACGTACTTATATAAATTAGTAACATATACTTATATTGATCAGTAACACCAATAACCCGCAAAATATGAATTAGTAATACCTACTTATATCAATTACTAACCTCTCTAGTAACCACATATATATGCTCTAAGTAACCCTATATATGCTCTAAGTAACCCCAATTATATGTTTAAAGTAAAATATGTATGTGTAACACGTACTTATATGTATGAGTAACACCTACTTATATGAATTAGTAACACCTACATATATGAATCACTAACACTACTTATATGAATTAGTAACAGGTACTTTTATTAATCAGTAACACCTATATATCTTAACGAGTAACCCGCAAAATATGATTTAGTAACACCTACTTATATAGATTAGTAACACCTATGTATATGAATAAGTGACCCCTATATATGTGAATTAGCATCACCTACTTATATTAATCAGTAACCCCATGTATCTGCTCTAAGTGACCCCATGTATCTGCTTTAAGTAACCCCATGTATCTGCTCTAAGTAACCCTATGCATCTGCTCTAAGTAACCCCAAATATCTACAGTAAGTAACCCCAAATATCTAATCTAAGTAAAATATGTATGAGTAACACTTACTGATATGAATTAGTAACAGCTACTTATGTTAATGAGTAACACCTATAACCCCCAAATTATGAATTAGTAACACCTAGTTATATGAATTAATAACCCTATGTATCTGCTCCAACTAACCACAAATATCTACTCCTAACTAAAATATATTTATATCAGTAACACCTACTTATATGAATTAGTAACATCTACTTGTATTAACCAGTAACACCAATAACCCCCAATATATGAATTAGTAACACCTACTTGTATGAATTACTAATACCTACTTTTATGAATCACTAACCTTTCTAGTAACTCCTATCTATATGAATTAGTAACTTGTGAATAAATTTATCAGTAATAGGTGAATATATTTATCAGTTTCTTCTAAATAAATTTACAGTAAGCTCTAAAATGTATTTATCACTAACTTCTAAATATATATTTTTACTCTGTAAAATGTATCAATTTATACCAAATTACCAATGAAAAATAAAAATATTGTACACCAGATAATTCCAAAATATATAATATTTCATTAATATTTATATAAGACAAAATACATAATCTTTAAATACTTCTAAAATAATTACAATACCTAAAATACTTCTAAAAAAAGTGAAAATTAAGAAGTATATTAGGCATTTGGAGGAACAACAACACAAAAAAAGAAAAAGACAACGCCCTAAGGAGTTGTTGAAGAGCCACAATCTTCAATATCCATTTCTTCTTCTTCTTCCTCCTCCTCTTAATCTTCTTCTTGCTCCTCCTCCTCTTCATCTTCTTCTTCTTCCTCCTTCTTTGCTTCCTCTTGTGCCTCCTACACCTTCTTCTCTAACCCCTTAAGCTTAATCCTTGTTTCTCTAACAGCAATGCAAAGAGGGTTGCGCATGCTGCATATTTTGGAAATTGTTGGCAGAGGATCTTTCCCTTTATTTTTCAGTTCAGCAAGGGACTTCATGGACTCAGCAAATTCTAAATAAAAAATTTGCCAGTCCAAATAAAATTTGTAAAACACTTTGAAAATCTTTAGTAATTCTTCTTGAATTTGGTAATCCATGGGTAATAATAAGAGAGTTGTTAGAAAAGCGAGAGGAATGTTTATGCTTAAGAGTAAGAAATTTAGTAGGAAGAAAGGCAGAGGAAAGGTTATGCTCTTAAAGTGTAGGAAAACATGTATTTATATTAAAAATTGAATTTCAATTCATTGAATAATGATAAAAAAAAATTATCGACTCATTTAATATTAATTACAGTTTTGAAAAATACACTTAAAGTTCAATTAATGCCTACAGACGTAATTAAATATAAGAAAACCCTTTAAGTCACTTCAATTTAAAGTTGTCTTGGTAACCTAAATAAAGAAGTATTAGTAACCTCTATAGTCACATCAGTAATTTATTAACCCATTACAGTCACATCAATAATTTCAGTAATTATACCATATCACATGCATGTATTCATATTTGTCCACCTACTTCCACTAATAGGAAACTTGTCTTAAAAATGAAAAAATCTAATAACTAACCCTTGTGTAACTTTACAAGTATACTTACATAAGTTATAAGTAATCCCACAGAAATACAATTGGTATCTCCTAAAAGTTTGATAAGTAACCCAATTAAAATAATAGTAAATTTTTGAACTAAATTTGTAAACAACTAAAAGAATTTTCATAAGACAATAAACAACAATAAGTAACCCCTCTAAAACATTATCACTAATCACTAATATCTTTATATTTTTATTAGTAACCTCGTATATCTAATCTATGGAACCCCTCTAAAACATTATCAGTAACTGTCATAAATTAAAAAATTAATCCCTCTAACAAAATATGAGTACCTCTCTGTAATAAATTATCAATAAGTACTATAACCTGATTTATATATGTCTTATATATCAGTAACTACTATAACCTTAGTTATATATGTAGTCTATGCAACCCCTCTACAACTTTATCAGTAACTGTCATAAACTAAAAAAGTAACCCCTTTATGTCTAAATTAGTAACCCTATATATATGCTCTTAGCAACCCCATATATCTGCTCTAAGTAACCCTTTATCTTGTCTATGTAACCCCATATATCTCCTCTAAGTAACCCCAATTATATGCTCGAAGTAAAATATGTATGTGTAACACGTACTTATATGTATGACTAACACCTACTTACATGAATGAGTAACACCCACATATATGAATGACTAACCCCTACATATGTGAATCGGTAACACATACATATCTTAACGAGTAACCCGCAAAATATGATTTAGTAACACCTACTTATATGAATTACTAACACCTATATATATAAATAAGTGACCCTATATATGTAAATTAGTAACACCTAATTATATTAATCATTAACCCCATGTATCTGCTCTAAGTAACCCTATATATCTGTTCTAAGTAACCCTATGCATCTCCTCTAAGTAACCCCAAATATCTACAGTAAGTAAGCCCAAATATCTAATCTAAGTAAAATATGTATGAGTAACAGCTATAGATATGAATTAGTAACACCTACTTATATTAATGAGTAACACCTATAACCCCAAAATTATGAATTAATAATACCTACTTATAAGAATTAGTAACCCTATGTATCTGCTCTAAGTAACCCTATGTATCAGCTCTAACTAACCACAAATGTCTACTCCAACTAAAATATACTTATATCAGTAGCACGTACTTATATAAATTAGTAACATCTACTTGTATTGATCAGTAACACCAATAACCTGCAAAATATGAATTAGTAACACTTATATATATGAATAAGTGACCCTATATATGTGAATTAGTAACACCTACTTATATTAATCAGTAACCTCATGTATCTGCTCTAAGTGACCTTATATATCTGCTCTAAGTAACCCTATGCATCTGCTCTAAGTAATCCCAAATATCGACAGTAAGTAAGCCCAAATATCTAATCTAAGTAAAATATGTTTGGGTAACAGCTACATAAATGAATTAGTAACACCTACTTATATTAATGAGTAACACCTATAACCCCTAAATTATGAATTAATAAGTACTATAACCTGATTTATATATGTCTTATATATCGGTAACTACTATAACCTTACTTATATATCTAGTCTATGCAACCCCTCTAAAACATTATTAGTAAATTTCATAAACTAAAAAAGTAACCCCTTTAATAAACTATGAGTACCCTCTGTAATAAATTACCTTGGTTATATATGTGTTGTGCAGGCACTACCTCGCACAAGACACAAACTTTGCATTTGGCATCTGATCAAAAATGCAGTATCAAGATATGGAGCTTTGAAAAAGAATTCAACTTTCAAGAATACTTTCAAGAAGTGTCTAAGTGGGTGTGCAACACCTAAAGAATTTGAGAAGTGTTGGGATGACATGATAAAGAAATATCAACTAGAAGAGAACAAGTGGTTCAAAAGGTTGTATCGATTGAAAGAAATATGGTGCATAACACTGAGCAAGGACTTTTTTTCAGCAGGAATACTCTCTTCTCAAAGAAGTGAAAGCACAAATAATGTTGTTGGTTTCTCAACAAACAACAACACAAGCCTCACAGGTTTTTTTTAAAATGTTCCGGAATACAGTAGAGAAGTGGAGGAATAATGAATCAATTGCTGACTTCAAGTGTACATAATCAATACCGACTTCAGCACTCCCAATGTTTGGTCTAATCAAGCATGCATCAAAGATATACACACAAACACTTTTCAAGGACTTTGAAAGTGAATACACATATGCCCTTCAATCTATTGTCAGAACTCACGCTCATCTTGGTGTCAAATACTACTATGAGGTATGGCTAGAGGATGACATATACTCTAAGCATAAAATTACATTTGGCAGTGCACACAACACAGTACTGTGCACTTGCAAGAATTATAAAGAAACTGGTTGGTTGTGCTACCATTGTTTATGTGTACTTTTTCAACACACAATAACCAAGATTCCAGATATTGACATATGTAAGAGGTGGACTAAGTTTGCTAAGGAAGATATGTGGAAAAGAAGGGAAGAACAACAATCAGAACCAGAATTAAAACAACAAAAATGCATACCTTGGCGTAGCATGATGGCAAGAAAGAGTTACAACTTGATGCTGAAAAGTCAGGAACACGCTGAGACACGGAAGCTTGTAGAGGACACAAATCAAAGACTAATATGTGAAGTCCATAAGATCATCACAGACAAATAATCTGTGCAGGAGGAAGAACAAGAATCAACCAACAACACATCAATGAATGCAACACAACAATCAGATAACATACCTTCAGTGAGTGATCCGGATAGAGCGAACACAAAAGGTAGGACGAAGCGCATTAAAGGTCATTTTGAGAAGTCAAAAAGCAGCACTAGAAAGAAGAAAAAAGGAGTGCAAGAAGACTTTGGAACAGTAACCCCAGCACCGAATCCAACATTATTTTAATTCCTACAATCTTAGAATCATGTTGTATTGGATTTATATTTCAGTTTACAAAAGTTTTTAGTTATCTGCCAATAGTTCATACCTAACCGTTGCAAGTAACTGCTCTAGAATGTTATTAGTAACTCCTAGTAAGAGAATATATAATCCATTAAACCTATTCCCTCATAAATTTATCAAAAATCTCTGAATTTGTTAATCAGTATGCCTTGTCTATGTTAATAAGTAACCCACAAAATCGAGTGAGTAATCCATTCTTAAATTAATCAATAACCTTCTTTAGTTTAATAAGTATCCACAATATCCTCTATATATTAAAGATAAACACCAGTTGTGCATAAACACATATGATAAAAACTGCTTCTTTATAAAAATAAATAAGAATAGTTGTTCAACAAACCTAGTACGAAAATACTAGCGCATCTATCAAATGTCTTGTAAAAGATAGAATTTTAACAATACTTGAATAAAAAAAATGATCATTCTATAACACTACGAACAATAGATTTGGCAGCTTCTTGACTCTTTCTTAAACGATGTAAACGATTCAATTCTTTTCTCTCCTCCGTTTCTTTTTTGCAATCTCCTTTTCCTGCTTGACTACCTTCTGAAGTATTTGAACCCTTTGCCCATTGAAAATTTTGACACGAGCCATAAGATGACTACGCAACAAATTATATTAGACAGAACAAGAGACGCACATATTTCAGCCCTGTAAAGACGACGCTCCATTGCCTACAATATAACAAAAAACTCAGTAATGTACTCAATCAATAACCCTTTCAAACGCAAACAGTAACAATCAGGTAACCCTAAACACAAACAATAGGTAACTTATATCCCAATAGACAGTAACCCCATATAAAGATAAACGGCAACCTATAAGCCAATAATAATTAACCTCACAATCCGAAACCAAACTCTACAAATTCCCATTTACAACCTACTTGTCAAATCACTCAAAATAATTCAAATCACTTCAATAAAATATACGAATTAATGCAAATAATAGAATTACGTACCTTTTGCATGCCCTCACTTTCAAAATTCTGACCTTGATAGATGCATCAATGGTACAACATGAATACACCACAGTCATGATTATTAGGCAGTGTCTGCCATTTGAAAGGGATCTGCCTAATCCTGTAGTTCCTCACTTTATACCCAAAATCATGGTTCTTCATCACCAGAAATGTGGACATATAACTTCTCTACAGAGATGCAACAAAAACAATACAGAAATTAACACAATTACATTTTCAGAAACCCTTATCTATCTGAAATAGTAACACCTATGTATATGAATCAATAACCCATATGTATGTGAATTAGTAACATCTACTTATATTAATTTGTAACCCCATGTATCTTCTCTAAGTAACCTTATATATCTACTCTACGTAAACCTATGTATTGACTGTAAGTAACCCTAATTTTCTACACTAAGTAACCCCCAATACCTACTCTAAGTAAAATATGTATAACTAACACCTACTTATAAGAATTAGTAACACCTACTTATATGAATTAGTAACCCTATGTATCTACTCTAAATAACCCTGTGTATTTTCTGTAAATAACCACAACTATGTATTCTAATTAAAATATGTATGACCTTGATAAATCCAAATATAATGAGGTGTAAAAAAAGTTAGAAGACAAACCAAATGGTAACAAAATATATAATATGCTGAAATGTGCTCGTCAAAGTCAATTTCATCACATTTCTCTAGGTTCTGAGCTGAAGCAAGAGCACATTCCTGCCCTCCAGGTTTTTCCATCTTGTACCACTTATGAGGCTGATATGAGTGGTATTCAGATAATGCCTACTATATGGCAGGGGGCTAAAATTATATCAGCGTTACCGGAACCTTCTTTTCCACTGATTGATGAAGATTACCTTCAATGGCTTATAGCGAATATTGGTCAAGACAAAGATTCAAACGGGCCTACCATGAAGAGGAGAAGGGTTTGAGAGAATTGTCATGTTTATTTTCTATGTTGTTTTTTTTTCCTTTTTAGCTTTTTCCTTGTTTATTTTTTTTGAGTTTGTAGGAAATGAAGGCTTTATGTCTTTTTATGTATGAAATGAAGTACCCCAGTTGGGATGAATAAAAGATCTGTTTGTGAGAATAATCTGCTTGTGAAAAATTCAATGTGAACACAATTCTAAACACGTGCACACTTTAACATTAAATATGACATGCAAATCATAATTAACTAACCATATGACACATAAAAGCATAACATATAAACCTTAACAATCAAGGACATGTTTCATCATCTTCCTTTTTTCCTTTTTCCTCTTTTTCGTTTTTTTCTTTTTTTTTTTCTTTCATTTTCCGTTATTTTCTTTTTTTCTAGTTCTTTTTTTTTTTTTTTTTTTTTTTTTGCATATATCATATGAACATCTAGAAACTCATGGCATGTTTATTAAGAATAACCAGATAGGATACAAAACCCACAAACTGCTTAGTTACTTGATCATGACAATTACAATTACTTTGATGCCAAAGCGTAATATTTCTTCAACTGATCAAGATTAGTGAAATGGGTGAACTCATTTCCATCAAAATCCATTAGCTTCACTGCTCCAGCCGTGGTGACATGCTTGACCATGAATGGTCCAGACCAGTTAGGCTTGAATTTTCCTCGAGGATCATGCAACGGAGCTCTATTTTCTTTTAAAACTAGATCACCTTCTTGAATGTCTCTATCTCGAACCCTTTTGTTAAATGCACGAGCAATTCTCCGTTGATAGAGTTGTATGTTATGCAATGCTTGTAAACGACGCTCATCTGCGAATGCAAGCTCATCATAGCGAGTTTTGTACCACTGGTCTTTCGAGATTTCACTTTCTGTTACGACCCTGAGAGATTGTATCTCCACCTCAACTGGTAGGATTGGCTCCATCCCATAAACCAAAGAATACAGGGTTGTTCCTGTTGGAGTCCTAATTGATATCCTATATCCCCAAAGGGCATATGGTAGTCTGTCATGCCATTCCCTAGTCTTTTCAGTCATCTTAGCAACAACAGTCTTGATTGTCTTATTGGCTGCTTCCACCGCTCCATTTGTTTGGGGACGATAAGGTGAGGACTGATGATGCTTGATTGCACATTTTGTGAGAGTGGTCTTCAGATGACCTTCAAATTGTGATCCATTATCAGAGATGATTTCAAAAGGTATGCCATACCGACAGATAATGTTGTTAATCACAAATTTCGAGACTTGCTTTGCCCCTAGCTTTGAAAAGGATGCAGCTTCAACCCACTTCGAAAAGTAATCAATTGCTACAAGAATATATTGATGCCAGTTTGAAGCCTTTGGATGAATTTGTCCGATTATGTCTATGCCCCAACTTGAAAACGGCCAAGGAGAAGTCATATTATGTAATGACACAGGTGGCATATGATTGAGGTTAGCAAATACTTGACACTGCTTGCAGGCGCGGACAAAGCTGATGCAATCACCTTCTAGAGTGCTCCAATAGAAACCTGCTCGCAAAATTCTACGAGTCAGCATTCTTCCATTCATATGGGGTCCACATTCCCCTCCATGAACTTCTTCCATGATGACTTGCTTTTCACTATTATTTACGCAGAGTTGTAGAGTACCATCAAACCCTTTGTGATCAGTCTGCCTTTTAGTATGAGAAAATGAGCAGCTAGCCTTCTGATGGCTATGCGGTCCTTCTTGCCACTTCCCTCTGGATATTGCATTATTTTCAGAAAATTCTTGATATCCTTGTACCAGACATCATCATCATCATCTTGTTGAGCCAGTGTGGAGACAATTTGTGCTACCGTCACTGTAGGCCCCTTCCTTTCTTCAATTAAAACTGACTGGATCTTTGTACCATTTTTCCATGTTAAATTAACAGCGAGATTGGCTAAAGCATCAGTGAAACTATTTTGTTCTCGAGGAAGATGTTTAAAGCTGATATCATCAAAATAAGGAACCAATTCTTGAAGGTACTCTGTGTAGAGCTGAAGTCTCTCATCTCTAACCCTCCAAATTCCTATTGTTTGAGATATGATGAGATTAGAATCTCCATACACAGTGAGATGTCTTGCCCCTGCTACCAAGGCGGCCTTTACTCCATATATGCAGGCTTCATACTCGGCTGTATTGTTGGTTGTTGGGAAATCCAGCTTGACAGCAAATGGAATATGGACTCCATCAGGATCTACTAACAAAACACCTGCTCCATTACCTCTCCTATTAGAAGTTCCATCAAAGTACATGCACCATTGTGGATTGTCAATAAAGCATAAGTACTCATCAGGGAATGCATCATCATACTCATCTCCTGACACTGGTCCTTCTGCTAAGGCTTCAGATATGGCTCGTCCTTTAACAGATTTCTCGCTGACACATTGAATATCAAACTCAGAAAGCATAGCATGCCATGTAACACCCCGTAATTTTCACTCTTTATTTTTGGTGTTAGTTTATTTTAAAATGATATTCTTTTCGTAAAAAATAAATAATTTATTATTTTCTCTAGATCAATTATTTTTAATCTTTATAATTTGGGAGCCGAATTATTATTTTATTATATGGTGTGTTAATGTGTGCATTATATTTATATTTATAATATAATTTATTAGAATTATTTTCATTATTAAGTATTTTCAAAGTTTAGGCGCGATTTAGGAATTTATCGATTTATCGCGTAGCGGGCTTTTGAAGCATGGAACCTTGTTGATTTGGGCCGAAATTTTTGTTGGTGTGTTGGGCTTGACAGCCGGCCAAGGAGATGGAGAAGGAGAGCTCCTCTTCTTTCTTTTCTTTTTATTTTCCTTGTGACTTTTTGTAGCTTTGTAACTCCTATAACCCCCTAATCATTCTCCTTCATTAAAACCCTTTATTTCAACCATTAAACATCCATAAAATTCTGATTTTTATTCAAAGAAGTTCAGCATCATTTGCATTAAACCCTCACCGTTTTTCAAGAAAAGGAAGAGAGAAAAGGAAGAGGAAAAGAATAGAAAGGTTCAACCCGGTTTTTCCTGTTGTACCTTCACGAAAATAACCGTAGCCGGAGATCTAACCGTTGGATCGTCTTCAAATTTGGACACAACGTTTATAACGTCTTGTTCTACATTCTGACCATAGCGATTTAGAATCTGAGATTTTGATCATCGGGAATCATGGTCGTAACAGAGCAGTGCGAAACAAGAGTTTTCAACGTTCAAGAAGAAATGCCTAGTGACTTGTTGCTACAATTCTCGTTCGTTATGCCTTGGGGTTAGAAGAGGATTTGGATTGCATGCTTAACTCATGATTGTCTCTTTAGACTCAGCTCTCCTCCCGACAATTCAGGTAACTAGTTGTTATCTTAGAACCATAGTGATTAGGGTATTATTCGGTATTAGATTACTACGCTATGAATTATTTAAAATACTTTTTGAATGCAATTTTTGACTAAATTTGACATGAATATACTTGATACATTCTATGTGAATACTGTGTAGAGAAAAATAATTTTCGCATGATTTTTAGTATTTATTTGATTTAATTGGTGTTTTGTGCGTTTTTGGCTAAATTGCATAATAATTATGGAATGACTGTTAAAATTGATGAAATTATTTTTATTAGATCATATTACATTCTTAGTATGTATTCCATGCCTTAGAATAAATTTTTCCTACTGTTTACTATTTTATTTAATTGAGATATCTGTTTTTTGTAATTTCGGTTCTGTCAGTATATAAATCTTGAAAATTATATGTAGAGGCTGAAAAATTAATTTCTCTGAATATTATGTATTTTCGTGAGTTTATACATGTTATGTAAATTTTTGGTAATTTTTGGGCGTCTTTTTATATTTTTAATTATTATAATGGCTTATTTGAGGAATCTGTATATTAACTGTTAAAAATACTTTTGGAGTCCGAAAATTATAATTAAAAATTTTACCATGTCAGTAGAGCCATTAGGGTAGTATGATAATTTTTTTGTGATTTAAATGCTCGAACTTACTAGTTTAATAATTATTATGGTGTTTTTATTGTGAAATTGAGGATACACTTTTAAATTATTTGAGGGCTTGTAAATCAGAAATAATTCATGATTTAATATATTCTGGGTTGCTGATTTTCAGTAGTATATAGTATGTATCATTGGGTAACCACATGTTTATGTTTTATTTATGAAAGAAAATGATTAATTGTTGCTACTCTTTTAATGAATATGATTTAGAGTTAATTGGTGATGTATTTTTGATTGAATTGTGGTTGCTGTAAAAACCAGTATATTATCATTGATGATGTTTGGAGATGTTCAAGTGTTATTGTGAGAGTTATTTGTTGAAAATTTGTAAGTGATTTATTTTGAGGAATTATGAGGAACTGTTTTGATGAACTGTGGGTATAAGGCCGGGTGGCATCCCTTTTTGATGAATATTTTGATGAATGATATTTGGATTGTATGCATGATTGTATTTTGAGATAAGAATATCCGGTGGGATAGATGGAGTCCCCGGTGAAGAACATGCCAACCACCTGGTTTGCGAACTAGGGGTACACCTGGGTTAATTGTTGTCGTCTGAGAGTCAGGGAGTTCTGCGTGTTCTACCTTGCATCGGGAGTTTGGCCATTCTTAGACAGGTAGTGGGGAACGTAAGTCCATAGACTGACCTGGAGATTGCGATCTGACAAACCTTAGGAAGTGATTTGCGAATCACTGGCGTTCGGTTTCTGACTCAATAACTTGTTGAATTCTTGATTTATTATTATTATTATATATTAGAATTATGTCACTCACTCTATCATGTTTACTTATTGTTGATGATCACTTGTTTCATCTATGAGCTTTATGATTTCTATGTTCATGCTATTGATGTAATGATTGCATGTTATTCCTTTCTTAATAATCTACTTCTGAATCGTGCTTTGATTGCTATTGTTCTGGGAGAACTGCTAGTTACTCCCCACTGATTGTGGATATTTGTTGTATATTTTGCAGGTTTTGTTGATGGGGATTTTCTTTGATTTTGGGCTCGGGTTGAGATGCGAGAAATAATCTATTAGGGGTTTTAATTCTAGACTTCTCTTTAGTTTGAGATAGTTTTCTCATTTCGATTTTAATCTAAGTAATTAATTTACTTATAGTATTTACTTATTTTTGTTTTTATCACTTAGTTATTTAAACACTATTCTTGTAGTAGTGACATTCCCAGAAGACGATGTTTCCGCCATCGTCCAATTAAATATATTATCATTTCTTTCTTTTCCGCCTTTGAAATTCTGGGGTGTTACATGCCATCTTGCTAATATTTCACTAAGAATGGGTTTTTCAAACAAATACTTGATTGGATCAAGTCTTTAGATCAGATAGGTAGTATGAGCTTGAAGGTGATGCCTCAACTTCTTCGTGGCATAGACCAAGGAGATACATGCTTTTTCCAGTGGGGTATATCTTGTCTCATACTCAAGGAATTTCTTGCTGAGATAGTATATGGCAACCTTTTTTTTTGTTCCCTCTTAATATTAGGCTAAGAGAGCTCCCATAACCGTTTCTGTGATAGTGAGGTACAGAATCAGAGGTTCTCCTGGTCTAGGTGGCATTAAAATAGATGGATTTGAAAGGTATTCTTTCATAGGATCAAAAGCTTCCTGACATTCTTTTTTCCACTCATGGGATGCCCCTTTTCTGAGCAGCTTAAATATAGGTTCACATCTCATAGTGAGTTGTGAGATGAACCTGCTGATATATTGGATTCTGCCGACAAATCCTCTTACTTCTTTTTCTGTTTCTTGAGGAGATAGCCCTTGAATAGCTTTTACCTTTTCAGAGTCCACTTTAATGCCGTCTTGACTGACAATGAATCCTAACAACTTCCCTGAAGTGACGCCAAACACACATTTTTGAGGGTTCAGGCTTAAATTGTATTCCCTGATTCTTTCAAAGAAGGACCTTAATGCAGGAATATGCCCATCACGATCTCCACTTTTCACAATCATGTCATCTACATAAACCTCCATAATGTCGTGGATGAAGTCATGAAGGATAGTGGTTGCAGCCCTTTGATATGTGGCTCCGGCATTCTTGAGACCAAAAGGCATAACTCGGTAGCAAAAAGTGCCCCATGGAGTGATGAAAGATGTCTTTGCCATGTCTTCTTGAGCCATGAGTATTTGATTATACCCTGAGAATCCATCCATGAAGAAAAACATTGCATGACCAGCCGTACTATCAACAAGAACATCGATGTGGGGTAGTGGAAAGCAATCTTTTGGTGACGCAACATTCAAATCTCGAAAATCAATGCATCCCCAAACTCTCCCATCCTTTTTTGGGTACAACCACTATATTGGCGAGCCAACTTGGATGTTTTACAGCTTGGATGAATTTGGCATCAAGTTGTTTCTGTATTTCTTCTTTCACTTTCAGACTAACTCTGGCTTCATTCGGCGGAGCTTTTGCTGCTTAGGCTTGCTTTCAGGATGTAACGGAATGCGATGTTCCGCAATTTCTCTATTAACACCAGGCATATCAGCATAAGATCATGCAAACACATCTACATACTCTTTTAATAATGCAATAAACATAGACTGTTCAGTTGGGGAGAGGGATGATCCTATTTTGACTTCTTTTACAGCATTTTCTGCACCAATATTAATTGCAATGGATTCTTCCATGGGTTTTATGTATGTTTCAGTTGGATCAAGTGATTCATCATCATTAAATTCACTGTTAGAAATAACATCTTGCATGCAAATGTATTTAGATAAAGGTTCACATTCAATTTCCTCACTATCAGAGTCTTCTGACCGGGTATGCAAGGTAGATTGGCTGGAAGATGAGCTATCGGTATGATATCCATCTGAAGGAGGTGAAAAGGTATTTTCATAAGATGGATGTGGAGGATGGTTACCTAAAAACATTTTAAATTCTATAGGCCCGTCTTTTGCTTGACACTCAATACTCCACTTATGTTCAATGCTTTCGCCAAAAGGTATCATCAAAAGACACCGGGTCAAAATCCCCTTCTCTAGAAGACTCAGAAGCGAAAAGCTTCTTAAGGACTCCATGTTCCAGATTATCCGCCCAGTCATTTTCTTTTTTCATGTTTTGTTCTTGGACAAACCAACTTTTCATTAAGTCCAAATTCTTAGACATCTCCATGGAATTAAGCTAGAAAGTGACTTGGCAAAGCCTGGGTAATTCTACACCTCTGCGACCAGAATTGCAATATACAATTGCACTAATGCCAAGGTGGCTTGTGACCCACTTTATGTCTTGATGTAGGAAAAAATTCTCCCACCCACCATTTTTGCTCAGTTGATGAAAGAAAGGAAGAAGGCCTCTCTCCCGGAGATGACTAATTTTGTAAGTAAGACTCTTATGGGGTTTCATGAGAGAAATTTTTTTCTAATATCCATAAATGAAGGGCTAATGGACTTCCCTTCACAAAGCTTTGAGGTTATCTTTTGAGTTCATCTAAGCCAAGGAACATTTCTCCCAAAATAAGTGGTCCAAGCCGACCCCCGCTAACAATTTGAGGAACAAGTGAAAGACACCAAACATGGCATGCATTTAAAGACCATTTAGTGAGGGTACTTCCCAAAATCATAAGAATGCAAGCATTTTCTCTAGCAATCCTATAGTTGGCATTGTTAGAAAATTGCCAAGTGCCAAATTGGAAAGTCAATAATAAGTTGACAAGAAATACCTCACCATATTGTAGGTAGTTTCCATGAAGATTTTCGGGAAGATGTAAAATCGTTGATAAATCTCCCGAGATCCTGGTTGGAGATCTAGGTGTGATAACTGGACCATTGGATGGTAAGCCTAGTAAACCTTCGACCACTTCAACAAGGGGCACAATCTCCCGGTCTCCAAAGTGGAAGATATCGAGTTTCATCCCGGAATTTGGAAGCAGCATGAAGCATGTCATAACAAATAGAAAGTGAAAGCAAAGGCATAAGCACCGTAGTGAAGCGGGAAGAGGAAAAAGATTGCCTTGGTTGCTCAAAGTTTCTTGTGATCCCCGAGAGTTGTTTTTTCTCCCCACTCCGCATCTCATTAGCTTCTTCATAAGTAAGAACCATTTTTGTGAAAGGAAAATTTAGAGAAAAGACTGGAGTAGTGGAAGTGGTGCATTTGGAAATGAAGAATTATACCCCTTTTATAGATGGAGAAGATGATCATCCATGATTTATGCCATGGATAATGAGTTTGAGTATTGTCCATAGGAATAAGGAGCATCCTTCACAATGGCTAATGACCAAGCATTTGTGGTATGGCAATTTTTGCTAAAGCTGAACATAAAAAAAAAAACTGCGTCAATGATGAATCAAGAACGTTGATACAATCCCTTTTCCTAATAATCATCCAAAATACTAACGATGATCAATCTATTTTATATAGTGATCATCATTTTCTGATAGAGCAAATAAGCATTATGCACAAAAAAAAAATCTGAAAGATTTCGGAAAAAACAGATAAATTTTTTTGGCACATGATGATTTGGTCCACCATAGTTTATCTAGAGGGTAATAACCTTTGGTCAACCCTTTAAGGTGACATGACTTAACAATGCATCATTCTAAGACGACATGACTTGACAATGTCCTAATTTAAGGTGACATGATAACACATGGAGTCATAAAAAGTAAGTAATGGTGACTTGACAACTTGTTTGTTATCAAGGCCATGAAAAACTGTAAAAACTGGAGTCGACCTGTTAATTGTCGGGATTTCTCACATTAACAAAAGACAAGTTCAAAAAAAAAGACGGTGATGAAATCGCATTTTAAATTTTAGAAAATTAATTGGGATTTTCTATTTAAGACGACATTAAGTCGCATTTAAAACTTATAGAAAATTAATTGGGATTTTCTACTTAAGACGACGATAAAGTCGCATTTTTAAAATTTAGAAAATTAATTGGGATTTTCTATCTAAGACGACAATAAAGTCGCATTTTCAATTTTAGGAAATTAATTGGGATTTTTTATTAAATACGACGTCAAAGTCGTATCTCCTATTTTAGAAAATTAACCGGGATTTTCTATTTAAAACGTCAACAGAAATCGCAAGTCATAATAACTATTTTCTACGAAGAATATGTTATCTCAAAAGAAATTTTCTGTCAAAATTTGTGTATTTTCAAACATTGGCCATCATTTTCTCCAAAATTCGACCAATGTGGGGCATTCTTAGACACCAAATTTCGAACCCCTTCTGCGGATAGAACCCCTTTTTCGGATATATAAAAGTTTTGAAAAATAAAAATAACAAAATAGTCATGCATCGTGGGGCGCGCGCTCTGGAGCGCAAGTTTCATTCCGTCGCACGATTTTTCCTCTTTTTGCGTATTACTCATACAGTTTCGGCTATGAAGTATAATTTTCATGAGTCGTAGTCAATAACTACGACCACCATCTTAATAAAATGATTCATAGTATAATCATGCTCGTATTTATTAATTTAACAAGTTTTTGTTAATTGTCTTAAGTTAGTCTTTCGGAAAAATAAAAACGAGTCGCGATTAGGCTTCGGGATTTTAGTCGTATTCTTAATAAAATCAGTTTTCTTGATGGTCAAGTCATTGGATAAAGAATAAGAATATATTCTTTATTCACTAAACCCATCCTTTAACCATTAGTTAGAGAATAAGAATCATGAAAAGATGTGAGAATAAGAATCAAATCCCATGTGTAAGAGGGGGGAAATCCGGAAGAATCGAGTGTGCGCCAAGCACACAATCTTGCGCTAGACGCATGATTGTGCGCCTAGCGCACAAGCTCACTCTGCGCCAGATGCAGAGCCTTGCACCTAGCGCAAGGTGTTGTGCCTAGCGCAGCTTCCTGTGCTAGGCGCAGCATCCTAATCAGTCGTTTTGCACGATTCTCAATGCATTTTTTTCGTATTAGGATGTTTTAGGAAGAATATTTTCTGAAAATCTGATCTTGCCTCATTAATGAGCAAATCTAAAAAGAATAAGAATATTTGTCTTTCCAAAGAGATTTGATGATGTCATTAGCGTGATTAAGGATGAAGAAAATCATATTTTTTTTGATGAAAAATCTGATTTTCTACTTCTTTGAAACCTTAGTTCACCTCCTTCATTTTTCTATAAATACCTTCATTTTTTCCACTTAAAAGCCAAGTTGAAAAAAACACAATTCAACTTCACACCTTCTCTCTCTATTACTCTTCTCTTCCTTAATTTTTTCATCTAATCAAAAGTCTTAATTAGTAAGTAAGCAAGTTGAAAAAAACACAATTCAACTTCACTCTCATCTTCTCTACTACTCTTCTCCTCCTTAAGCTTTCCATCTAAGAAAAAGTCTTAGTAAGTAAGTAAAAGAAGTTCATCAAAAGAAAAAAAACACAAAAAGAGTTTAAAGTTAGTAATTAAGAGAATTTAGAAACTCACCTAGAAATTAAGCAAATCACAAAAAAAAAAAGTAGAAAATTTTGCAAAAAGGAAGTGCATCATTGAGCTAGCAAGGTAAAGTTGAAATTCTTGTTTATTTTGATTATCTTCTTAATCATCTACTAACCTTCTTTCTTTCTTCTTATCATTTTTTAATCTTTGGAGTGATTTGAGTATGTGAAGTCCTAATAGGTTCCCAACGTTAAATCACCCCACCTAGAATAGTCACCTCTAATGGGGTGACTCTTAGGAAACAATGTGATTATGTGATTTTCCTTAATCAAGTTATTTACAACCAAAAATGTTTTCATAAAAAAATTCAAGATAAGTTGTGCATAAACATCTCCACAAAAAGAAAATGTGATGCTGTAATTATAGTCAGTTTTACTTTCCTATCTTATTTAATTTTTTCGTCTGCATTAACTAATTAGTTCGTGGGATTTAATATTTTTCCTATTAAGTGCAAGATGTTTCCAGCAACTGGGCTTTGGAATTTATAAAAACAGAATTTTGTGTAAACAATTAAAAATCATACAACTTTGTTGTGCAAAACTGATTGTGTCCAGTACCACCTAGGATTGTTCTGTCAATAAAATAAAAACAATAAGGTCATTTAGATAAAACAAAAAACATCAAGTTTGAAGAAAACATCAGTAGCTTTTCAAAAATATAAAAATCATGTTCATATGAATTTTATACAATTTTACATCATTTTTATAAAATCATTCATGTAAATCACTAAATTCCATAATACCGATTTTCTCTACACTTAAGAAAATAAATAAAAATGGTCTTAAAAATGTCCAATTCAAGTGAAAATTTCCAGTATAGTTCTTCAAAGTGTCTAGAATGTTCATAACAAAATTCACTTTAAAATAAGTTCAATAAGTTGGATCTCAAAGAACAAATTGAATAAAGGTCCTGTTTTGACCAGTTTTGACATAAAATTCACCATAATTCAAGTGGTCACTAAAAACTTGTGAAATTTTGATACAACATAAAGAACCCACTGATATATCCATAGATGTATGATATGCTTAGTTTAACACTTTGTACATAAAGTTATGATTTTTGTAATTCAGTGCAAGAACAAAAAGGAAATCTGGAAAATGAAATAAAGTAATTAATTCAACTTTCATAAAAAATGTTTTCTTCATATGAAAATGTGAATAAAAAATCATGAATTTTTTAAGTTTATCTTAAAATGACTCATTTTATCATGTAAATAAAAAAATCAATAAAAATTATCATAAAAAATAAAAAAAGGTTAATTAGTCTCTTATTTTTCACAAGTTTATAAATAAACATGAATTCCAAAGCCCATTCAAGGAAATGAAGATCAAGGAGCATCATGGTGAAGATCAAGATTGAAGATTTGTATAGATCATAGGTTTTGTACATTTTGTTGTAATAATGATTCTTTGTAAATAGTTATTGCATCACTCAATTAATAAAAAAAAACATGGAGATGTTTATGCATAATTTTCATAAATAATTCTACAACTCTTTTTAATAAAATGAGCAACCAATGTTACAAATATTGCTTATTGGGCCAATATATCATAGTATATGAATCAAATGACCCAATCTCAATTAAGAGGAAAAATTGCAAATCTAAGTTAAATTGTATGATGATTCATCTTACATTTTAAAAATGTGTTCTCCATATTCAAATGGATTAATCATATAATTTGACATAAATAGATTGGTAATTATGACCTCCGAATTGATTTTAGGCCGTTTCACGTGTCTCACTTTAAATGGTCAAATTCCAATTAGCCAAACACAAATCTCTAAATTCAATCTCAAATTGATCATTTCTCTCCAATGACTTAATAATCTTCAATTAAGATTATTTCTCAAAAGTCTTCAATTAGGAAGCAAACCTTCTAAGACCTCTCGAAAATCATACGTCATCACTATTAAGGTGGTTATTTCAATCCTCGATTAATCGCTAATTAGAGCGGTTAACTCAAACTTCCTTTAATCACTATTTAGGGTGATTATCTTCAATCTCATTTAATCACTAATTAGAGTGATTATTTCAAACCCTAATAATCGTTAATTAGGACGATTATTTTCCTCATTTAATCACTAATTAGAGTGATTATCTTAAACTGGGTTAACCACCAATTAGGGTGATTAGCTTAACCTTCATCATATTTAATCACTAATTAGAGTGATTATCTTCAACCTTAATAATCATCAATTAGGGTTATTATTTCCTGATCTTTATTGTTAATCGCTAATCAAGGTGATTATCTTTCCTCTTAAGTTTAGTCACAAATTAGGGTGATTATCTTAACCTCCATTTTCAATCACTAATTAAGGTGATTATCTTAATCCTTCATATTTAATCACTAATTAAAGTGATTATCATAACCCCACTTTAATCACTAATTGGAGTGATTACCTCATTTTAAATAGATTTGTTTAATTCTTAAAGTGAGTTATTCATAATCTATTCCCGCCCTCTTCTTTCCCCAGTGGAATTGGCCATTTAGGGTGAGACATATGCTTGAACTACGACGGTTTTGATCCATGAGTGGATTCCAATCCCACAATGAGTGGTACATAGTGCAACTTAAGTGCTCAAACCTACCATGTACAAATAATATATTGGTCCTAAATAAAAATGGTTGATGTGTATATGTGCAAATTATGTGATTTTTCTTTCTTTTGAATAGCCATGATTACCTTAAAATGGAAAATAACGCATTTAGTAAGAGCCCGTTTTTTAGAACGGAAGAGGAGACGAGTTCCAGACGTTCGCACCTCTTAATCTAAACCCCGAACCATATCTTATGGTATGAAAGACCAATTTTCAAAAAGCCTTATCCATATGAAGTCATCATCGTTTTAAATGATATTTCTTGAAATTGATTTTAAAACGATTTATTAAATAAATATGTCCCTATTCAGATATTAATAGGGTGACGACTTCCAAGTTTTCTAAAACTCAAAGTCCAATGAGAGACTTTCATGGGATTCAGACCATTAATTAAGAAGTCAAAAATCGGATACCACAGTGACATATTACCCTCAATTACAGCAAGTTTAAAAGGATGCTACAAAAAAAAGGGTAAGAAGAAATTAGTAACCCCAAAATGTAATTTATAGTAACCCCTGTTCTGCCTACCAGTAATCTTCAAAACAAACAAGTATAACTTTAACATCAATCTAAATAAACTCTAAATAAAAAAAACACAAATTTCAAAAACGAAATAGTAACTTTAAAACTTACCATGTATGTCAAACCAAAAAAAAATATCTTGTAAGTATGGGCTTCTGTAGATGCGACTCTGTCTCATTGAGCAACAGCAAAAAATAGTCTATGACATGACTTGAAATGAACTCCAAAGGGTATAATGTTAACAGCTCCTCTCTTGGCAATGAATAAAAGGCATTGAAGATTACCATTTCTTCCCTAATAACACATTAGATATGATTTATCAAAAATACTGCTCAAACCACAAAAAAAGAAAAACAAGTTCAAACAACAAACAACTTACAATGGAAGATAATTGTTCTGAATTACAAAACAATAATCAGCAACTTGAATTCTCAAAGATTTCATATTTGACTGAAGTAGCTTTCTGTTGCCTCGCATAAACTTTGAAACCAAAGTCATCTTATTACCTCCCTGCTGACCAGACTCCAAATCACATTTAATAGGTAACGATGAATTGCAAAATTCTTTATCAATCTCCTCGTTTTCTGTAACAAACTCAGGAGTATTGCAGGAATCAGATTTTAGCAAATTTCTCCTCCAAAATACTTTTGGATTCTTCAGCAGTATAGTCACAAATGAAAGCTTGCATCACTTCTTTCTTTGCTCTCCCCCTTCCTTTTGGAGCAGCTGCACCTACTTTCCCCCATTCCTATATCTAGTTGTGTATTTCTTCCCCTTCCACGTCGTCCTCTACCAGCTTCTCGAGGCTTCTCCAATCTTGGCCTCACATCCTCAAAAGAAACTATCTTCAAAATGGGTTTAACGGCTTTGTTAGAATGTTCTCCTTCCTTCTCCCCAATATTTTGATCCTTTTTCTTCTTAACTTCAATATCAGTTGAAGACCTCGGATTCCGATGAGCAGCTTTTTTATAAATAATCAGTTGCTCCCCCTTCTTGCCAATGTCATAAGCAAGCTCCGCAACATCTTCCTTCTCAACCGCATTCAGTGTCTCTACTGCTAGAACAGTTGCTTCTTGACTAGAATCAACAATTTGAATAACAGGGTCAGGATTTGGTTTACTTCCAACATCAATCATAGAGTCTTTGAGACTTGACAACGAATCTGTCAACAACATAGAACCAAAAATATGAATCAGTAACAACTACTTATATTCACCAGTAACTCCCAAAATATAAATCAGTAATACCTACTTATATTAATCAGTAACCCCCATAGTATGAATCAGTAAAACCTACTTATAAGAATCAGTAACAGCTGCTTATATAAATAAGTAAGATCTACTTATATTAATCTGTAACCCCAAAAATATGAATGACAAACACTTTCTTTTAATAATCAGTAACATCTACTTATATTAATCACTAACCCCATAATATGAAAGAGTAACACCTACTTATTATAATCAATAACAACTGCTTATATTAATCATTAACGTCTACTTGTATTATTTTGTAACCAGAAAAATATGAAAGAGAAACAACTACTTATATTACCTGCAATTTCAGTCACACTTGTAGCATAAACACTTGGACTATTCCCATAACTTGTATCATCAAAGACTTGCTCAACAGAATGTACATCTTCAACTAAAGACATTGTTCCTTCAGTAACTCCAACAGCTTTTTTAGTAACAGCTTGCTTGGTCACTTCTTCAGTAATTAACTTCCTTGTTAACAATATCAGTTGTACTTTCAATAACTACTTCATTGGTCACTTCTTCAGTAACTCCAACAGGTATTTCAGAACCTATTGTAGTATCAACCTCATTTCTCACATGAGGAGTCATGTCCGTCTGGCTTAACTCCAACTCATATGATTTTAAATCATTCAGCACATCATGTATCTTGGCCCCTAAACTTTGTATATCATCAATCAGGGACACATTAATCATTTTAGTGTCTTTGAAAAGGTCACCCATCTAAGGCTCTATGACAGGATCACATGGCACATTGATATCACTTGTTGAAAAGACCTCAAAAGATGGCATGCCTTTCTCCAACTCCTTCATTGTGATATTCTGGAGCACAATACGATCAATTTGCTCCCAGAATTTTGGATCACTAAATGCAGGATCCAACTGCGTCATAATAGGAGAAAAACCCTTCTCATTCATTGCTCTTTGACTGCTGCCAGGTTCAGATAGCCTTCTTATTTCCTCCATATGCTTCTCACACTGATAAGAGATAAACTTCATATCCCTCTTCAGCAGCAGATTTATCTCTTGAAGATCCTGCAAAAAGAAATAAAAAATAGCCCATTTAAAAGAGAACAACTAACAGCTAAATATACAATAAGTATCCTCATATACTCTTTCAAGTAACACCAAA
This sequence comes from Beta lomatogona, assembly GCA_947646795.1. Classification (NCBI taxonomy): domain Eukaryota; kingdom Viridiplantae; phylum Streptophyta; class Magnoliopsida; order Caryophyllales; family Amaranthaceae; genus Beta; species Beta lomatogona. The sequence goes on from CANSNZ010001473.1 coordinate 4,978,705, forward strand.
AGCAATAAACACAAAACAGTTAAAACTAAACAAGTAACCATTTAAACAGAAAAGGTAACCCCTTAAGGAAATAAATAGTAACAAATTTTAAAAGGTTAATAAGTAACCCCATACAAGCTTTAAGGTAACCTCTGAAGGAAATAAACAGTAACAAATTTAAAAACAGAACAAGTAACACCAAAACATGAACAACTAAAACAATAAACAATTAATGAGTAAGTCACACAACCTAAACAAATAAAACCTTCAGAACTGATATCTATTAATTGGAAAATTAACCAAAAAACTCTTAAAGAACAATTAAGTAACACCTAAAAACTTAATAAGTAACCCCATATACACTTTCAGGTAACCCAATAAACTAATAAACAGTAATGCAGTTACAACAGAACAACTAAACATGTACAAATAAATCTGTAACTCATTTCTACTTTACAAGTAATTCTTAAAAAAATAAATCAACTAATACCAAAATAAATACTTACATTCTTAGAAATTTGGTGAATTTCTTCATTCGACATAATCTCATCAGGCAACACAAATGTAATGGAACGACCACATAATTTTTCACTTCCAATTGGATCGTTACCTAAAACACCTTGTGCTTCAACACATCCATGACCAATGGCTGGAGTAGATATGATGTCATCTACATACTTTTCTTCACCAACTTCACAACCAATGGCTGGTGCAGATACCAAGTGATCTACATCCCTTTGCTAACCAACAACACCTTCTGCAATTGCATTACACTCCTCCTGAACAATGCCACCACCCCTTAAAATAGGATATGTAGACTCATCAATTTTCCCAATAGCATACTCCCCACCTTCTTCCAGTAACCTCTCCCTCACTTTCTCAGTTGTCCAATGTTTAATCAAAGGTAATGAAGTAGGAGAAGCAGCCCCTCTAAACAGATACCTATGGAAATAGCATATCTGCAGCAACAAAATACAACCACCTACATATCTCTGGTCTGGTTTGTATATTGACAAACTTGAAGCCAATTGGTCCAACACATATTGACACCAATTATAATTTTGAATATTCTGAACATCTTCAAGAGCCCTAGCAAGCTTCAAATCAGCAGTTCTATTGCTTGTTGGGGTGAATAATGTCACCATAGCAAACATTAAAAAACCCTTCTTAAAGTCATCATTCCCACTTATCATCCCTGCATCATTCTTTATCATTCTCTCCAACTCCACAGCAGTAATTAAATCTGCCCTAGACTGATATTTCAACCTCCATGCCCTCCTCAAATCTCTATCATCGGACTTCTCGGATATTGGCACTACAAGAGGTCCATGAGGAATACCAAATACATCATGGACATCTTCAGAAGTCAACTGCACCTCTTTACCAGGAGCCATAATAAAAACTCTACCATTTGGGCGAAATCTTGAACATAGCCACCTAAGCATATCCCTAGGAACTTCATACAGCTTCAACTCCCACAAACAACCAAACCCAATCTGTTTAACAGCTTCAATTTGCGCTGGTGTGAGTTCACCTAACAACTTAATGATACCTGCAGGCCTACATCTAACAGTAATCTGAGGATCGGAAACACTGCAAAAAAAACATAACTAGTGGTGTTACTGAATATTAGAGACCCTTATTCTATAGTATTAGTAACCCTACAAATATAATATAAGTAATCCCTGTAAATATACAGAACAATTGGACCATTATATTTTCAGTAATCCCATATATCTGCTATAAGTAACCCCTTCAACTAACTATAAGTAACTTTTAAACATTAATAAGTAATACCCAAAAACAATTAAAGTAATCTTCTATAAACATAACTAGTAACCCCTGGATAACATTATTAGTAATTCCTATAACCATAATAAGTAATTCATATAACCATAATAAGTAACCCCTGGATAACATTATTAGTAACTCTTATAACCATAATAAGTAACCCCATACATCTGTTCAAAGTAACCATTTTAACTAATCTTCAGTATCCCCATATATCTGCAATAAGTAACCCCTTCAACTAACTATCAGTAACTCTTAAACATTAATAAGTAATACCCAAAAACAATTAAACTAATCTTCTATAAACATAACTAGTAACCCCTCGATACCATTATTAGTAATTCCTATAATCATAATAAGTAACCCCCATACATGTGTTTTGAGTAACCACTTTAACTAATTTTCAAACCCCATATATCTTTTATAAATAACCCTTTCAACTAGCTATCAGTAACTCTTACACATTAATAAGTAATACACAAAAACAATTAAAGTAATCTTCTATAACCATAACATAACTAGTAACCCCTCGATAACATTATCAATAATTCCTATAACCATAATAAGTAACCCCGCACATGTGCTCTAAGTAACAACTTTAACTAATTTTCATAAGTAACATTAATAACAAAAAATACTTACATTGATCCCTCTTCCAAATCAACAACTTCATCAGGCTTTATTACAATAGCAGACCTTGGATCAATGATTGCTCTCCCTCGTTTAGATGAAGCTACAAGCACTTGAACTTCGCCTTTCACCTTATGATACCTACCCCTCTTGGCAGGTTTATCTTCAACTACTTCAACAGCCAGACATTCAGGCTCATCTTCAGGTTTAACCCTTTTTAATGACATAATCTTCCGTTTACCAAATGCATTTGCCAATGAAGGCTCAGATTGCTTTTTCTTCAGCTCAACAACAACTTTTTCAGCTGGAAATCTAGAAGATTGTTGCTGCTCCCCATCTTCATCTTCCTCCTCTTCTTCTTCATCATCTTCCTCATCATCTTCTTCATCATCATCCCTTTCTTCCCCATCATTTTCCTGTCCATCACCTTCATACTCTTCACCTTGCTCTTCTTTGTTTTCTTCTTCATCAGGTGCTTCCTCATTACCTCCCTCAACAGAATTATCAGATTATGTTTCCTCATCACTCTCCACACCAGAAGGCGGCATAATTGCAGCAACAGAAGATTCTAGCACATCAACACATCTTGACAAAGGAACTTCCTTAGTAATACCTTTAGAAATTTATGAATCCTCAGGAACCTCATTACAAACTGTAAAACCATGAATCAGTAACACAACATAATAAAGTCAGTAGCCTGTAAAATCTATAATCAGTAACCACAAAAAATATGTAATAACACTTGTATAACTTCATCAATACGCCTATCTTAATAAGCTCATCAACAAATGAGTATCCTCCGTACATTAACCTCAAAACAGTATATAGCCAGTAAACTCAATTAGAAGCACTAACACCTCGCTTTATAAATAGTAACTTCATAAACGAACGAACATGAACAAAAACCGAAACCTCACTCAATCAGTAACCACAATAAATTATGAATTGCAAATAAATTATTAATCAACGAAATAAACAAAAATGAACAAACAAAACAAATGCAAAACCTAGGTTTTCAAATTTCTTGATGAGTAACATCAAAATAAATTTCCAAAGTTAAAAATACATAACAAAACAAACAAAAGCAAAACGTAACTTCTCAAATCTATTGATGAGTAAGAAAATGTAACGAAATTACTATTTACAAAACAAAATGAGTAACAACTTCGTAATCTAGGTTTTCAACACTTCAAAAATACATAATATTACAAAGTTACTAATGTCGAACTACAAAAGTTACTAAATAATTCAATATATAGGAGTTAAGCATCTGCAAATAATTCAAAACACACAGAAAAAAAAAAACGAACAACAGTCTTCACTTTAGTTGCAATCAGGTTCAACAAAAATACGAAATTATGTCTATGAGTTCCAATCAGGCTCAATAAATACATAAACAAACACTAAGAATTCAAAAAACAACAAAAAAACCTGAAGATTCCTTCTTAGGACATGTAGTTGTTCCGATTTCGCCTCCACGAACAATAACCTTCACTTTAGGCATCTTTTTAGACGAAGAATCCATTCAAAATGTGAAAATAAACATCTAAAAATTCCGCAAAACAGAATAAAATTACTGATGTTAATGGAGGTTTTTCGAGCAATGTTAATGAAGGTTTTAACAAACAACAACAAAAAATGATGGTGATTATAGTTAATGGATATTTAAACGAGGTTTAATTGCAGTTACCGCCAACGTGTAAACGTGGCTTGTAACGTTAGTTTTCTCCCATGTTTCAGCGTGGGCTATCTTTCAGCGTTCTTTTAATTAGGCCCATTATTTTAAAATCACAAAACGCTTCCCTGGGTCATGTTTCAGCACCGGGCTCTTGTTTTCAATTGGACTGGGCCGGCCACACGCGAAATTTCCGGTGTGGTCGGCCGTATATAAGAATTTGCGCTATTGGAGAAGATTTGACGAAGGGGATTAATCGGATATGTAGCAACGCTTACAATGTGCTTGAGCAAGGCAGGGAACCAACAAAGATCCTCGTATATCTATAGAGGTGTTTAGGATGGATCAATGCCTTAGGATCTCTAAAATTTCAAAACGCCAGAAATGACATGTAAAACACTGGGAGAGATAAAAGTGCATCACTTTCGCAATTAGCAACACATCAACCTTTCAACCATTGTCCAGCATGTGTACAATTCCTTATTGCTTTATAATACTACCTCTTTTAGTTTCACCATTTGCTTTTTCACGTACTCCAACACGTTTCTTTGAACATTAATATTTGTAAATGCGTTTAAGTAAAAATTATAAAGTCGATATTTGGAGTCCTCGATCTAACAAAATCCCACTTGACTATGTTTTTCCTTATATAATGCTAAAAATTTTACTTCTAAGTTGGTTGATGAAACATGTCCAAAATAAAGTGGTGCAACTAAAAAAAGAGTATGTTTTGTTCACCTAATTTTCAGTCCTTATCAGAATTAGTTCTAATAAGAAAAAATAAGGTCAAATAAGTTCTAATAAGGACTAATAAGTTCAGATAAGTTCAAATAAGTTAAGTTCATGAAAAATAACCAAAAGTAACGTATGGTACTCTAAAAAACTAGGTCTAGTAAGTACTAATAAGATCTAATAAGTTAAGATAAGTTTATGTAAGTTCAATTTAACGAAAATAAGTTGAAGAGAAACAATGCCAAAATATTAGGTATTACTCCCCTCAAAAAAAAAATTAGGTACTATTCCCTCAAAAAAAGTACTAGTATCAAATAGATAAATAGATATACAGATTGCTAGATATTGATAAACTCGTAAACATCTCTCAGTTTATCATTTCTCTATCACTGATAAAGGTGAATTCAGATTCTCCCTCTCCGTCTCTAAATCCGAGACATATCTTCTTCTATTTTTCGCCATTTTGGGCCTGTGGCAGAGTAGAGTCGCAATAGCTGTTGTGTTGGAATTTTGAATCTTTACACTAATTTAAATCTCTAGCTCGTAAATACTATATCAGCAAAAGTAAGTTACTGAATTCCATTTATTTACTTTTTCTTTTGGTTTTCAAATTTGTATTTGTCCTTGCTTTAATCTTCTAAAAAAAATGTGATCGCTCAGTGTGGACCATCCTTTAATTTTTGTGATCTGCAATCGTGATTTTAGTTAATAATTACCCACTTTGTTTTAAATGAATTCATCACATACAATTTGAATTTCTAGTAATTTAGTATCAATAATCTTGTATTAAATTTGTAGCATGGGTGAATTCTGCAACTTGATTGTCTTTTTAAATTGATAAAATATGATGACAAGTTGAGAACTCATGCTTTGAAGTTATTTTTCTGTCAGTTGCCAATAAAAGGAAAAGCTGGGTATGATTGCTGAAGGGGTCATTACAGAGTTGAATAAGAATTTAGCTAATTACTCAGAAATTGTGGATGATGTAGTGAGGACAGAGAAGAAGATTTTTCCAAAATACGAGTCGTTGTCGAAATCATTCTGTGAAGAACTCCGGAAAAAGAATGCTGGATTGGTCTATGCTTATGTTAATGGGGAAGTTGCTGGGTATGCCATGTACTCGTGGCCGTCTTCATTGTTTGCCCTCATTACAAAACTTGCAGGTTCCATTTAACCCCTCTTTTATTAGTTTATATGTGCTTACCGGTTTATCCTCATGAACATAAATTTGTTAAATGGAGCATGCTAAATTGCTCGATTACATTTGTTGTTGTTCCTGTTGTTGGTGTTAGTGTATTATAGTATTAGGTTTTTTTTTTTGCTTCATCTTTGTTCATTTGTGTTTGTGCTCTCTGTTTATCTTGTCTCATATGGGCATTGGTTTTGTTGGAAGTTTAGTGCCACTTGATTGAAACACGAAAAGTATGCCTTTGTGCATCAAGGGGGTTGCTTATATGTTTCTCAGCCCCACACACTGATTAGTATATCCTCCTCTCGTGTATGATCTAGTGATTGATTTAGTAAGTTTTGTCACTTTGTACTCGTGTTTAGATCAGGAAATTCAGAATTGGATTTGAACTTTGTAGACAGTTTTTTTTCTTTTTGAAGTTTGTGAACAACTACTGATATTGATTGAAGGCTACACATTAAAGATTTACATTATGATACTATCAAATTATCATTTTAAATTGTTGGGAAACAAAGTTAAGCGCAAAATTAGAGGATGGAGATGCAATGGGCACTTTTATCCCTTAATGCTGTTTAATCTTCTCGGGAAGTTTCTTTAACCAAACGCTCATCTGATTAAAGGAAATTAGGAGTCGGCGGCTCTCCCAGGATTCCCTAATCTTGGATCTTGGGGAAGAGGATCAAGTTGGATCTCCCGTGAAATAGAACTATTGAAGGTTGCGTAAAGGTTTGCATTACATACCAGGATCCAGCAAGCTCATCTGTCTTCGACATACTTCTTCAGGAAGGGGATGGATTTTCAAATGATACGATAAAAGGGTGATATCATGAAACCCTTGATGACTAGTTATCCTTATCTTTAAATCTACCAGCTACAGCTTAGCTTTTTCCACTCAACTGTCCGTTTCGAAAATGTTGCAAGCTGCCAACTCACACTTATATCCATTACTACGTTGATCATAACCTTGTATAGACTTTTCTAAAGAGGATATCACGTGCATGGACTTGATAATCCTACTCCAAAGGCATCAAGTGAGTTTATAAACTTTTATACCATGATTACATTCTTCTTTGATCAAAATCAAAGTTCCTCCTTTGGACTGATCAAAACTCATTGTTTAGGGTCAATTCAAATGGACTAGACCATCGTGATCACCATATTTCGTTATCCGTTCTCATTTTTATTGATTAGCGTGTTGCCTAACACCTTGGAAGAATGTTTGGAAGTGCAGACAAAATCCAGTATAGCATAAATACCATAGTTTGTGTATAACAGCAGTTAGGCAAGATGTAGTATATTGTTTCTCGACTCTTGTTACATTTACAGCTCTGGTCCACTTTGATTCCCTGCATTACTCATTAATCATTAGAAATAAGTACCCTTGAAGTTGACCATTAGGCCAAATGCATGATCTGTCCTGTAGCAAACTCGTATAGCTGACCAGGTATAACAGGAGATAGTACTTGTTCAGTTTCGTCATTGGAAGGTGTGGAGTTCCTACTTTTGGGAATAACTTTCGTCACTGTACACCTTGTATTTGCCAACATGCATTTGCTTCACTAATTTATGGCCCATCCTTATTCAAGTTAGTGCAATCATGACCAAATAACAAGACTCTGTCATATCTTTCCTTTTGCTGCACTATCAGCCCTTCAAGTTTTATATATAAGTCAGGCTATGAGTTGCGTCAATTAATATTAACACTCTCGCAAAAGGGTTAAATTGTTTGTGTTTTATGCATTCATCAGCATGTGGAGGTATTCTCTACATGCTTGAAATGATGCAACAAAGAATAAGGGGAGCAAAAATTAGAGGAAAAGTTAAGGAACCTGACCTACAGTGGAGGCGCTCTGAAATCATTTCGTAAAATTGAATTCTTACGACCAAACTCTCAGTATAATACATCATGTCTGTTTTTAGAATACTACATCCCTCTATCGTCCATGGACTATAATGTAATTGAGACTTATCCCTCATGAATATATATTGTAGGTTTAGTAATTTACTTTCTAGATTTGGCTGCAAACCTGGCCATTTTGAGAATATGAGATATACTTCCTCCGTTCTTTTTCTAATGCAACAATGAGATTTTTATACTATTCACTCACCACCCTTTAACCATCTATTGTGATTTTTACGTAAGAAAAAATATAGTGATGTGGGGTCTTGTTAGATCTGTCTAGATCTATACTTTCAGAATATCAAATTTGTATAATTTTTACTAAAAATTAATTAAAGATATTAATAGTTAAAGTTGTGCATTGGCAAGCGTGAAAACTCAATTGTTGCAATAGAAAAAGAATGGAGGAAGTATTTCACCACTTGAACCATGTCTCTTTCTAGTGTGCTGCTTTGTCAAACTTCATCCTTATCCAACTAACAAAAGGCTTCCCTTCTCTAATAGTAGGTATAAAAGTTGAGTGCATACCAAATTAAGCTGCCTAATTAAACAAGTTGTGGTGAATTTGCCTACCCTTCTCTCTTCGCTTGTCTTTTAAATTATCAGGCTCCAAACATTGCATACACCTTGTGGTTGGGAAGGATTGAAATTCTTTCATGACAGGCTGCTATGAACCAATTTATTGGTTAGTAGTGATACAGTCCCCTCCTTGTTCTCTGGGAATTCAGAACTGTGATATTATCCTAAAGTTTCACTGGCTCGAGAAGCTGCGATCTGTGGTAAGTGGTAATTAATTGGAAAGGCCCACTAACAAAGTTTCAAGTGGGCAAGGGGACTGTTACCTGGCGGGGTGACCTGCCCTTTGAATAATCTAATACCTCCCTGAAAGCCAATTAAGAACTACGTGAAACGAGAGAGGGGGACTATTGCTCGAATCAAGTCAACTGGAAGCGAACAAAAGGTCATAGTGGAAGAAATACCGGGGGGGAGGGGGTGTGTGTGCCCTCATTTCTTCAAACTAGTAATCTCTCAAATCAGCTCGGTTCAAGTGCCCCCTCATGTCCATCATGGTGCCTTACCCTTGTCACCCATCGAGTGTCGCCTTCTATAACGCATCAGCATAATAAGAGGCCTAAGTGTAACAGGTGAGGTCATTGCATTGATGGTAATTAACATTCCCAGTTGATAAGCAAAAGTTTAGGTTCTATATAATAGGAAAAATTGACAGAAACGGTCCCAACTATGGGGGTTATGTCATTTTCGGTCCCAGATTTTGACTAATCCTTAGTGGTCCTAAGTAATGCTCATTGTTTACAAAAATGGTCCCAGTGGCCTGTTAATTTTTTTTTCTTTTACCGGTTTTACCATCTCCTCCCTCTTCCTCCTTTTTCTCTCTCCTCCCGCCTTCCTCCCCTGCCACCCCCAACACCCCCTCCACTGCCAAATGCAAATGCAAACAAACCTCCACTCATTTGCATACCCCCTGAAACCTCAACTAAACATAAGGCTGGTTCTCGCTTCTAGATCCTTCTGTTTGACATCTGTAGATGACTTATCTCCTGCAAACTTTCTGAATAAGATTATCAGATGTACATCAGAATTTACAATCTATGGTGTTCTGTACTAGCTGCTGCTGCTGCTGTATTCTGCCTTGGCCTGAATGCTCATCAACTCTTGCTGCACATCTTGAGTATGGTTTAACCATGCAATTAGAGAGAGAAAGCAATCAGGGACATCTAGCCTTCAATAAAAAGTTGAGTGAAGAAATGAGATCCCTTAAATTTTGATATGTGACCATCATTCGGGAATTACATTGAACATGACCATTTTAAAGATATAAAATTAAAGATCAGCCATTGATCTGACTGTGGCAAAGATATTAAACCAATTGCAAAATTGGTGACAGAAACCTAACTAGAATGCAGTAATCTACTCAGAAACCAGTTGCAAAGACCTCCACTCATGCATTAGTTGTTGGATGTGAAATCAGATATCATTTGAGAAGAAGGAGAAGGATGACGATTATGGTGATGAGAAGAGAGATACTTGAGATCGGAATTTGTAGAATTGGAGTTCGACTCACCTTGGATGACGCCATTTTGGCTCCAAAAAGTTGGCGCTTTTTTCAGTGATTATTATTTATTAGTGAGAGGAAGCGGATTCCGGTGGGTGGGGGTGCTGGCGGCAGGGTGGTGCTGCTTTTGGAGCGGTAGGGTGGTTTTTTGGCGGCTATAATAGTGGGGTCGAGGTGGGGGTGGTTTAACCCATTGTATCACGTCATTAACTTGTTGGGACCATTTTTGTAAATAATGAGCAATAGTTGGGACAACTGAAGATTAATCAAAAGTTGAGACTGAAAATGGCGGAGCGCGACTGTTCTCGCCAATTTTTCCGGTATAATATCAATTTAAAAATCATTTGTTCCTTTAAGTTGCAAGTTCTAGTCTGCCGTTGGTATTGCCTTCTGGTTATATTACTTTTTAAACTTATTTATAGCCCCCTGTTTCTAAATTATTGTTGTCTCCTCACTGCCACCAGTGAAAGAGAAATATAGAAGGCAAGGTTATGGAGCAGCACTGCTGAGAGCTGCAATTCTAAAATGTCAAAGTAGGAATATACAGAGGATATCTCTACATGTCGACCCCTCAAGAACTCCTGCTGTAAATCTCTACAAGAATCTTGGTTTCCGGATAGATTGTTTGGTTGCGAAGTACTATTCAGCTGACCGAGATGCTTATAGGATGTACTTGGAGTTTGGCACCAGTGAGTAATACGCAGCCTCTATGTCATGATTGTCATGATTTTTTTGTTACATTATTCTCTCCATGTTCTGTATTGTGCCTTGTTGCCCTATTCAGATAGGCAATGATTATATGAGCTTTCAATATATATATGTGGATATATTGTTGGTTGATTGGTTTAGGAGACTTGTGGACTTGTCTATAATGTTGAAAGAGAATGCTTTTACTGGGATTGTATTGGCTGCTACTTTACGGTCTAGAACTTCATGATATTCCCTGATGAATGTTTCCTTATGCCGGTGATAGGCGTGTACCAACAGAAGTGTTCTAACTAAACCTCCTAGAAGGCTAGAATGTAGAGGTCAAATGGAGGTCAGTTTTACAAAAAAATAATGAGATTTTTTCTGTCATAACGTGCCTTATAAATTAAGTTTTTTGCGGAACAGTACCTTATAAAAAAATTATTGTGAAAAAGTACCTTATACAAGGTTTTTTTTGTTGCGAAAGAGTACTTTTTGCCGGATTTTGGGAGTTGACCACAAACTTCGGTGTTGACTGGGGTCACGTGATCATTAAACCCACCAAAAATCCCTTAAAAAAACCCGAAAAAAATTTTCCCCTCCCCCATTCCACCCAAATTCCGTCATTCTCTTTGATGTTGAATTTGAAGATGACCAAGTCATTTGCCTGATATGGATATGGAAAGATTCCCCCAAAAATTCGCCTGATATGGATATGGAAAACTTACATCCATCTTGCTTCCTCATGCGCAACTTCTGACAATTATTGTACAGAGGTTCTAGACTGTTCTAGTAAGGCATAGATAGAAGGCCCCAAGTATCCTCACATACCTGCAGTTGCAATAACCAATCAAGTTAAACAAGTTTCTAACGAACGAAGACGCATTAACATCAAACATTGCATCCAAAAAATCCCCCCTCCCCTCTCAAGAGCAATCAAGAGTTGAACGAGAAAAACAATTCGAGTCTATCAAATGAGTTCAAAACACATTTTAAACTTAAACTTAAAATTAAAACAAAAGTATTTGCATAAATACACAAAGAAAATCCTCAAGCTATCATTCAAAACCTCAGACTTTATAAATTTTCTTCATTCTGTATAAAAACCTGGATTATATTTCTGAAATTCATGTGAAATATCAGCGCATCATCTTCAAATTCAACATCAAATAGCAGAAAATTCAGAAATCTAAAAGTTTGCTGGTAATTCAAAGTAACAAATGAATAACAAAAAAAACATTAAAGAATGAGGCTACATTCCAAATAAAGAGCCTTAGGTTCATTGCAAGAAAGTGAAGGGTTAGGGCTCGCTTGGATTGAGTGTAATGGATTAATGGGGTAAAAAAAAGTCAAACTAAGAAAAGTAAGGTGGTTAGAGGTGATTATGAAGGGGAATAAGTGGTGATAAAAGGGATAAACTAGTGATGGTAGGAAGAAAAAGGAATAGATAGGGGAATAGTTACTCTAATTATGGTTGTAATAGTTACCCACACCCCCCTAGAGTAATTGTCACCCCATTTGGAGGGTAATAACTTCTTCTTCCCTTCTTTTTCATCACAACAAAATCACATTATCTCCTTGCAACCATTTCAAGTCACCTCCATTTTTCCTTTATTAAGGTGGTTTGACTTTTATTACCCCCTTACCCTAAATCCAAGCATGCCCAGGAGAACTTTTGGGGGGGGGGGGACTTTTTTCGGGTTTTTTTTAGGGATTTATGGGTTTTTTTTGGGGTTTAATGATCACGTGCATTGCACGTGACCCAGTCATCGCTGGAGTTTGTGGTCAACTCCCAAAATCCAGTAAAAGGTACTATTTCCCAACAAAAAACCTTGTATAAGGTGCTTTTTCACAATAATATTTTTATAAGATACTTTTTCACAAAAAACGTGGTTTATGAGGTACTTTCTGACAAAAAATTAATTGCATAAAACACTTGTATATCTCAATTTGCAGTGACTAAGCAATAAATAAAGATAGAAGAATGATGTCTAATTAAAATCAATATTACTACGATATAAATATCGATAATAAAAGCATTTAGAGTTGAATATTCCCCTAGCATAAATTAACACAATAAAAAATGTATGCCTCGTTGATAAAGAGTACGATGCTCAAATAAAAAGATGCATCTTTTAACTATCAATATTTTTTTCCAAGCTATCATGGCTTCTCTTAATATGCCATTATACCTATTGTCTTTTGGCATTAGCATGAAAATTATGCAAATTAAAAGAAATTGAAAATAACATCCCTCAATTCCTAACAATCACTCCTACTTACTCCCTCCATTTCACAAAGATTTACCCATTTTCTTGTTGATACATAACAAAGACTTACACGTTTCATTTTTTTATTTTAAAACATGAGGCCCATTAATTTAACACTCACATCTCCTTAATTAATTCAGTTTTTTCACCATATACCCCCGACAAATTTGTTTTTGCACCATGTACCCCTGCAAGTTTAAGATTTCACCATATACACCAACTTTCCAAAAACTCCACATAATTCCCTTAGTGACTATTGGACGTTAACTCCATTAGTCATTAAGCCCTAATTGACCTCATTAACCTTCTCTTTTTCTCTTCCTAACCCCCTCCATCACCCCAACACTCTCTCCCCTCTCTCTCTCCACCCGACCCCCTGCCATTATTAGTCATTACACCACCTCCACCACCCCACTCTCTCTCCACCCAACGTCTCCACCTCCGACCACCATTTCCAGCCACCCCTCTCCCTCTTTGGCCGCGGCACCGACGACCCACCACTTCTCACCTACACCCCTTTTCTCCCTTATTTTCTCTCTTCTCTTAGCTCTCTCCACCACCGTGCCACCCAACTACCCACCATGAACATAGGAGGAGTGAAAGCGAAGGTTAATTAGGTCCCACAGTGGCCGCAAGCCAACCGAAAAGGGGAGAGAGAGAGAGAGAGATGGAGACCTGCAGCGGCAGCAGCCCAACACAGCTGGAGTGAAGGAGGGAGAACCACAAATCTGAATTTCCCCAAAAACAATTTTTTTATTGAAGAAGATGACCAACAACTCAAGGCTGCCAGTCAATTCCAAAACACACGACTCACACTAAACACGCATATCCAGCCAACACATTCACCCACGACAATGATTCACACACACCAGCCAGCATGCTTCAACATCAAATAGCACAAAATTCAGAAATCTAAAAGTACGCAGCTAATTCAAAGGAACAAATGAAGAAAAAAGAAACATTACGAAATGAGGCTACATCCAAATAAAGAGCCTTAGGTTCATTGCAGGAAAGTGAAATCACTTTATTAGACATTTATATTACTATGTTATATTGTTCTACAGACAATGAGCACATGATCTAGCTCAAGGCGAAGTTCAATTGCATATATTCTGTAAAGATGAGTGAAGGAGAGCGTCCAAGAGCTATCTCAAGTGAGGAAAATGATCTTCTCCAAAGATCAAATAAAAAGTTTAAGCGGAAGTTAAATCTTATCTCTTCTCAAGAATGGGATGATAATACTGTGGTTCCTAATTCTATTGATATAGAAGATAAAGAAAATAAATCCATTTCATATAATCAAGCATCGAGAGGATTCGAAGGGCTAGTAACCCGCTTTATGAAGGAGATGCAATGGATGATTCGTATAGTTCTGAAGATGATTCATTGTCGGATGAAGAAGTGGAAGAGGAAACTTGTCCCATTATCACTCTAACCAAAGAAGAAAAAAGGAGAATTAGCAATACATGGAAAAATGCACTCATTATCAAACTTTTTGATCGAAGATTAGGGTATGAAGTCCTCTTAAGACGGCTTAAAATGAAGTGGAGTTTGAAAGGGGAAATTGCGCTAACATATGTAGGACGCGCCTACTATGTGGTTAGGTTTAGTAATCTTGAAGATTATGAGTCCGTGTTAACGCAAGGGCCTTAGATGATTGGGGATAGCTATCTCACTATTCGAAAATGGGTGCCAAACTTCATTTCAGATGAGGCTCCCATTAAAAGTTTGACTGCTTGGGTTAGAATTCCACATCTCTCTGTGGAATATTTTGACAAACAAATCCTTCATAAAATTGGAGCCAAAATAGGAAAAGTCATCAAGATTGACCGCAATACGGAGTCAATGGACAAAGGCCAATATGTGAGATTTTGCATAGAAGTGGATCTTACTAAACCACTTTTATCTAAATTCAAATTGAATGGAAGGGTTTGGAAAATTCAATATGAGGGCTTAAAGACGATTCGCTTTAATTGTGGACATCTAGGCCATAAAGAATATGGTTGCCCCTTATTTCAGTCATCAAATCCTCAAATAGTGAATGGTCTGCATGAAGAAAATAGTGTGGAAATTGACATTCATAAAATGGTATGGAGCAACCAGGAACTCCAGGATACCGATGGCTCATGGATGCTTGTTTAAAAACAAGGTCGGAAGTTCAGTACAAGAAATACGGGGATGCAATCAAAGATCACTGATAATGGACCCAACAAAAAAAATGGAGACCCAAGCTCCTGTAGCTTCAAAACAACAAATAGTTCCAATAGATCAACATGGTGTGCAGACTAGTACTACTGGATCAAGGTTTGAGGCTTTAAATTAGGAAGAAGGCATGGAGGTTGACATATTGGAAGAGATTCAACAAGATATTGTAAGCAACCCGATTTAGGTTTGGACCAAGAACCCGAAAGGACTGAAACGGGTCAGATGGATAGGCAGGTATGGGAAAGAATTCAATATGAGAATTCGGTAAAAGAGGGAGTGAAAAATCAGGCTATTTTGCAGGAGGAAAATGCACCAAATGGTGGAAAGAGCAATAATATAGGCACTAGAGGAGTCTCCAAGATGATTGATTATTCGGAAAAAGGAGATATTATCTCTAAGGAAACTTCTATCCCCAATAAGGCATATAATCCGGTGATTAAGCCAAAAATCTCGTTAAGAGGAGAACGGGTTCCCTTTTCCTCCAATAGCAAGATTTCGAATACACGAGGCCCTGAATTCAAGAAAGGGACCTCGAAGAAATTCCTAAAAACCAACACTAGCGGGAAGGAGAATTGTCCAGAGCTCTTGTTTTCTCCTGCCATTAGTAGTCCTTCTCTCAAGATTTCAGAAATTTTCAATCATAATATGAGTGAGAATGAACTCCTCTCATGTCCCAATAACGTTGGAGTCAAGGATTCCACCGCCCTTGGAGAGATCTTTGTGGAGGACCGATCGGAGGGACCTTCGTTTATAGTTGTACACTCAACAGCGAACCGTGCGAAAATAGAGGTAAACTAGCTCGTACCTCCCACCGGAGAACTTGAATCCATTCCTGATGATGACATTCGGGATTTTGTATGTGACGGATGGTCAAATGAGGGCGTTATTCATGGCTACGGTCTGGGCTGGGCCGGTTCAGGGACGGTACGAAGGTCGAGCCATTTCAGCTAGGCATGAACCTGCATTGGACTGGTTAGGTGATCGGTCCGATTCAGGTTCAGAGCTAGGGATTAACGACCCTGAACCGGTTTGGGTACGGTTCATATCGGTTCAATGGCGGTCCGGTTCGGTTAAGGCCCAGCACACCGGTTCAAGTTATAGCTTAATATTCCCCAAATCAAGCGAATTATACTATTCAAGGAAATTGAAACTACAAATCCCAAACAATTGAAGCCACAAACAATTTCTCAATTGAACTAAAACCTAAAGATCTCCAAACAATTGTGGCCACAATTTTTTTGCAATTGAACCAAAACCCACAAATATCCAATTAAATCAAAGATATACTAACTGAAGAAGGAACTAACCTGATGGTGACCACAACTCCACGACACTTCAATGACGCCGAGGACAGCAGCGGCAACACGACGCACCACTGTCCACCAGGCACCAATAACGACAACACTTCAAAGTTCAAACCACCAGCAACGGTGCGGCAACAAGAAAAAGGGGAGCAGCGATGGTGATGGATTAATGATGAATCGATGGTGAAAAGGACTGTGGTGAAAAAGGGAGTGAGGGTAGAAGACAAGAAAAAGACTCGAACTCTCGAAGAACTGACCAGAAGGCAAGGGTTTTGTTTTTGTTTCTCTAAGTTCATTTTCCTTTTGTTTCTTTCTCTCCTTTTTATTTCCTTCTTTTAATTTTTCCTTTTTCTTTTCTTTCTTTCCCTTTTTCCTTCTTGTTTTTTAACATAAAAGAGTATTCAACTACTTGAGTAGTATTGAGGCCCATTAGTAATTAATATTGTTACAAACATGACAAGGATAAAGCAAACAGGCCATGAGCCCAACATCCGAAGATAAAAAAAATAGTAAATTTGAATCCAAAATACAAAATGAGATAATAAAGAACGGAAAAACAACCTATGGAGGATAAATAAGAATATATAATAAATAATTTCATTACAACAAGAATTTATAATGTCGAAGTAACAATTTACAATATATAAGATTTTCTAAAAAATTATTTCTTTATAATAAGAATTTACAATATCGAAATAAGAATATGCAATACATAAGCATTTACAAATATGATAATTTCAGTACAATAAGAATTTACAATAACTAATTTATTTACGATAAGAATTTATAATACAAATTTAAATGCTTACAATTTACAACAAATAAAAATTTACGATATATGATTTACAAGAATGATAGAAAAATTTGTATGTAATTTTTATAATTAAATTAGTAAATTATTGGAAAACCCCCTCCCCCTTTTTGATGGGAGGGGGTTGGACTTACATTTGGAAAACACCCTTCACGTCCTTTGCTGCCCTTCGCCTCTTTCCAAATTGTCACCGACGATCGTTCGTGTGTTTCCGAAGTGACACTCAAGAACGCGCCAGCCCTTGGTGTCTTTTTTAAGTGCGAGGAAAGAGAGTGCGATAAGTGATTGAGGGTGAAGGAGCTAATGAGTGAGAGAAGGAGGAGGAGGGAGGATGGACGGGTGAGAGGACTGAGAGAGGGAGGAGGAGAGAATGAGTAAAAGAAGGAGGAGGAGGGAGGATGACGTGAGAGAGGGAGGAGGGAGGATGGATGAGTGAGAGGAGTGAGAGGAGTGAGAGAGAGGGAGAATGAGTGAGGATACACGAGAATGTTGGATTCCAAAATAATACGACGCCCTCTTGCTTCTAAAAGGAAGACAGAAAATGAACCTATTGCTGCGGTTCTTAGAGAAACCGCAATAATAGATTCAAATATTTAAAAATAATAATCTATCGCTGCGGTTTTTCTTAATAACCGTAGCAATAGGTTGTTGTACACGCTCTCATACACGTCCTCATGTACTCTATTGCTAAGTATGGGTAAAAACACATCAATTCAATAGCAACAATATAATAAGGTTATTTCCTACTAGTGTTTGGTATGCCCGTAATACTTTCCTTCAAGAATTTGGTGTTGTTTGGAAATGGTCTATCTTCTATCCCTAAAGCCTAAAGATTTGGTAATATTGGGAAGAACATTTTGCGTAAGTCTACAACATCCTTCCCCCTTTGAATTTTGCTAAGCTTAATTTTGATGGTTTGAAATTGAAAGATGGTCAAGTCTCTTTTGGGTTTTATATTCGTGATGATTAGGGAAATGTCATTCTTTGTGGATCCATTAGTTCAACTTATTCAATTCTTGTTGCTGAAGCCCGGGGTCTTAGAGAAGGAATTAGAGGTGCTATTTCTTTAGAAATTGTGAAGTTGACTATTGAAGGTGATAATATGGCTGTTATCCAGTCATTTAAAATACTATGGAAAATTCCTTAGGCCATTAACTCTCTTGTCCAAGATGCAGGTGAAGGTTAGAAGGTTTTTGAGAAAGTGCATAGTCCCCATGTGCTTCCGGAAGCGAATTATGCTTCGGATGGGATGGCTGATCGTGGTCACTCTTTTCAAATCTCTCCTACTGCTTTGAGTCATCCGACATGACTTTTTCCATTATCATCCGTAAGGATGCTTTAAGGTGGCCCATGAAATTGGATCCTCCCTAGTTTTTCTTTTCTATTAAAAAAAAAAAATATGATTAAAATTTGTTCATACAAGCATCGAACTGGCCATTGCTCTCATTTTTTAATTGAGAAGAAACAGTTAGCTGGCGAAGTGTTTACCTCCCATGTTTACTTCCCATGTTTACTTTCTTACCTACTTTTTCCAGCCAAACTCACTCTTCATCAGTCATCTTTTCCAACTCACCACTCCCCTTTAATGGACTCAAGTCTCAAGTACAGTCCTCCCTCTCTGTCTTGCCCATTTCTAACCTTTTTTTTTTAGGTAGCTAATTCAACAACTAACATCTTATTTTCATTTTGTTTAGCAGAATCCCAAATGGGACCATCTATTTAATTTCAGAAGTCAATAATAAATATGTATAGATCTGAAAGTTTTAGCATCATTCTTTTCCTCACTTAATAATCAATCACTATAGATAGTGATTGCAACTTCTTTCCAAAACAAATCCCAATCCAAAACTTCAACACAAATGATTCCTCTTTGATCTTCTATCTTGTCGGAAACTTCAATGTCATCCTCAAAAAACAGACCCAACAAAATCAATACCAAGATCAAACCCATCATGACAAAATATTCAACTAACTAATCATCAAATAAAAACCCATTTCAAAAACCAAAATAATGGCACTCATTTTTCTGTTCTTGTGCATGATCTTCAGTTCATCAATGGGGCAAAACAATGATGATGCAAAAGCACTATTAGATTTAAAAGCGTCAGTCGACCCACAAAACAACCTCCCATGGAAGCAGGGCTCTGACCCCTGCACTTGGGAAGGGGTTAAAGAATGCATGAGAGGGCGAGTTTCCAAGTTAGTAGTTGAAAACTACGCCCTCACCGGCCGCATTAGCGGCCGCACACTAAGCCTCCTTGGCGAGCTACGTGTGCTTAGTTTGAAGTCCAACAACCTAAGTGGCGAAATACCCGACATGTCCAAATTGGTAAATCTCAAAGTGCTATACCTTAATCTGAACGAGTTCACCGGGCCTTTTCCGGAGTCTCTGTCCTCTCTTCACCGCCTCAAAATCATCGCATTGTCGGATAACAAGCTATCCGGTTCGATACCCACCTCAGTGGCGCAGCTGCCGAGGCTGTATCTATTGTACTTGGATGGAAATCAATTTAGTGGAAAAATTCCAAGATTGAACCAAACAACACTCAAGTTCTTAAATGTGTCAAATAACCGTCTTTCTGGAGAGATCCCAAGAACTCAAGCGCTATTGCAATTTAACAAATCCTCATTCTTAAACAACATAAATCTCTGCGGAGTACAGATTGATAATAATAACAATGCAGGATGTAATACCCTTCCTGCATTGCCGCCCGCTACGAGTCCAGCATTGTCGATTGTCCCATCGAATCACACCCATCGCACCGCAAAAATCCTAGCCATAGCAATCTCCAGCGGTATCGCCGTCATATTGCTAGTCATCATACTTGCCATCTTCTTCTACAGAAGACGGCGAAGAGGTGAAACCAACAAGGAAGCGCCATTGGAGCAACAAGGGGGTGTGCACAATCCGGCCCAGAGGACAGACAAAGGGGAGCCATCAAGTGGGAGTGGAGGAGGAGATAGAAGAGGAGGGTTTTCATGGGAGGGAGATAAGCTAGGGAAGTTGGTGTTTTTAGGGGATCAAGTAATGAGTTATAATTTGGAGGATTTGTTGAAAGCATCGGCGGAAACATTAGGGAGGGGTACAATTGGAAGTACATATAAAGCGGTGATGGAATCAGGGTATATTGTAACGGTAAAAAGATTGAAAGATGCAAGGTATCCTAAATTGGAGGAATTTAGAACACAATTGGAAGTTTTGGGGAAGTTGAATCATCCAAATATTGTATCATTGAGAGCTTATTTTCAGGCTAAAGAAGAAAGGTTGATTGTTTATGATTATTTTCCAAACGGCAGTCTTTTCTCCCTTGTTCACGGTATGTTTTTTCCGGTGACTTTCACAGTCTCATTATCGTTTTATTCATTTACTCTGTCGGTTCTATAGTTACTGTCTTTTTATTAATAAAAATAGGTTGCAAATTACTTGTCAGGTCAAACTTTGTGGGGGAACAGGTTAGAATTGGGGTCGTCTTAATGAGACTACATGGTCCGTGAACTATTTAAATTCGGCCCGAACTTTTATGAGCCTAATTTATACTCCCTTAGTTTCCTTTTACTGTTCTTATTTGAAATCTTTTTTAAAAGAAAATTAGTTAAAGTATGAATAACTTTCGAAAACGAAGGGAGTACCTAAATCTAGTATAGTTAATGGTATATTTCTCTAAAACTTAACTTGGAAGATAACGATAAAAAGGTTAACAATCTTTGTGAAAGGCTCCAAAAAGAGGATTGTTAAACGTCGTCTCAAAATTAGTTAAAATCTCCCCGAGTCCACTTTGAATAGACTATTATACCCCTTCTCTTTTTTCCACCACCCGCCACCTAATAGACAATTGCCCTTTTTTCATATGAGTTAGATAAAATGATGATAAAATAGTCAAATTGCCCAAAATCTTTACTAAGAAAGGAGGTGTTGCATCAAAATAAAAACAGCTAAAAATGGAAATTGTTGCAACTAAAAAAACAAAGGAAATATTATACATGTAAAAATATTATCATGTGGATCATTTTATATTTGTTTTAATGTGTATGTTCAAATGTTAATATGTGTAAGAATTTGTTGATTTGTCTGAATTATAGTTCAAAAATATGAATGTATATAATTGCTACTAATAATAGACATCAATAATCAAAATTGTTGGTCTCCATTAAATACTGCTATTGGAGATAGGGAGCATATCATGAACCTCCAGGTTTTGTGGCTCATTCTGACAATCAACTGACATGCCAACGCGATCATAAATCATAATCTTTAGCAGTTAAATCAAAGGCGCTATTGATGAAAATTCTGAAGTATTTTAAGTTTTGGCAGATTTAAGTTCTACCACAAGTGCTGACGCTTTCATTGAGTAGGTCCTCTCGGTTATTTGACATTTACTCCGATGCATATGTTGGGTTTCTTGTAGTTGTCGTGTTATCATATCTGCATTGGGCAAAAATTATGGCACAAAAATATAGTCAATTTGGTATCAAATAGGATTAAGTTAATATCAAATAGGGTTAAGTTAGTACCAAGTTAGAATTTGATATGAAATTTTTAAGTTGATCCCAACCATTTGGTATCCAAATAGAGTCAAGTTGGTATCAAATTATAAGTACCAACTTAACTATATATAGGTATCAACAATTTGGTACCATATAGAGTCAAAATTGGTACCAACTTAACTCTCTTTGGTATCCATTTTAGTGTATTTTGATGCCAATTTACAACTTCAGCCTGGAAATTATGAACGTGCCCTTATTTGGTGTAGTATTTGCCTCTTTGGAGACCAACCAATTGTCACCAATACTTTTTCCATATTATAATAGCTTAAATATATATATATATATATATAGGGGCAGGATCACATGAGAATGCTCCTTATATGAGAAATGAGAATGAATCTCAACTACACGATATGAACTCACTTCTATATATATATATATATATATATATATATATATATATATATATATATACTCACGTAATTGCCATTGCAATTTTGTAATTTTTATGATACCAATAGAAATGGTGATTAGTAATGCAGATCTATCAAACATAAACACTTACATACTCACCAAAATACATCATAATTCATAGTAGGACTCTCTCTTTTCTTCTTCTGTTCATTATTGGCAGTATTTACTTCTATTATTTGGTGCACTAGTAGCTGTCATTTGTTAAGCATGTTTCCTCACAACTATTCTCAGTTTTTGTCTTTATGTAAATGCAATTTCCTTATCTAGTTGGCCTCAAAATTTATAATAAAGAAAGTACAATCTAATTATCTGGGCCATTCGTTTGAGTTGTTTTGACCAATTTAGACCGCTCGTTTCGTAGATATGCTAGGTAATCACTGAAAAGTGTTTAACGTGACTGTAGGAGTGGTACTACACGTCTACACGTCCTTTCCCAGACCCCAACTCAGCTTTCCCGTGCACTTTTTAACTAAGATTTGTAACTTTCAGTGTTCGGTAATGGGGCTTTTGGGCACCTAAAAGTCAATTTTTACGCCACAACATACATGTTGATTTTACTAGCTTTTTATCATTGGCTCTTGGTCTTTATTTTGCATTATATAGTCAATACTAGTAGTAGTCGTCAAACGATCAACATAAAACAAGCAATACAATTAGCGGGTCAAGTTAGGCAAGTAAAACAACCAATACCCAATTCCTTAATCGAATTCAACATTTCAATCATAAATTTATTGATATTGATGACGAATTGACAATTATGCATAAAATATGTAAAACCTTAATTGTAAACCTTGCCAAAACCTGAAAAGCTGGCTTTAACAGCTATGTGTTTTTATTATCTTATCTAGATGGCTTGATCTAAAAAAAATATTACCAAATGAGGCCATTAACAACAAAATATCCATGTAATTGGGTATTCTTAGATTTAGGTGTTAAAGAACGTAAGTAACGTTCTGGAATTTTCTTTCTGAATTGCTTTTTCGCCTGTCCTAAACTGAGTTCCAAAAGAAGAAAAATACTACACAATACAATCTTTTTTTTTGGCAATGGACTACACAATACTACTACAGTATACAATATAGTATAGTGACACACAGGATTCCTGTGACTGAAGTATTAATGAGAAACTACTAACTGAGCATTAATTATGACTGCAACTCTATGTTAGCATTGCTTCAAAGGCAAGATCTGATGTTGCAGTTGTACTATACATCAGGTTATCAAAGCAAACACCATTTTCATTGATATAAGTCATCTCTTTAGTAAGCTGTAAATTTTTCTTTTTAAGCTGTACCTTGACAAGCTAGATTGATTACTCTGCTAGTCTGCTTATATAACAAGCTGTCGCTACCAACAAGGTCTTGGATCTCATCTCTCTCCATTTGAAGAAGGTGTGTTATGGGATTATGTAGGAAGATTAATATACAGAAAAAGTGCTAAGTAATGAGAACGATAGCCTGCCAATAGGCGTAAAATGTTGTTCTCTTTCTCAATGCTCCTCTATTGCTAGGCTCAATCTGTATTACGCTGCAACTCAAATAGGCTGAGCTGATTGACTCATTAACAAGTTGACTTGCTATTGGCCTGACCTAGTATTGTTGGGTGCCCACCAGTTCAATAACTAGGTATAGTGACAAGTAACATAGTATAAATAAAGTGAGAATGGTTAGATATCTAAAATTTAGATATCTTAATCATGAGGCTATTTGGGGGTTTCTATAACTTCACTTGAAGTAGGGTCCATCATGATCCGTTTCGATATATGGATATCTATAATTTTCGCTAAAAACTTAGTTATTGAGCATTCAATTTCTAGAAATGGAGGGAGCACACCTCACAAAAAAGGATAGTATTTTATGTAGAACATTGATAGCTTGTTCAAACTATATTATCATACTAATATTTAGTTGCTACTAGGAGTATGACTTTATAGGAATATTAATCAGTACAGCAATACTCCATACTTCTATATGGGTGGAAGATTTGTTGCATGTTAACAGCACAGATGACAATTGCTATTTAGAAATCTTAGATGATTAATTAAGAAGCTCCTTGATATTGCTAAAGGAAAAATGCAACAAGCCTAAGTAAAAGCTGGCTAACTTTCTGATGTTGCATTTAGCTCCAAAAATACTATTATTTTGTATGCCATTGCTTGATTATGCTTGCATAAAATTAGTATCAAGTCTAATTGCTGATCTTACATTTCTGAGCCATCTGCTTCTATTATCAGGCAATAGACCTTCAGGAGGTGGAAAGCCACTACATTGGACATCTTGCCTTAAAATAGCCGAAGACTTGGCTACCGGTCTTCATTACATCCATCAAAACTTTGAACTAGTCCATGGGAACCTGAAATCCTCAAATGTCCTCCTTGGATCAGACTTTGAGTCTTGCCTAACAGATTATGGACTTCAATCATTCAGAAATCCAGAATCCGCAGAAGAACCTAGTGCTGCATCCCTCTTCTACAGAGCTCCTGAATGCCGAGACAACAGAAGATTACCGACTCAAAAAGCTGATGTTTACAGCTTTGGAGTCCTATTACTAGAACTAATGACAGGTAAAACTCCATTTCAAGACCTTGTTCAAGAGCATGGGTCCGACATTCCTAAATGGGTAAGGTCCGTTAGAGAAGAGGAGACCGAGTCCGGGGAAGGGAGTTCAGGAAATGAGACCTCCGAAGAGAAGTTGAGTGCGCTTTTAAATATTGCAATGGGATGTGTTGCTGTTTCTCCTGAAAATCGACCTCAAATGAAAGAGGTTTTGAGGATGATACGAGAGACGAGGGCCGAAGCACATATATCATCTAATAATAGCAGTGATCATTCACCAGGAAGATGGTCTGACACAGTTCAGAGTTTGCCAAGGGAAGAACATCTCAGCATTTGAGATCTGATCAATTTTGTGCCACAAAATTGTTCATTTTTTAGTTATATTCTTCAATTAGGCGTGGTAGTATTTTTTTTTTTGATCCATAGGCGTGGTAGTGTTTTTGGATGTAAAGCTTTCTTTTGGTTATTTGTAGTTATTTCTCCTTTGTTTTTTTCTTCTCTTTTTTTTAGCGTAGCTACTTGGTGGTAATGCTTGATTAATTGATGCTATATCAGTATCTTGCTCCATTTTATGTGAAGCATTACGTTTCTTCATAGTTCCTGACATTTATGTATTTAGACGGTGATCTCAATTTTCTGTAGCATTTTATGTAATTTGAAACAGTGGTGACAGTGGTGAAGCTTTTGACACATTCGAGACACAAATATACGCATTTACTATATTTTCTCATGAAGGCTCAGCTCTCCTCACTTTATTTTCACTTAGGGTCGTTTGGTTCAAACTAGGGGTGCTAACGAGCCAGAATGGCTCGCAAACTATTTGGATTCGGCTCGGTCAAAGCTCGGCTCGGAGGGGCTCGATTCGAGTTCGGGATCGGCTCGAGACCTTAACGAGCCGAGCCTGAGCCTAATATAGTTCGGCTTGAAAGCTCGCAAACACGTTCGATAAAATTTACATTACTATTTATATTTTAATATGTAATCCAACTTGGACCTTAAATAGTACTCCACTAGGCACTAAGGTTCCACATTGGTTAAGAAAACAAGCACCAATCTTATTTTCTTTACAAATAGCTACTATTCCTTACCTCAACTTAGAGTTTGATTTTGTACCTCCTTGGTTGGAAAACAAATTTTATACTCTATTTTCTTCACAAAAGGAATGAAGTATATTTTAAAATATTTGATTATTTAATAATTAAAGTATTTAATAATTGATTATTTAAATGCACTTAGAGTCTTGTTGTTACAAAGTTGGAAGTTTTTTTAAATAAAACATGAAGTCCCACATTGAAAGTTTAGTAAAGTTAAGAGGGAAACCAAGTTATAAAAGAATATGTAGGGTGAGTTTTTTTCTTTAACAAAAGGAGGAGTCCCACATTGAAATTTTAGCAATGCTAAGAGGGAAACCAAGTTATAAAAACATGGATAGGAATTAGGATGAGTTAAACAAAACATGGAGTCCCACATTGAAAACTTAGCAATGCTAAGGGAGAAACCAAGTTATAAAAGCATGGGTAGGATGAGTTTGTTTTTCTTCAACAAACCATGGAGTCCCACATTGAAATTTTAGCAATGCTAAGAGGGAAACTAAGTTATAAAAGCATATGGTGGGTGAGTGAACAAGCTCACCTACTTTCTTGGGCATACATGGCCTATATGGTTGCGCCTACCGCCTAAGTGTAGCTTTAGTTATTGAGTTGGGCCTACGCAGTTGGGCCTAAGCCCAACTTTTTCGAGCCAAGTTTCGAGCCGAGCCTCGAGCCGAGCTTGGACTTTGTCCTCTCGAGCTCGAGCCGAGCCCAAATATTGGAGGCTCGACGAGCTTCGAGTTCTAGCCGAGCCGATCCTCAATCATTCTCGAGCCGAGCCGAGCCTGGACATGTTCGGTCTCGGTTCGGCTCGTTAACACCCCTATTTCAAACTAAAGAATGGAAAGGGAATGGAATGGAATGAAAGGTTGGAATGGAAATGGAATGTGTTACCTTGGGCACTTGTTTGTTTTGATGTAGGAATGGAATCATTGTCCTAATGACTCCCTTACTTTTTGTTTGGTTCAACTTATTAGTAGAATTAGTATTTGATAATATTACTCTTATTTGTATAATCGACATGAAAATATTTTTTTTATATAAATTGTTAAAAAATACATTAAATTTTGAAAATTTCTAAAAAATTCAAAATTTTATAAAAAATTCAAAAAAAATTACACTTATATTAAATTAAAAAAAATCTAAAAAAATGTTATTTTAATGCCTAAAATTTTATATGAAAACAATGTAGCAACATAAGTATTCACTTCCAAACAAATAAGATAACTTCAATTATACTTCTTACATAATAAAAACCAAGTTCTATTTCATCAACTAGCAACTTCTTCCAATAATTATAGGAAAAATGGATCAGAATACCCCCAACTTTGGCCCGTCCGCTTTTAATACCCCCAACTTTGAGTTATTTTTAAATACTCCCAACTATTGGGGGAAGTCTGCCAAAAATGCATCCAGATGACCTGTAACCTGTTAGCAAGGTAATTTTTTTATTTTTTTTTATTAGCTTTTGTAAATTAAACCAAAATTCCCAACCCCTCACCCCCCTCCTCTGCTCATCCCCCCCAACCCAGTGCCACCTTCCCTCACCCCACTACCACCCTTCCCACACCCATCCATGGCTTCTTCTTCCAAATTCTCCGACAGCACATGGCATCTCAAAATTCCGTCAAATCCAACGCCAAGCTGCGCGCGCACGTAAGCTCGAAGAAGAGGATTTCGAGAAGAACCGTTCTGTTTTTCTCGACGCCATTAGAGACGTCGAAGATGCTCCTGATGATGAGGATTATTCAACTGGAATTAGCAATTCTGGGGATGATTTGTTTGGGGATATTGATAAGGCAATTGCCTAGAAAAGGAAAGAGTTTGTGAAGCAAAGTTTGTTGAAACCCAATCCACCCAAAAAAATTGGGGTTGAGGTTGAAGAAGAGGTTGAATATGGTGAATTGCAGCCTGAAGAAGTTGTTGATTTGGAGGAGATTGATGAATTGCAGGGTTTAAGGGTTGTGGGTGAAGGCGAAGCCGAAGACGGTGAAGGATCAGAGGTGGGAGATTATGTTGATGAGAGTGATGAGGTAAGTGAATTGGGTAAGAATGGTTCTAGTTTGTTCGATGATTCATTTGAT
Source organism: Beta lomatogona (assembly GCA_947646795.1). Classification (NCBI taxonomy): domain Eukaryota; kingdom Viridiplantae; phylum Streptophyta; class Magnoliopsida; order Caryophyllales; family Amaranthaceae; genus Beta; species Beta lomatogona. Next base: position 5,006,641 of record CANSNZ010001473.1, read on the forward strand.
ATTAATTTGATAGTTTTGGTAATAATAGTAAAGTTAGAATGACATTAGCTGAGCTTTTAGATGAGTGTAAGGTAGTGCCAATTTCAGTTTATGGGAATTTAGAGGTTGTGATTAGTGGAATTTAGCACGATTCGAGGTTGGTTAATGCCGGGGATTTGTTTGTATGTTGTGTTGGGAGTGAGGGTGAGAGTGAAAGTGATGGGCATTTGTATTTGAGTGTTGTTCTTTGTAATGGAGGTTGAAGTTGAGGTGGGGGGTCATTGGGGTTAGGGGATGGGGGTTGGGGTGTGGGAAGGGTGGTAGTAGGGGTGAGGGAAGGTGGCGGTGGGTGGTGGGGGGAGGGGGTTCTTTGGGTTTCGGGAGTGGTGTGAAGGGAAGGGGGGTTTCTCGGTAGGAAGGGGTGGGGGAGGAGGGAGAAAGAGGAAGGAGAGGGGAACCGGTGGTTGAGGGAGGGGGGGATGGGGAGGGGGTGACAGTAGAAAATGGTAAGGGTGGGGTGATAAAAAAAAATTTAAGTAAAATCAATAAGAGCATGACACGTGGCCTATTAACCTGCTAAACCGGTTCTTTTAGGTCAGGGGTGCATTTTTTGCGGACCTCCCCAATAGTTGGAGGTATTTAAAAATAACTCAAAGTTGGGGGTATTAAAAGCGGACGGGTCAAAGTTGGGGGTATTCTTATCCATTTTTCGATAATTATATCCAAAACGTATGCATATATTTATAAGATAAACATGACAAAAGTTTGAAAACTAAACGGTAACAACCAAATTGATCAAAAGCATACAAGGGAGACACTAGTAGAATAAATGCTTATTGCTGCGGTTATTAAGTGGCCTATTCTTTGCGGTTTTTGACTGCTGACAATTAACGGCCGCAAAGAATAGGTAATTAAATCTGTTCTTTGCGGTTTTAAACCGCAGCAATATTACAACATATTGCTGCGGTTTCTGGGATAAACCGCAGCAATATAATTTTTTTTTATTATATAAATAAGGTATATTGCTGCGGTTTCTAAGAAAAACCGCAGCAATATAAATATTTTTTATTATAAAAATAAAGTATATTGCTGCGGTTTCTAGGAAAAACCGCAGCAATATTCTGTAGTTAATAATAAAAAATAGGCATATTGCTACGGTTCCTAGCTAAAACCGCAGCAATAGGTAAGAGTACAAGTAAAAAAAATTTTTTTTTTTTTTTGCATTATGTCATCAAATTTGATAATATAAAAATGCTGAAAAAAACTAAAACACAACAAATTCAAAGTAATGATAAACAAAACTTTGTCATATAATTACAATACTAGTTTCAAACACAAATTTCTTATGTAAAAAAAATGCAAACATCACTCAATCATTCAAGAAGATGAACAGCACCACCACGGCACCACCAACGCCACGAACATAACAACACTTTCATCTACCGGGCGCCCGTGCTCGGACCTTTCTCTCTCGGCTACACCTCACGCCGCACTTTCCCCCTTCTCTTTTGTTGCTCCTCGCCGCCCAGCGCAGCACGCCGTGGCGCCGCAGCCCACGCCGCATCCCCCTCCGACTCCCCGGCCGATGCCATCACGCAGCCCCTTCTTTGTTGGTACTCAGTATCCCCGGTTCTGTGCACAAAAATCAAAAATCTACAAAAAAAAACAAAAAATATATTAAAAAAAAAAAAGAAATTGAAAATAAAAAACAGAAACGAAAACAAAAATCTACAACCATATCTAAAAAACGAAAAAAAAAGAAAACGAAAAACAGAAACGAAAAAAAAAAAAAAAATAGATCTGAATCCAAGAAGAAAACAAGGGGAATCGAAGAAAACGAAAAAAAAAAGAAAACGAAAAACAGAAACGAGTTGAACCGCCGGTGTTGATGGCGACGAAGAACGAACGAGTTGATGGCCGGTGTTGATGGCGACGAACGAACGACGAGGAAGCGCCGGTGGCGTGAGGGAGGGTGGAAGTGCCGGTGGCGTGAGGGAGGGAGGAAGTGACGGTGAAGAGAGGGTGAGGCGAGGACCGGCGACGAGTGACGAGTGACGACCGGCGACGACTGAGGGAGGCGTGAGTGAGAGGGAGGCGTGAGTGAGAGAGAGAATCAGTGGGATGATAGAGGAGGAGTGAGAGCAGATCTGAAGGAGGAGAGAGAAAGGAGAAAACGGCTGAAATGAATAGAAGGCTGAAATGCGAGTGTCCCAAACCCTAGCGCCTTTTATATGAATTAAATGAGGATATTGCTGCGGTTTTTTGTAAAAACCGCAGCAATATATTAAAATATATATTTTGTTAATATTATTTAAATATATTGCAGCAATATGTCTGGTCTTTTTAAAAAATTCCCGTTGAAACCATATTGCTGCGGTTTTTTGTAAAAACCGCAGCAATATATTACTCCCTCCGTCCCAGAATACTCTTGACACTTATCAATGCACGTAGTTTTAGATGATAAGATGTTGTTTGGTTATCAATTGTTATTTTATTGAAAAGTAGATATGATAGGAGTTGGTAGTTAGTAAAAGTAGTATTATTTTATTTTATGGAGAGAGAGTGTGGGCCATGGTTAGTGTTGGTGGGTGGTAGGAGTGGTATTATTTTATTTGGAAGAGAGAGAGTGTGGGCCAACTTAAAAGGTAGAAGAATTAAAATAATAGTGGGTCATATCCAAAAATAGAAGTGTAAAAAGTATTCTGGGACAGATGAAAAAGGAAAGTGTAAAGAGTATTCTGGGACGGAGGGAGTAAAATATATTTTTTTAATATTATTTAAATATATTGCTGCGGTTTTGGCCAAAACCGCAGCAATATTTCTGGTCAAAAAGTCAACTTTTTTTCAAAAATTGCCCGTTGAAACCATATTGCCGCGGTTTTTGGCCGAAACCGCAGCAATATCTTTATTTTATATTTTACCTTTTCTTTTTACTTGATATATTGCTGCGTATGGGTAAAACCGCAGCAATACCACCGCAGCAATAAGCAATTATTCTACTAGTGAGACTACTTCTTAAGAAGATCCAACACATATTGCTTCTTCATACTAGGAGGAGCTTGAAGGAAGATCCGAAGCTTTGGTTATTCTCCAATCAAACTGGTGGCAACTTGAAGAGCCTCGGAAGGAGATAAACCTTCTAACTTCATCACCTCCTCTAAGACATTGTTGCTCTTATCATCCTTGAGTTGCTCCCTTTCTTTGGCTTTTGACCAAGCATACGCCATTGTAGCTAGATCTGAGCTCATATCACCAAATATTTTTCCAAAATTGCTCGAAACATTAAGAAGAGCAGCAGACAAGTTCTCCGTTTCATCCTCTTTTTTTCTCCTTTGGTATCTTATCCTTTCCCTTGGGATTCTTCAGCACCTTTGCTTTCTTCATGGGAGGTTCAAGACCCTCACTAGTTGTCTCAATAGCTAGTTTCTTCCCCTTTACTATGGTGGAATCAGCATAATCGTCATCGTCATCATCACCATCAAGTGTCACTCTCTCACTAGTTGTCTTTGCTTCCATTTTTTTTAATTGCTCCAACATATGACTCCGCCACATCTTCAGTAGCTCGATCTTTCCCATAAATTTCAGCAAATGTCTCGAAGTGTGGAAATGGCACCCCATAAAGCCCTTTGGCTGAGCATGGAAAGTAATGTTTAGTCCTTTTCATGACAAGGCAGATTCATTGGAAAAAAAATATGCAATCTACAACATGGATTTACAGTAGATATGTATGCAAGAATCAAGATGTGGTAGAGTAGATGAACCCAAATTAATATCACAAGTGCTAGATTAGGAAGCCCTCCAAATTATTCATTTTTTCCATGCCCACTTATACATTATAAAACACCGAAACAAAGGGTGTTGAACTGAAAAAATAATGACAACGGAGAAAAGCCATAGGAAGTTGAAACATCCATGCTGCCATGCAATGAACACTATTACCAGAACCAGGTATAAAGTATAAACTACATTACTTGGTTTTGAACAGGGAAATTTACCATTGAACGTAAACAAAGTATAAACCATGACTTAGTTAAAAGACAATAGTCATCAAGAAAGAAATTCAACGAAAAGTTTCTACTGACTTAAAGGGTATGCTTAGTTTAGAGAAACTTATTGAGCTAACCAGCTAAACTCTTTAACTGCTTTACAACATAATACACACAATAACCAAAGTACTAAAGAACAGGGCAATATAGAAATTAGATTTTCTATACTATTTGGCAATCTAGATTCTAGAAAAACAAGGCAATCTTGGAGACGACAAAACAAATGTAACATCTGTTGGCATCCTATAATTTTACCATGAATGGAAAATTGAGAGTGAAGTTCTGGATTGAACCAATTTTAGACATAAAAATCAGGGACTGGATTTGGAGTCTGACACTTCTACAGTCAGAAAACAATAATCTCTTACGATCCAGATTGATAGCTCTCGTGTACTACATCCGGACAGAATCGAAGTCCAGATAGTTGCAGGTGTCCACAGGCCAGCCTCAGGTCCCAACATGTAATGACATACTAACAGACTATGATCGAGAAGGAACAATATATTAGCAAATATCAAAAAGTGAGAGAGCGGTATTTACCTTAGTCCAAGTATCAAAAACACTTTTATCTGTTTGGAGCATCTTTCTTTCATCATCCCACGCAAATCCACTAATGGTTAACATCTCAGCCAAAGCACTGTATTTTTCTGACCAATGTTTTAGCCTTGACTCAATATGAGGTTCTGCTCTCAAACCACAAGAAGGCATCTTAGACTGAAGCATTTTCTCCAACTTGTTCATGTAACCTCTTTTAAACCCATTTTCGCTCTTCCATTTGGGGTCGGTAGCCAACTCGTGCAAGGCCTTTATCAGCACCTCATCCTCTTTTGGAGTCCAATAACGCTTGTTTTTCCCCCTTCCCCGACTACCTCCCTCTTGGCTTACTTGACTTGTTGCATCCCCTTCCATCCTATGAAGTATTATATATTATATCTATGCAAATTAGCAGAACTAGCAGCACAACAATTTTAACTAAAGCAGCAGAACTATGAAATTTCTTCCAAGAATAGCAGAGTGCAACATCTATTTATAGCACCAGATTCAGTAGAAATCAAGAAATTCCAGTACAAGAGCACAACAAAAATGCAAGGGATACAAATTCTAAGATTTTACAAGAGCCAAAAGGACAGAAATGGCACTAGCTGTATCATTTTTACAAGTATGCTATATTCAGCTTTTTGTTTTGATTACAACAAGTCGGCAAACAAAGGATAACTATGCACCAAAGTCAGACCGATAAACTCTTTGACATTAATTCCACCAGTATCAGATGTGTCAATCAAGCAGGTGATAACTATCTACTGCATCCAATAAGATAAAAGCAACATATAAATGAAACTCCTTTTTATCAACCTATTTATACTTGGCATATTTCACACCAGTTTTCGGGTTTGAAGATTAAAATACTGAACAATTTACTTTAACATATAACAGCAAACTAACCAACCTCAAAAAGGACAACTTATATTCAATCCTTTAGCAGCAAGAATCACCAGTATCAGTCATACATCCAAGATAAAAGCAGCAACAATTTACTTCTTTTCTAACTAGTTATCTCCAGTTCTGCATTCATTTTCTATAAAATTTTGTTTTACATACATCAATTTTTGCATATTATGGGGAATATAGAAAACCAAATTGTTGGCGTAGAAATATATTATAAAATTATCAAGTCATATGTTTTACATGCCACCAATTATTTTAATGCTCTGAGTTATAGATCTAAGGCCAAAGCAGGATTAATATCAGTAATTGTTCCTGATAAGCTTGTTACCAGGCAAGAAATCTTTTATATCATAGAGAACACAATGCACATTGTGCAACACAAGATCATTGTCTAAACTTTATTATTTTTTACAAACTTCATGGTCATAAAAGTTATATTCGGAGTTCGATGAGTCATATAAATTCCCCAAGAACACCTTAACTCCTAAAATCATGTCTTTCATAGTTTCTTGTAACTGTAACAGAAGAAGTTTACCATCTATCAGCAGTACAACAAAAGCACAAAGAAAACATCATGGACTTGTAAAAAAACAAGCTAAATATCATAATAGCATAACAATAAGCATAACAATAAGCATTGAGATGATATTTGCCAAAAGTTATCAATAACTTTTATTTATATCCAATATTTGCTACAACCTAAATATCATAGGTACCTAGAAGACTAAAAAAGATCATAGACATTCAACAACACAACTGAAAAATAAAAACATCAATAAGTCCAAGTTCATTACCGAATTCTAGCTCTCCAACTATTAAAGATATCTTGAGCGAGAGTATTTCTAAAGTTAGTCCAGGCATGCGAGGTTTCAAGAGTTGAAATGAACTCCATTTCGTCATCCGAATCATCGTCTTCAGATTCTTCATCGGAATCATAAGCTATGTCATATGTTGGCATAATTCTCCTAATGAGATTGTGGAGTAAACAACATGCCATGGCAATGCGGCCTTGAGTCCGGATAGGAAAGAATGATGGACTTCTCAATATAGACCACCTCCATTTTAGCAAACCAAAGCACCTCTCAATCATGTTTCTAGCCTTAACGTGTTTCATGTTGAAATACTCTTCGGCACTTCGTGGTGGCTTATCGGTCCATTCTTTGAGATGATATCTTTGTCCCCTAAAAGGACCTAAAAACCCATCGCAGTTGGTGTATCCAGCATCAGTCAAGTAATATTTACCTATATTTAAAAAAAAATTACTACATGTTTCCTATATTTAGAAACTTTTTAGATATAGAATAATATGTTAAGTTACCTCGAGGAACCATTAACCCATTTGGCCTCGAAATAGCATTCCGTAGCACACGACAATCATGTGCAGAACCTTCCCACCCAGGTAGCACATAGATAAACTCCAGATTAGGCGTGCAAACCCCTAATACGTTCATGGCTATGGTGTCTTTCCTTGTTCGATACCTTGCTCTATCTTTTGCCGGCACCGTCACGTTAATGTAGGTGCCATCTAATGCACCTAAACAATTCTACAAAACAAGTAATAAACTTTGAATCATTTGAACTCAAAATAATTCAACTACTAATACTATTCAATGGACATAAAGGATTTAGGTAAAATACCTTGAAAGGTTTCCATCTATCATCTTCACAATCTTCGGCTATTGGTGTAGGCTTGGTAAGTAAGTGCTCATGTAACTTTAGGACAGCCGTAAGACAAAGGTGAAACTATCTACTCACCGTTTCTCCACTTCTAATGAAAAAGTGTCCAATAGACCTATGTTTCTTTTGGTGAGCCAATATATACATAAACATAGCTACTATCTCCTCAAGTGACATGTTTCGAGTCCCACTAAGTCCTCCTATATCTCTAAGCATCTCACAAAGCACATTAAAAGTATGTCTAGTCACTAGAATATTTCAAAGCTGCTGCAAAATCTTCAAATCTACTGCGAGCCAATAGACCTATGTTTTTTTTGTTGTGTCATTTTTCATGCACGTGTTGCTCATATGTTGTAAACTTTGGTTTCTGGTCTTTTCTAGATTTTGAGTTTTATTCTTTTGTTCAAACTTCGGTGGAGTAGTTTTGTTGTATCACATCTTTTTTTACTGGAGACTGCTGCTTAAAGAGCTCAATAAGACTTTTATGGTCTTGACTCGTAAGGTTTTATCACCTCAAAGTGTTAATCAATTTCGTCCTATCAGCTTGTGTAACACTATTTACAAGATTATTGCTAAGGTGTTGCTCTTCAGATCGAAGCCTATTATGATGCAGTTAATAGGCCCAATCAAAAATGCTTTTGTACCAGGTCGAAGTATGGCTGATAGTACTATCCTGGGACATGAATTAATTGGTTGGCTAAATAAGCACAATTCAGGGAAAAAGTTTTATGGGGTGTTTAAGGTGGATTTGAAAAAGGCTTATGACCGACTTCGATGGGATTTTGTGATTAGTGTTATGCAGGGTATTGGGTTTCCTCGGGTTTGGACTGATTGGATTTATCAGTGTAACAGTGCAATTCTCCTTGTAGGTCAATGGGGAACCAACTGAGTATTTTTCACCAAAAGTGGGGTTACGACAAGGTGATCTATAGTCTCCTTTTTTGTTTATTATGTGTATGAAGGTTTTGTCTTGCAGGTTAAAGAGGGCAAAACTGAATCATGAAGTAAGGGGGATTAGAGTTAGTCGATGTGCACCGGAAATAAATCAATTTTATTTTTTGCTGATGATGCTCTGATATTTTTTCAAGCCTCTCTAGATTCTTGCCAAAACCTAAGGCATATCATTGATGGCTTTTGTAAAATTTATGGGCAAATGGTGAGTTATGAGAAGTCTGTTATAAAGTTTAGTAGAAATACTCCCTCCACTTTTATACGTTTTATGCGTGAACCTCTGGGGTCCCAAGTAAAGCTGGGTTGGAGGAATATTTGGGTTGTCCTATGGAGGTGGATGGGAGACATACTATGGTTTTTCAGAGGTGGTTAGATAAGCTAGCTAGGAGGATTAGTTCTTGGCAATACTCTTATGTGTCTCAAGCAGGTCGTTTAGTGTTGATTAATTCAACGTTGACATCGATGGTATCACACCTCATGGTAGTTTATCTTTTACCCAAGAAGTTGTTAAAACGTATTTCTTCCTGATTCGCTTTTGGTGGGGTGGTTGTAAGGTTACAAAGCCCATACACTGGAGGAGCAAAGAGTTGTTAATAAAGCATAAATTTGAAGGGGGAGTAGGGCTGTGAGACATCAAGGTCAACATGGCTATGGTTTTTAAGCGAGCTTGGCGTATTCATATGCAACCTATTAGCCTTCTTTCGCAAGTGATTTGTGCCAAGTATGGAACCTCTCCAGTTGCTAAGGCTGTTGATGAGACTCCTAAGAGTTTTTGTTTTTGGAGTATGCGGAGTATGCAAAGAGCTGCAACCGTCATGAAGGGCGATATTGCGCGTTTAGTTGGAACTGGAGCTACAACAAAGGTTATGCAGTACAGATGGGTAGGGGCCAACTTCTTGGGATTAGACAACATTTACATCCTTCTTGTTCTCCGGGGCCTTTTCGTAATAGGGTGAGTGATTTACTTCATAATTAAGAGTGGCGTGGGACTTTGGTATGGCATTGGTTTGATTCTAAAATAGCAAGACGTGTTCTGGCCATTCACCTCTCTTAACATGGGCATGATATGGATTATTGGCAACCTTCAAGCAATGGTGAGTAATTGAGTATACCATCAAATCTGGCTACTGGTGGTTACATACTAAGGGCCACATGTTTCCTGATCGCTTCTGGAAGAAATTTTGGGGTTTACAAATATGTTGCCTTGATAGAAAGTGTTTATATGGAGGTTGTTGCATAAAGCTCTTGCTACAACTACAGCTTTGGGTAGAAGGGGGATTCGTGTTGATGAAGGTGTAAGTTTGGGTGTGATTTCATGGAAACCTCTGAGCATTTATTTCGGGATTGTCATATTGCTGATCATGTTTGGAGGGCATCTTCCTTAGGGATCCAGTTGCCGCAGTGTCCGTCATTGCCATTGCAGGATTGGGTACATAATTTTTTATCGTAGTTTTTGTTTTGTGCATATCTGCAGTTGGTCGAACGTACTCACATGGTCATCCAGTTCATGGCTACGCTGTGGAGTATTTGGTGTCATAGGAATGAAGTATTTGTCAGAAGGGGAACTGTTAATCCAGTTGCCATTCTAAAGCTTATTGAGGTTAATAACAAGCGTGGTTAATGCAGCTCCTAGGTGGTCGTCAAGGTTGATGATGCTTGGAAGGTTACTCAACGAGCATGAACTTGGGGAGCAGCGATTGCCTGGAGTATGTGGTGGAATCATGAAGTTATCAATGGTGCAACTCGTGTGTTTGCCTCTAATCATATGCAAATGAAGCTTCTAGCAATTCTTCATGGTCTTCGTGCAGCAGCACAGATCTCTCAATTAGTGGTAATATAGTCGGATTCGTAGTTGGCAGTTCAAGATTTGGGTGCATATTCGAGTATTAATGTCTTGTATCAATCTATTATTGCAGATATTAGGGAGTACTCTTGATAGCTTAGTTTTCTTTCAATTTCTAAAGTGTCGCGTCAGTTGATTCATGATGCTCATATTCTAGCGGCGTGTGGAAGGAAAGGGCAGTAGGTTTTGGGTTGTGTTGCCAAAAAAAAAAAAAAATTCTTGCTCATTTTTGTTTTTGATGTTTCTTGAATCGGTTTTTTGTTGTTTTGTGCCTTCAGGTGCTTATCATCCGATGACATACTTTCTTCGGGTGGTATACCTGATGTTGGTAAAGGTGTGTCATGCACTTTCATTTGTCGTTAAATAATACTTGTTTTTTTTTGTTCTGAATACCTGCATACCAAATACGTCACTTATTTATGCCGAAGTGGTGATCACTTAGCGAATCTTTTATTATTTTATTACCCTAATTTTTTGCCAAGAAAATCCTACGGGCTATTATTTTTTAATATTTCAAGAAAGTATTTTTTCCCTTCATCGATTAGGATTTTACCATTTTAATGTGAGATAGGTATGAATCAAGAGCTTCTGAATGAACAATATGGGTGGTAAAATATTTTTGTAACAAAGCGTCTTGCGTACGACCAGTAAAACCTATATTATAGGTGTGGCTGCGCGCGTGCGCACCAGTCAGCATTTTCAAAAGCAGAGCGTCTTGCATAAAACCGGCCACACACATAATTATAGGTGTGGCCGCGCGCATGTAAACAACGCGTTGCAAAAATGCGCAATTATTCGACTCAACAACAAACTATTCCTTCCTTTAATAGCGCGCCCTTATTTTCTAGGTAAGAGACAAATTGAAAGCAAGATCAAATCCCTAGAAAGCTTAGAAAATGGCGAGTTGTCATAAAATAGAAGAATCGCAAGAATCCATGTATATACATGAAATAGAAGAATCTATGCTTCAGCTCGGAATACACTCAACCATTGGTGACGAAATTCAGGAATACATTCTCCAGAACAACGAACTACAAGGTAATCCTTGATTATCTAGATTTTTGACGTACAAATATTCTAACTAGAAATCAATGACTATGGTAATCAGTAACCTGAAAGTATCAAATATAAGTAATCCATTATTAAACTAACCAGTAATCCTAAGTATTCGAACTAATGAAATCCACCTATCTATGAATATGTAGCACCTATTTACACTGATCAGGAATGCATGCCTATAATAATCAGTAACCGACAAATTATGAGAATCAGTAACGTCTAAATTTATTAATCAGTAATACACTCATATGTTAATAATTATCCCTAAGTATATGAATCAGTAACCTCTAAATTTGTTAATCAGTAACCCCTGCTTAGGCTAATAAGTAATCCACAGTATCCCCTAAGTAATCCATTCTTATATTAATCAGTAACCCTAAGTATTCGAATAAATGAAATCCACCTATCTATTAATAAGTAACACCTACTTACACTAATCAGTAATCCATGCCTATAATAATAATTAACCCCAAAATTATGAGAATCAGTAACGTCTAAATTTATTAATCAGTAATCCACTCATATGTTAATAATTTACCCTAAGTATATGTATCAGTAACCTCCGCATTTATTAATCAGTAACCATTTCTTAGGCTAATAAGTAATCCACAATATCCGCTAAGTCATTCATTCTTAAATTAATCAGTAACCCTAAATATTCGAATTACTAACGTCCACCTATGTATTAATAAGTTACACCTACTTACGTTGATCATTAATCCATGCCTATAGTAATTGATAGCCCCATATATGAGAATCAATAACGTCTTGATTTATTAATCAGTAATCCACTCATATGTTAATAATTAACCCTAAGTATATGAATCAGTAACCTGTGAATTTGTTAATCAATGATGGTTAATAATCAGTAACCCCTATCTATATGAATTAGTAACCTACAAATATGTTTATCAATAACCTACAAATATATTTATCAGTAACCTACAAATATATTTATCAATAACCTCTGAATATATTTATCTGTAACCTCTACGTATAATATTTCAAACTCCTAATTCGCCGAATGAGCGTGAAACCTAATTGAGTTAATCCGTAATCTGTATAGATGTAGACCAGTAACTCATACTTAAGTCAGTCAGTAACCTATGATAAGCTAATTAGTAACCCAAACTACACATTATAAAAGCATATCTAAGTGTTACAAACATAACAACTAAATCAACCAATTATTGATTATACAGAAAGTTAGGATCATGATGCACAACATTCAGTAGAAGATGAAGAACAAAATAGAATTTTACTTCTTATGCAAAAAGAAGAGGAAGAACAAGAGGAACACAAAGCAAGTTTAGTGGGCTTTACAAGAACTTTGGAAGAAATTCATGAAACATACAAAAAACATGCAAATGCTAAGGGGTTTGGAGTAAGACAGTCCACAACAAGATACACACAAGGGGAGAAAAAAGAGATAAGATCAAAGGAATCTGTTTGTTCAAAAGAAGGGTTTAGATGCAAGGTGCCACTAAAAGAAAAGAAACCCAACAAAAGGACAAAATGTTAGAAAAAAAGACAAGTACTTATTACAAGAACTGGATGTAAGGCTTATATGAGGGCAAAAAGGACTGCTGATGGTAAGTTTGAGGTCGATGGTCAAGTCATTAACCATAACCACGAGCTCACAAGAAGGTCATGACAGCATTTGCATAGGTCAGAACGAAAAATGACTGCTGAAAAAGTAGTTACTATTGATCTAATGCTACAAAGTGGACTGAGACCAACACAATCTTATCAGTTAATGGCGCATGAGGCTGGAGGAGTATCATCAATTGGATATACATAAAAAGACCATCTAAATTACATAACTAAAAAAAACATGAAAGAGATTGAAGGTGGTTATGCCCAACATGTCATAGATTGCCTTTGTCAAAGGCAAACTGAAGACCCATATTTCTTCTTCAGGTTCAAACTTGGAGGAGGAGAAAAAGGGAACAAGCTTACAGCTGTAATTTGGAGAGACTCACAAATGAAGGAAGACTTGGACATGTTTGGGGATGTCATGGTGTTTGATACCACTTATAGAACAAACAAATACAACCTCATTTGTGCCCCATTCGTTGGCATCAATATCCACTGGCAAAATGTGATGTTTGGTTGCGCTTTCATTGTGGATGAAACGACAACAACATTTGAGTGGCTACTAAAGACATTCAAGAAATCTATTGGTGGTCTAACGCCTACAACAATCTTTACCGACCAAGACTTAGCTATGTCAAGGGCAATATAAAAGGTATGTTATCTAAAAACCAGTCTTCATTATTAGTAACGCCATATATCTAATGTAAGTAACTCTTGTATAAAATTAAAAAGTAACCCCATATATCTTGTATAAACATAATAAGTAACCCCCTAAATCATTACCACTAACCCATATAAGATTAAAAAATAACCCACAGAATCTGGAAGTATATTTGAGAACAAATACCAACAATTTCAATAAGTAATTCTATACATTAGTATAAGTGTAACCCATCAAAATGTAGTGATTAATACCTAACTTTACTAATCAGTAACACCCCTAAAATTTTTCACTAACACCTATAAGCTAAAAAGTAAACCACATAATCTGCAAGTATAATTGTTAACAATTACCAAGAATTTCATTAAGTAACCCCATACATTAGTATAAGTAAATCCTGTGTAGCTAATAAGTAACGCATCAAAATGTAGTGATCAAAAGGTAAGTTTACTAATCAGTAATTGTAGAGACATAATGGTATCTCCCCATTGAGTACCCAATGATGAAACATACCATCGTCCTAATTGGTCTGGTCGAAAGGAAGAGCAATCGAATAAGCTAAGCCCAAAAGCATTTCGAAAATATAAAGTCTATTTATTAAATTAAAGCCCAATTTTAAAGGCTCAATTAGTTATTCCTGATAATTAATTTTATTTTTAATATTTTAATATCAATCATTCTTGATAATTAATTTTTAAAAGGATATTTTGAAAATCAGACTTTTATTCCTAAAGATAGCTGATTTCGGATTTCAAAGGATAGATTCTAATCAAAAGATAAAAAAAATCTTAAAACAATAAAAAAAACCTGCCAAAAAGCAAGTGCGCCTGCACAGCAAAGCTGTGCGTCAAGTGCAAAGCAGTTGGTCTGGCGCATGGGCTGTGCATCAAGCGCAAATCGGTGCGCCAGGCGTACCATTTAAATTTATCTTTTCGATCCGTTTTCGGTTTCCTTTGCTTATAAATGCCTCGTTTCTTCGAACGACTTTTGACAATGCTTTCCTACGACTTCTACACATACTCTCAAACACTCAAACTCACATTCAAACTCACATTCAAACGCATTGAAACACATTCATACCTTCTGATTTCTTATTTCAAGCTTCAAGACTGCTCATCCTGAAGATCATTGTATAAGATCCAGGCGACAAAGATATAATTCCTGAGGGTCAATTCCAATTTAATTATTGTTTTACTAACAATCTACTTGTCATGATGTAGATCTTCAAAGAAGTAACGCTATATTGTACATTCTTACCTAATCTCTATGCATGATTGTATGATTTAATGCTTTCATCACCTCTTATGTTTCTTATTGCTAATAAAAGACCTAAATAATTATTCTAATATTAATCAGATAATTTGGACAACCTATTAGGAACCTTGTAATTTTGATTACTTTATAACTTGTCACTAAAAAATAGTCTTTTATATGTTTAATAAACCAACTTATACTAATGTTTTTAGGGTGCTTGAAAGTATTTTCTGGTTATTCTTTTGCATAAATTTTGACATGAATCGATATTTAGTAAAGGACAACAATGCGCGAATGTGGTTCATGATCGTGTTCGTACCCTCACCCCCCGAACTTAATCTATGGTTCATTGACCATTAATGGAGTCATGACAGGGAAATCTACATCGGATAAGTCCCTAAGTTGTTCCTTTGATTTCCCAATATCCAATTAGGTTTATGAGTCTTCCTTTAATGACTTGTTGGCGACTTCAAAGCGTTTTCAATAAAACCTTTACAATAAGGTAGTCAAATACGCGCTCATCCCGCGTAGGCGAAATAAAATCACGCCTACAATTTGGGGACTCCATTAGGGAGTATTTAAAAAAATCAATTTTTTTATAAGAGTGGGATGAAACTCGAAAAATACGATTCATTCTCTTTTTATGCCTTGGAATAACATACTATTTTGCATATGCATGGCTATTGTTTAGGCCACCATAAGGACAATCTTCCTTGCCTCATTAGCGCATGTTCTATGCGTGAGGCCACCACAGGAGGTTTGTGCTTTGTCCTTCCGAAAGCTTCCTGAGGATTGTGTTGGATCTTAGTCATAAGCAAACCCAACCAACCATGGCATTGTTCTCTTGCTCCTGACTTGAGAACTGGAGTGTGTCATACAGGTGGAAGCATGGAAGCAATCTCTTAGTCATGGACCCTTTTCAGCCTTAACCTAAACCTAACTATAGTTGAAACATAGAACTGGACTCTAGGTTGAGAACTTTTGCATCCATGTTATATGACATTTGCTTGTGATTACGATTTTTGCCTGTTATTAATTTGTCAAATTGTTAATGTGTACTGTGCCTAAGATTGCGTCTAAAAACATTGTCAAATTGACCAAACTTTCACCACGCAGTGTGCCTGGCCCACATATATTGCGCCGGACGTAAAGGTATCGCACCGAGCGCAAAGCTGCGCACCAGACGCACAGACATGTGCCTGGCACACAACTTTGCGTGGGGCCCAACACAGTTGCATGGCGCGCAGCCTTAACGTCTCATGCTATTGCATATTCGACTATCGTTTAAGTCCTAACAAGTCTGTCTACAAATTCGTCATTATGTCATGTTTGTCGTCGCGTCCCGAAATTATGTTGGAATTAGTCAAAACCTCGCCTAAATTACCAAAAAGCATGCCGAGGAGCAGTGCGCCAAATACATCTCGCGCCGGACCCGCAGGCTACGCGCAACGCGCAACGTTGTTGCATCACACGCATCCTTTGCATTTCATGTCTTAGTCGATTTAGTCGTCGTAGTGATCGATTTTGTGTTATTTCCGTCTACATTCGCATAAAGTCATGATCATCCTAGGAGTCCTTTTTGTCCAAAAATGAAACACACCTAATGCAAGCACATAAAAATTGATCTTTTCATACATATCATCTAAGGTTGAGTCTATCCTAAAAGTGCATCTAAAAGAGTATCACGGTAGAGTTAGAATCGTCATGCATGTCTACCTCGTTCCATCTCATCCCATCTCTAACAAATCTTCCCTATCATATTTACCCTACCATATTCCATCATTTCAAACAACTCATCTTTTTCAAAATCAATCCTACACACTCTTCTATCCTACCTTTTTCGAAAACATTTACTAATCATCATCCAACCACATGTACAAAACAAAAATCTTTTTTAAAAAAAATTAATCCATCTTGAATCATCAATTATCTTTTCCCAATAAATGATAAAAACAAATGGGTCCCTTTCAAAAACGAATTTCGAAAATTCTAATCCCAGTCCACTCCATCAATTAACAAAACTTCTTAATTCAATCCCTATACACTTGGATTCAATTCTGACCCATGTGCATTAGTTACCATTCTGCATTTATTTTAGGCCCATGTGCATTTGAGTCCATACATTCACTACCATTAGAGTCAATCTTAGGCCCATATAGGTCTAGTTCATGTCAAAATCTAGGCCCATTTTCATTTTTATGTGAATCCTAGTCCAAGTCTATTCCTAGTCCACTCCAATCTAAGTCTAATTCTAATTCTAATCCAATCCAAAGCTTAGGCCCATTCAGGTCCAATTCATTGCCTAGGTCTAGTTTGCATCTCTATGTAAACCTTACTCAAGTTTTCGGACTATAAAAGATCAATTCATACCCTAGGTATAGTTTACATCTCTATGTAAACCCTAGTCAAGTCTTCGGACTATAAAAGCTCAACCCTAGGTCTAGTTTGCATCTTTATGTAAACCCTAGTCAAAACTTCGGACTATAAAACTTCAACCCTAGGTCTAGTTTGCATCTTTATATAAACCCTAGTTAAGTCTTCGGACTATAAAAGATCAATTTATTCCCTAGGTCTAGTTTGCATCTCTTTGTAAACCCCAGTCAAGTCTTCGGACTATAAAAGTTCAACCCTAGGTCTAGTTTGCACCTCTATGTAAACCCTAATCAAGTATTCGGACTATTAAAGATCAATTCATACCCTAGGTATAGTTTGCACCTCTATGTAAACCCTAGTCAAGTCTTCGAACTATAAAAGCTCAACCCTAGGTCTAGTTTGCATCTTTATGTAAACCCTAGTCAAGTCTTCGGACTATAAAAGCCCAACCCGAGGTCTAGTTTGCATCCCTTGTCAAGTCTTCGGACTATAAAAGCTCAATTCATACCCTTCGGCCTAGCCTGCTTGCTCTCTAGTAAGTTCAAAGTATAGTCCAGTATGCTTGCATAGTCTAGTCCAGTCCAGTTCATATCTGCATATGCATATAGTTAGGCCTATGTCAGCATCATGGTTAAGCTCATACTAGTCCAAAACCATATCCATTTATAATCCTCCATTTCAAAATCATTTCCTATTTCCATTTTCCATTTTCATTTCCATTTTGATTTTCCATTTCCATTTCTATTATCATATCCCATTTCCAAACCATCCATCTCATTTCCATTTCTCATTTTGAAATTCATTTCTAAAATCTTACAAGTGAGGTCTACTCGATTTCGTTCATGACCGGTCGAGAGATTACAACTTAGGAACGCCTAGTAGAGGAACGAAAAGGTGAGCCCACTCTAAAGCTCATTGGGCGGGCGCGGATGTGTCGTTGTGCACCGCACCCGACCAAAGATAAAATTTCTCCTACTCTCTTTTACACTAAGCAAGTATAATGGAAGTAGGGGTCGTATCCACAGGGAAACAGGGACGAGTTTAATACTTAGCGGGATTCAATACCTAGATTAAGCTAAGGGCCGAGAAACCTAATAACGAGGGGGGTTTTCAAAGAGTTGTTATTAGACTACAACTAACTAGCATATAAATAAAATGAGAAATCAATATAGGAAGATCTTGAATCCGATTAACATCCACTTCAATTTCATTATCGATCATTGAACCTCAACTCTAATTATTTCCATGATTATCTATTGTTGAGAATTAATCTCGCATTCTCCTTATTCTTAGTTGAATAGCACGATCAGCGTGACTATAAAACCCTAACTAAAGGATAACCTAGTCCGATAGCGTCTAAGTTCAATCCAATAGCAGCAATAAACACAGAGAACCAATAGACCTGCTAACGTCATACAAGCGATAAACATTCAACAGTTGATTCAATTTCCCCAAGAAATAACCAAGACGATCTGCATCTAAGTTACTCCCTAGTTTGCTATCAATTGATAAAAGAATAAAACAATCCAATTCTATTCTTAAATCTAGCATTAGATTAATTACACAATCAAACTAGTAACGTTCCTAGCATAATTATGCAAAAACCATAGAAAACAATCATAGAAATTAAACCATAATCAAAGAAACTAAAGAGAGAGGAAAGATCTCACAATAATGCTTGAAGCTTCATATTAATCTCGTTCAAGAACAGTTCAAGCTACAATCGGCATAGCATAAGCCAATTCCATAATTGAAATCTCTAAAAACTAAACTAGGAAATAAAAACTAAAAAGAGAAGATAAGAAGAGAAGAATGGAGTGTTTGAGATTCTCTCTCCTTAAGTGTGCTGCCCCCTCGGTCCAAAAATCATGTTTAGTATTTATACTAAAGCTCAAAAGTCAGCCGACAATTACACCGACCTAGGGGTCGCGAGGTGCGGTACAGGTCGCACCGTGCGATGAGCTACTGCCTCCAACACGAGCTGAAGAGTTGAGCAAGCCAAGGAAGTCGCACCGTGCGAAGTATCTCGCGAGGTGCGAGCAGGCAGGTCGCGAGGTGCGACCTGCCGTGCTGGGCAGGCTTGCTTCGAGCGCGCGCTGGGCTGGGTGCTACTTGCTTGGTAGGCTGGCGATGGCTGCTGTGCTGCTGGACTTGTGATGCTTGGCGGGCGATGCTGCTGGGTAGGATGGCTGCTTGGTGCTGTGCCTTGCTGCTGTGCTGCCGAGCTTGGTTTGGCTTGGCGAGCTTGCGGTGATGCTTAGCTTAGGCGCACGGTGGAGTTTGGTTGGTGAGACGATGTTGTGGAGTTGTTCCAACCATTCATGCTTCCAAGAGCTCGGAACTTACAACTTTAACAACAATAAATACAAAATTCCGAACTTCCGCTAAGGTCAATTTATATGCAAACATTAACCATTATGAATAAATCCCTTAGAAAAGTGTACCTAAAATACCACAAAAAGATCGGATAACTTGGGCATATCAAATACCCCCACACTTGAACTTTACTCGACCTCGAGTAAACTCAAAAATGAGAATCACCAAATAAATCATCACCCAAGCTATCGACACCAACCTACACTCTCCATCAACTACATCATCATCATCACATCTTAACAACATCCGCTCAAAACCTAAATGTAAGGGACGATGATTCCCCCACACTTAGCTTCAAGCTACTATCAGAAATACAGACGCGACAACAATAATCACCAAACGACAACCAAAATTACAGCTCGCCTAAAACCTCAAAAGATAAACTAAAACTACTACTACTACAACTAATTTAGAATAGCAAGCCATGGAACAAAGACAAAAAGGGATAAATTCCATGCTTACTCCCAAAAACAATCAACCAAAAGAATGTGAAAGCCAACATAAATCTTCACAAAAATCAAGGATGAAATAACCAACCCAACCCGAAAACGCTTTCCACCTTATGACACCATCTTCGGCAAATGAGTTTTCAAAGTATATAATTCTCTCTTTCATCTCTCATTTTGCCTAGGAGCCCTTTCGGGTTTTCATCCTAGCTTCTCACATTTTTTTCATCTCTCTTCTTTTTCCGGCTCACAAAACTCACCCGCTCAATTAGCTCTTTTTTTGCATAGGCCGCCCTTCCGGGTTTTCGACCTATCCGAGCCCCCAATTTTGCTCGAGTCGCCCGCCCTTGCGGGTTTTCAACTCAGCGGGATTCACTTCATCATCAAATTTTTTTATTTTTTTTTATTATTTTTTTTTATTTTTCATTCATTTTTTTTTCATTTTTTCAAATTGAAAGTAATAATTACAACATAGATACATGAGAATGAGAATACCCTCCCCCCTACTTAAACGACACATTGTCCTCAATGTGTCGACAATTAAAAGAAAAAGTAAACTGAAAATGGGGGGGGGGGGAAACCGACAATCGGGTAAATCGAAGATCGAATGCTCAAAACTCATGAAAAGCAATCCGTCAAACTCAAATTTCTTAACAACACCAACTCCAATCTCATAACTCAACTCACAACCCTCTCCCTCGAATCACTCAAACAAATGACAAATTCAAATTTTGTTTAAATTTTTGAGATTTGCACCTAGCTTAAGAGATTGAAAAGATACATTAACAATCTCAACCCTCTAGTTGCACCAACTCCTAGCTATTGAACTCCTCCCAACGGGTTTTCTTTGGTGGATTTTGGGTTCCAAGTGGATTAAGATTGGTTGTGGATCTTTTTAGTGGGTGGGCGGTGGGTGAAAGAAAATTTATTGTGGTGGTGAAAATTTGATGAGAAAATAAAGGAAAAGAAAGAAAATAAAAAAGGGTCTCGGGTTGCCTCCCGAGAAGCGCTGTTGTTTAAAGTCGTTAGCTCGACTTAGTACCTTAATCTCAAAAATTGGGCTTGTGCTCCATGTGTGACAATGGTGGCTCCATGTCAACCTCCAATTCGAGTACCTGCAAAACAAACTGAGAAGAACTCTTGCAATGCATCGTTAGTGGTACATTTTCAAAACAAGGTGGTAATTCAGGAGGCTTTTTCCGCTCTTTCAACTCCGGCACCATAATCTGCATGTTAGTAGGAGATGCACAATCCTCAACCAAGACATTATCAACATTCATTGACTCATCAACCTGCTCAATATCAAGAACATCATGCAAAATAGAGTCAACAATGTTAATAGAGCAAAGAGGGTTATCATCCTTAATCAAAGGCTTAGAATCATTGATTTTAAACACCTCTACCTTTCCCTCAAATTCCATGGTCAAAGAACCAGCGCAAACATCAATTTTAGTGCAAGATGTTTTCAAGAAAGGTCGCCCCAAAAGGATGGGGGTGGCATGCTTATCAGGTTCCATCTCCAAAACATAAAAATCAGCAGGAAATTGCAATTTCCCAACCTTAACTAACACATCCTCTAATTTACCCCTAGGATAAACATTGGATCTATCAGCTAATTGAATCACCACACCAGTTTCATGCAAATTGCCAAGTTTCAAAGACTTATACAATGAATATGGAATCACATTAATTGACGCACCTAAGTCTAACATGGCTTTAGGAAACATGGTGTCACTTATAGTACATGGGATGGTAAACATGCCAGGGTCATTGCACTTTTGAGGTAATTTCTTTTGAAAGACAGTAGAGACATGCTCGCTAGCCTTCACTTTTTGCACTCCCTTTTGTTTTTGCTTTCTTTTCGAAGTACACAATTCTTTAAGGAACTTAGCATACCTAGGTATTTGATTTAAAGCATCAAAAAGGGGAATGTTTACCTCACATTTACGAAAGATTTCGTAAATGTCTTTGTTGCGCTCTGCATTGCGGGTTTCTCTCAATGCCTCGGGAAATGGTGGCTCTGGTTCATATGGTGGAGGAGGTGATTTTTGGACTTTCTCCTCTTGTTGAGGTGGCAATGATTTACAATCTGTTGTCGGTTCATGCTCGATCACCTCTTCCACTATCTCTTTGTCTCGAACCACCAACCTCTCTTTGCTTGCAATTTCCGCTCCACTCCTCAATGTGGTAGCACTCACGTTCATTTTAGGGTTGAGTTATGTTTGGGATGGCAACCTCACCGAATCCCTAGCCTCTAACTTGGTTACAGCTCCTGCAATTTGGCTTACTTGGCTCTCCAAGTTCTTGATGCTCGATCGAGTTTCCTCTTGCAATTGCACCATGTTACCCTGCATGTTAGTCACATTTTTAGTTAAAGCATTTAACATTTCTTCAGTGGACATGCTAGAGCTCGAGTCTCGGCCTTGGGGCCTAGGATAAGGGTGTGGTTGTGGCCTGTTATAGTGCTGTTGTTGATGTTGATTGCCAAATCTGAAGTTAGAATGATCTCTCCACCCTTTCTCGGAAGCATAGGAGTAGGGATCATGTCTCTGTAATGCTTGTTGGCCTTGAAAACCTACAGCTTTGACCTCCTCCCTAAATTCTTCTTGCATTTGAGGGCAAACATCAGTATGATGATCTAAAAAACAAATTCTACAAGCTTTTACCTGTTGAACTCTATTGTTCTTTACCATGAACTCACGCATCATCGATGTAAGAGCTTGTACTTGATCCTCGGCCTTTGAAGAGCTAGAACCTGGACTTTCAACATTTGCTCTACGATGATTCGATCTTCTACTGAACTGTCTCGAGCCTTCAGCTAGTTCTTCAATGAGTTCTCTGGCTGCAGTTGGGGTTTTGTTTATGAAAGAACCTCCACTAGCAGCATTCACCATTCGCACATCTTCGTCAGAAGAACCATTGTAAAAGTACAAAATGAGGTCTTCATCAGAATAGCCATGATATGGACAACTAGCACAAAGTCTCTTGAACCTCTCCCAATATTCGTAGAAAGACTCATCGTGTTTCTGCTCAATATTGCTGATTTCCTTCTTTAATGTTGATGACTTAGAAGCTGGAAAGAACTTCTCAAGAAATCGCCTCTTCATTTCAACCCAAGTGGAAATACAACCAGGAGGAAGATAATATAACCAATCTTTAGCTCCATCCTTCAAAGCAAAAGGAAAAGCTCTCAACTTGATTTGTTCATCCGTTGCTCCACTTAGTTTCATGCTAGTACAAACCACGTGAAACTCCGAAAGAAATTTATTTGGGTCTTCTCCATTGAGCCCATGGAACGAAGGAAGCAAGTGTATCAACCCCGACTTTAATTCAAAAGCAGTGCCTTCATCAAGAGCCGGAAATGAAATGCACAATGGTTGTTGATCAAGGTTAGGAGCCGTGATCTCCCTCAAGGTACGAGTTTCAATTCTCGGAGGCATCTCTTCCTCCACTTCAACGTTAAAAGATGATTCTTGAAAATTTTCTCGCAAAATGTTTCTCCACCTGAAAAGAGTCAATTCTAATTCGGGATCATAATGCAAAGATTCTTTGTTAGTAGTACGAGTGTTAACCATAAACAAAGAGCACAAGCAAAACAATCCAAAAACACACGCTAGATACAAACAAGTAACACCGTTTCCCCGGCAACGGCGCCAAAATTTGGGCGGGCGCGGATGTGTCGTTGTGCACCGCACCCGGCCAAAGATAAAATTTCTCCTACTCTCTTTTACACTAAGCAAGTATAATGGAAGTAGGGGTCGTATCCACAGGGAAACAGGGACGAGTTTAATAATTAGCGGGATTCAATACCTAGATTAAGCTAAGGGCCGAGAAACCTAATAACGAGGGGGGTTTTCAAAGAGTTGTTATTAGACTACAACTAACTAGCATATAAATAAAATGAGAAATCAATATAGGAAGATCTTGAATCCGATTAACATCCACTTCAATTTCATTATCGATCATTGAACCTCAACTCTAATTATTTCCATGATTATCTATTGTTGAGAATTAATCTCGCATTCTCCTTATTCTTAGTTGAATAGCACGATCAGCGTGACTATAAAACCCTAACTAAAGGATAACCTAGTCCGATAGTGTCTAAGTTCAATCCAATAGCAGCAATAAACACAGAGAACCAATAGACCTGCTAACGTCATACAAGCGATAAACATTCAACAGTTGATTCAATTTCCCCAAGAAATAACCAAGACGATCTGCATCTAAGTTACTCCCTAGTTTGCTATCAATTGATAAAAGAATAAAACAATCCGATTCTATTCTTAAATCTAGCATTAGATTAATTACACAATCAAACTAGTAACGTTCCTAGCATAATTATGCAAAAACCATAGAAAACAATCATAGAAATTAAACCATAATCAAAGAAACTAAAGAGAGAGGAAATATCTCACAATAATGCTTGAAGCTTCATATTAATCTCGTTCAAGAACAGTTCAAGCTACAATCGGCATAGCATAAGCCAATTCCATAATTGAAATCTCTAAAAACTAAACTAGGAAATAAAAACTAAAAAGAGAAGATAAGAAGAGAAGAATGGAGTGTTTGAGATTCTCTCTCCTTAAGTGTGCTGCCCCCTCGGTCCAAAAATCATGTTTAGTATTTATACTAAAGCTCAAAAGTCAACCGACAATTACACCGACCTAGGGGTCGCGAGGTGCGGTACAGGTCACACCGTGCGATGAGCTACTGCCTCCAACACGAGCTGAAAAGTTGGGCAAGCCAAGGAAGTCGCACCGTGCGAAGTATCTCGCGAGGTGCGAGCAGGCAGGTCGCGAGGTGCGACCTAGCTCGCGAGGTGCGACCTGCCGTGCTGGGCAGGCTTGCTTCGAGCACGCGCTGGGCTGGGTGCTGCTTGCTTGGTTGGCTGGCGATGGCTGCTGTGCTGCTGGACTTGTGATGCTTGGCGGGCGATGCTGCTGGGCAGGCTGGCTGCTTGGTGTTGTGCCTTGCTGCTGTGCTGCCGAGCTTGGTTTGGCTTGGCGAGCTTACGGTGATGCTTAGCTTAGGCGCACGGTGGAGTTTGGTTGGTGAGACGATGTTGTGGAGTTGTTCCAACCATTCATGCTTCCAAGAGCTCGGAACTTACAACTTTAACAACAATAAATACAAAATTCCGAACTTCCGCTAAGGTTGATTTATATGCAAACATTAACCATTATGAATAAATCCCTTAGCAAAGTGTACCTAAAATACCACAAAAAGATCGGATAACTTGGGCATATCACTCATTAAGCATACTATCACCACCCCAACTTCATTTTGAGTCATGAGATTACTTTTGAGCGCCTTCACTATAGAGGCGCGATGCGCGATGAATTTCACAGGATCTACTCCGAACCCTGCACTTAAAAGAAAATTCAAAAGGTGCAATCTATATTTCTAGTACGAATCTCAACAAATTAGTATTTTATTTATGGTTTCCTAGGATGAGTTAGAGAGTCCTTACTGTAAGCCAATTCTGTCCTTTCCCAT
The DNA here is from genome assembly GCA_947646795.1 of Beta lomatogona. NCBI lineage: Eukaryota > Viridiplantae > Streptophyta > Magnoliopsida > Caryophyllales > Amaranthaceae > Beta > Beta lomatogona. The sequence continues at coordinate 5,031,844 of CANSNZ010001473.1, forward strand.
CGAGTCTATGTCACTATAGGACTTCATTTATTATAGCCTTTCCATTTTCATTTCATTTTATTTTTATTTTTTATTTTTCATTAGCCTTTCACCATCATTTATGCTTCGAATTCAATGATGAAATTTAAATCACTCTAATGACCTTGGTTAATAAAAATAAAATAAAAAATAAAATCGAAAAAATGAAAAATGGACATTCTTTGGATTAAGAGTTATCTCCCTCTTCCCTCCATCATTCCAATAAGCCATAACCTTCAATAAACTATCCTCATCCATGCAATCCAAAAATAAAATAAAAAAAAAGTCCCTTAAGCCATCATCTCCATTAGCCAAATAATCTTTTCAAATCAAAGCTCCAAAAATAACCTTCAAACCTTTCAATATCCTAACCAAAAAAAAAACTTGTGTGCAAGCCCGAGAAAAAAAAAAAAATCAATTCCAGGCAAAATAAAAAAAAAAAAAAAAATCAAAGTGCGAAAAATAAAAAACAAAAGCAAAAGAAAACGCACTAGACAAAAAGAAAAAAATGCAAAAAGAAAAAGCCAAAGGCAAAGAAATAAAAACTCCAGCTAGGCCTAGGGGGCTTGCACACAAGTTCTATCCCCATCCAAATCCTTCAATCCATCAAAACTTTAACCCATAGAATCATAGGCAATTAAACCTTCATCAAAACCTAAAACCTCAATTCTAAAACCTTTGAGTCCTTCATATCGAACCATAACTCCTTCTCTAAGGTATGTTAATCCCGCTGGTTGAAAACCCGAAAGGGCGGCCTAGGCAAAAGTTAGGGCACAAAAAAATTATCGCAAAAAAAAAGAAAAAAAAATATTTCGATCAGATCCAGAACTACGAATGGTCTGATTCCGCAAGGATACGTAGGAATCCTCATCTCGAGGTCCCACCGCTTCAAAAAAAATATAATTAATCAAGATCTCAGATTTGACTTTTCAGAATTCAGAAGCATATTAATTTTTAGATCTCAACATAGACTCGAGTTTGAACCTAGCCACGTCAAAGCCTTTTCCCACCTACATATATATATGAGTCACAAAATTTAAGCCTTTTTTAATTTTCAAAGCCAAGCTCTCTTTTTCCCTGAAGAACTCTCCGATACTTCCATGATCTCTGGCGATATCTGACTTGGGCTCTATCAACTCCCCAATGAAGAATCCCCAGTGAAGAACTCTGAATACCTTCTAATCTAGGCTCAAAATGCCTAATTCAAGACCAGCTTACCCAAAGTGGGAGATTCCTATATATGTGGTGGTTCCTTCAAATCAAACTCCTGAAAAGTTGTAATACGCGGATCTCACTTACGGACCCCGATTATTTACCAAAACAGTTCTCGGAAATCAATCTATCTATTTCTAATCATTCTCTCTCTCAACCTATCCAAACAACCTAATCTTGCATAACCCTGACCTTGCATTACATTTCATCTTTCCTAGCATTACCTAACCCCGACCTTGCATGACGCTTCATCTTCCTTAGATTTGCATAACTTTAATCCTTACATAGTGTCTCATGCATCCTTAGAGAGTCTAAGTTTGCATCTTTGCATCATTATATGCCTTATCTGAGTTGTTTGCTCCTATCTGCTAACATCTTCAACTGCTGATAATCATATTGCTTGTAGTTATTGTCCTGCATACTAACTTTGTTTTGCAGAAACCGACGATTTATAGATCAGTTCTAAACAGCAAAGCGTTTAGAATCGTTCTCCGTCCCGACACCGCATACTTTGACTATTGGTTTCCTGAACCTCAATCAAAGTGGAGGCTTATGTAGACACATAATCGTGTCTCCCCATGGAGTATCCAATGATGAAACATACCGTCGTCCTAATTGATCCGGTCCAAAGGAAAAACAATCGAACAAGCTAAGCCCAAAAGCATTTCGAAAATATAAAGTCTATTTATTAAATCAGAGCCCAATTTTAAAGGCCTATTAACTATTCCTGATAATTAATTGTAATTTAAATATTTTAACATCAATTATTCTTGATAATTAAGTTTTAAAAGGATATTTCGAAAATCAGGCTTTTATTCCTAAAGATAGCTGATTTCGGATTTCAAAGGATAGATTTTAATCAAAAGATAAAAAAAAATCTTAAAACAATTAGAAAACAGGTTGTGCGTCAAGCGCAAACCGGTGCGCTAGGCACACAGTTTCATTTTATCTTTTCGATTCGTTTTTGGTTTCCTTTACCAATAAATACCTCGTTTCTTCGAACGACTTTTGACAATGCTTTCCTACGATTTCTACACATACTGTCAAACACTCATACTCACATTCAATATGCCTAACTAAAGATCAGTGTATCATATATGAATAAACACATAATCTTATCAAACTATATGTATTTGAAGAATATCTATACTAATATATTAAAAGGCGTGTTTGACAATGTATACACGCCATGTGGTACCTATGTTACTCTACTAGAATTATCCAATGAGTACATATGTCATGTCAACCAACAAAAGTAAATTGGCTTGCAACAAGATTTGAACCCGTGATAGCTTGCTATTATACATAGCACAATTACAATCTCAACCAACTTTTAATCATGCTTTAAATGTCCATGTTATTTTGTTTGTACTTTTTAAATTTTGATATTTATTTATTATTATTAGATTTTAATGCGAATGGAAAAAAATGCATATCAAGTTCGGAAAAAATACCACGCGGGGAAATGCCCGGGTCCAAATACTAGTTTTATCCCTAATAACTGCATAGTCTGAAGATTAAAATACTCTTGTTTTTTCAATTAGCTCAATGGACCTCACCATTCATATCGAAGAACATTCTAGTGGCCGGTATATTGCACCATAATATATTCACATGATAGTCCTTTCAATGCATTGATTAAAGATATCAAAAGACGTTCATGGATATTGGCTCACACTAGGAAATCAAAGCTATTTGTGTTAACTTGTTCTGATAATCTTCAGACTTCGGTTGATATTTGGCAACATTTGCATTTTATTGAAACCATTCTCTATAACAATAATTGCTCTCTCAAGTTACTGATTACAAATCACACTAGAGAGGTCACCTGTAGTACTATACATTAAATTAAGTAATCTCCTAACTTGGGGTTAAGTATAATTATCGGTTTTCCTCTCTTTAAAAAACCTCTCTACAAAACCTAACCCCAACTAACTTATCTCCCAGCGCCACTACAGAGCAGGTTTGCCGGTGGCCGGCCAGAGCGCACGCCGCTCACCTGGTCGCCGGCAAGCCTACTCCCCTCCTCTGCCCTCGTTTACGTGTCATGTATGTTCCCCTTCCCTTACCATCGTTTCATCTGTTGGGTCATCTCCCCCTCCCCCAATTGTCCCCACGCCAGTTTCCTGTCTCTCCGTCGCCCCCCCTTCTTGTTATTCCCCGTAGATTAGGGTTTAGCTTTTCCCTTCCTCGTTTTCTCCCTTTCCCTTGTGGTTTCATCTGTTTTTCGTACTTTTCCTCTACCCCTTCCCCTCTACTAGTTGTCGTGGGTTCGAGCGTTTTCCACTTCCCCTTCCCTTAGTGTTTAGTCGTTCCCACGTTTTAGTGGTTCGTCGGGCCTCCCTTTCCCTTCCCCTGTTATGTTTCTCGGGCTTCCCTTTCCCCTTCCCCTCCCCCTCCCCCTTGGTTGTTGGGCTTCCCTTCCCCCTCCCCCTGGTTATGTTAGATCTAAGTATGTTGGTGTTTTTCTTAGGTTGCATGGTAAGTTGCCACATAGTTAGACTCAGTTATTTCATTCGAGTTGCTAAGGATGTTGTTCGTGGTTGGTTATGGCAATCAAAAAGTATTTGCCAGTTGGATAAGGGATGGTGGTTTACTGTTGTCTTAGTAGAATATGTAGGCTTTTCGAAATTGTTGATGAAGGAAAATGTGACTCCAGAGGATGAGAAGTGTGAGCGTGGTCAAGGCGATGAACGATTTTCATGGTTGGGACATGTGTTTTCCGGTCTCACAAACCGGAGGTGTATTCGAGAGCTCAACTTGTTTAGCTCTCTTCTTAGCTTGAAATTGATTTTAATGATCCTTGCCTTGAAAAATTCAAATCTTAAGGCGGCACCCAGAACACTGGAATTATTCAAACTCAACGTGTCGCAATTGATAGAAACATGAATTATTCAAACTCAGCGTGTCACAATTGATGAGGAGGCTAAGAGGATGGCCAGTAACATCACAACGTAATGCCAACTTCGAGACACTTCAGATTATGTAGTACAGAAATAAAATCTTAGCAGCTGCAACTTTTTTTATGTTTGAATGCTAATTTAGGCATCTGAAGACATACTTTGAGACCCCAGGAGCACTCTATTGTTCGCATGTGCTTATCTTGGAATCACTGCGGTGTAATGATTACATTATGAACGACATTGAATTTGCAATTTTCTCCCTTGTACTGATACACAATCCCATAGTTGTTTATAAAGTAAAAGCTGATATCCTGTTCCTATGTAGATGAATTGAAGAACCTACAAGCACTAGATGTGGCTGTAAAATAATATACAGGAGGTGACTTATATTTGTTTGGTATGCTCATTGATCTCTTCTTAGTTCTCTTGACTGGAGAAATAATTTTTCTTGATTACTGAAGCTATTTATGTGCCCAGATGAATTTCAAACTTCAGGAGTTCCCTGTTCTCGAAGGCCTATAATAGGTAATTTCTGAATTTGCTGCTTGTTCCTAGTATTTTTAACTAGTAGGGCTATTGAATCATTTTTCCAAACCTATGAGAACTTGTTGATTGAGATTATAATTAGTGGTATTAATAATCGTGTGTCCATGAATCCATGAGGGACTATATTAGTTCTTGGATATATCGATTGTATATATGTATCCAGTTGAGCATTTTTCGTGTTAAACGTTTGTTTCTATGTTCTATTTTGAGTTAAAACTTCTATCAGCATCATACATTCAATGTTGGTTTTGTGTCAATCGAATGGCTGCTATGAATTTTTGGGCACCTATCATGGGATTTACAGCTTTATAAATAGTGCTGCATGTTTGTCGGTTATAGTGGGAAAAACTTGTTTTGGACTAGCTACCTTCTAGAAATGAAGAGAAGGTGAAAGTTTGCTGTATCAAATATTTATCTCTTGGGGATTGCACATGATGTATTAAATCCTCCTCCGTATATAATTGAGGTAATTTTGTGGTGTTGTATCTTGTAGAGAACTGCAAAATCATTAAATTATCTAGATATATTAATTTTAAGAGAATCTTTGCAAGCTGCATTTCATTTAATCTATTGATTATGCGCAATTGATTTGACATAAATTAAAAGGCCTTTTGTGGTTTAGCTCCTTCAAAGACAGCATATTACTAGAGAACTTTCTTTTTCTTTGACGGGAAGGCTATAGAAGTTTATAACCTTGAAGATTTTTCTAACATGTGAATATGTTGTTGCAATTCATGCATGTTGTTGTGTCTGCCTTACCTTATACATATAAAAAAAGAAAAATTAATTTTAATAATCCAACCTTTAGGTCGTTCGCTCAAATTAATGCCACCTTTTGATTATTTTTTAATAATCCAACCTTCAGTATGTTTCGCTTATTGTGAACCCTAATACCGGTTACCTGCTAAAGTTGTAAAATTAAATATTTTTATTTGTTTTTTTATCAGCTTTTCACTTTTCTCCTATAAACTCTCTCCCCATTCGTTTCTCTCTCTTACCTCCCCTTCAGGCTTCACCACCGCCCACAATTCAATGGCAAGATTGAGCTTCTCCTTTGTTCCTCTACCACCGGCATATTAACTTCAATCAAAATCAAATAAAAAAATTCAAAGGATTTACAACAAAAAAAACTCACCTTCAAGGCGGTGATGAAGCTGGAGCAGTGGAACCCACTGCCTCGGTTTTAACGGGAATTCATATCACCACCGTCTGCCACCAACACAAGGTGGCAGAACCATCATCTCACAAACAACAGTAGCGGCGCGAGAGGATGAGAGACAAAAAGAGGGGCGGCAACAATCACCCACAACCCATAGGCCATAACCACCAACAGGCTCGTACCCCTCTATTTCTCTCACAACTCTTTCTCTTAATTCCTCTCTCTCCCTTGCAACAGACATCAAGGCAAAAGAAACTTGGACAATGCTTGCAAAAAGCTAAAACGATCTCAATCGCCAATTTCTTTTATGTCAATCTAATTCATCACATCACTTCTCGAATTTATTTTCTTCAATTTCGCTTTTCCAATAGTTAAATTGAATTCATCATATCAATTCTTGAATATATTTTCTTCAATCTCGGTTTTCAAGAATCTTGCTTTACATTCGATAGATTGTTAACAATCTGATTATAATTATTTTTGTAATCTAGCTTGGTAAATTGGATTTCATTGGATATTGATGATGATGTGTTTGAGTTTGATATTCTCCACTGATGCACATTCTGCCGTTGTCGGGTTTCGTGCTGTGGCTCGTTGGTTGTGGGTGGCTATTGGTGGTTGCAGTGTTGTGGTAGGAAAGTGCTATGGTTGGATCGGTGGTTGTCAGAGTATTTAGGGGTGGTTGGTGGTTGCAGTGGGGTGGTGGGGCAAGTTGTACAGAGGTTTGGTGGTAGTTGGTAGTAGTGTAGCTATGTGGTGGTGGACTGGTGGTTGTTGGTGGTGTGGGGCAAAATGTCGATGGTTGGCAGTGGTGTTGTTTGCAATGGTAGCGGTGGTGTGGTAGATGGTTGAATTAGTTTTAATTAAGTTACTCCCTTCGTCCCAGAAAGATCTGAACACTTGTTAAGACACGTAGTTTAAGGTAATAAGTTGTGGTGTGGTTATCAAATGTTATTTTATTTAAAAAATAAATGTGATAGGAGTTAGTGGGATATTTTTTATTAGAGGAGAGAGAAAGTTGGGTAACTTTTTATTGATAAAAGGTAGAGTGTGGGCCAAAGATGTGTAAAAGAAATAATATATTAATGGTGGGACCATGCCAAGAATAGAAGTGTTCAAACTAATTTGGGACAAACATAAAAGGAAAGTGTTCAGACTATTCTGGGACGGAGGTAGTAATTAAAATTAAAATTGATTAATTGAATCACAACGAATTAGGCTATGTTCAGTTCAATTAACCCGTTTTATAGGTCACCAACTTGTTTTAACAGGTCAAGGTTCAAAATAACCAGATCATGGTAAAAGGTTGGATTATTAAAAAATAATCAAAAGGTGGGACTAATTTGAGCGAATGGTCCAAAGGTTGGATTATTAGAATCAATTTTTCCTATAAAAAATTGATGGTTGTGTTTCTTCATTAATCTGAATTTAGATGTTTGTTCCTCATTCCAGTATTCATTTAGGTAAATAGTATCATGTGGTACTAAATATCCACAAAAATGTGTATTCTAATTAGTCATTGTTACTCCAGAAAACTTGTATGATGTGTTCATAAATATTAGAGATGATGAAGCTAAACATTGCAAGACAATGAGAGCTTGTCAGACTCACGGGAATCTCCGCTCTCCTCACTCATCTACAGAAGATATTGATGAATCGAAATGTGTCCTCTCTCAAGAATGTGAAGGTATTGTAGATTGTATAAAAAAATCAGTTACAACTATTGCAAAGAGTAAGTAATATACGACACAGGATAATATACAAGTATACAAGATGCTGTACTTGGTTGGGTCCTAGATGATGTAAATAAACAGTGCATTTAGTTATAGTTGAGTATGATGTTAAAATTATAGTTGTTAATATTTTTATGTATCTAATTATTTATGCTTATGCTTCAATTGAGCATAATATGCTTAATAAAAGTGAGTATTGATATATACTATTGATTTTGTATTGATTAATAATGAAAAAAATGCAAAAATTTTTTTTTTTTGGTTTTTGGGGTGGTCAACTGTGCTCCGGTTTTGGGTCAAAACTAGAGCAGTTAACTTGCTTAATTAACCAGCTCTGGTTTTCGCCCAAACCGGATCGGTAAATGATTAACTGATCCGGTTTAGGACCGGATTAGTTAATCATTGTGAACTGCTGCGAGCCCACCTGATTTGGTCCAAAATCGAATCAGTAAGCCCACTTTTGATCAGATCAGATGGGCTTTTTTCCACTAGTGAATGTTCCAAAAGTGGAGCTATCAACATGTGGTTCTTGAGTTGGAGCAGCATGGAGCATGAAGGCAAAAACTATGAGTTTATTTTCTAGGATTCATGACGTAATGGAATAAGGCGTGAAAAAGAACTCGTGGAACTTAGAGTCAAAAGCATTTAAGAGTCAGTGAATCTGTTGCTTATTATTATCTTAATTTGTAGGGATTTATTTAGAGTTTGTTTCTTAATAAATTTCTAGTTGGTTAATTGTTTTTAGATAATATGCATTAGTTGTTTTATGAAAATATTTAGTTTTTTTTTAAAAATAAGTTTAAATAAAATCGGTTTTAATTTAGGATTATGATATTATAATCTTTTATTTATTTATTTATTTTTATCTTATCTGTTTTTGGAAAATAAATAGCCTAGATATATAATACGTATAATGAGTTTTTGTGTGTGCTCGAACTTGTAGACTCGAGTTCCTGTACGAACTGGAACTCATATATTTATATATATTTATGAAAAAGTTTTCAGTAAAATATTTTTGCATAAGAAAAGTGAGTTTTGGAAAAATATATCTTGGATTATATTTTGATAAAAATGTTGCTTTTTCTCCAAGCATTTATTTTCTTTTTTTTTTCCTATTTTTACTCTAACTACTTTATTGTAAACATGACATAAGTTATGCCTAAAACTTTTACTACTTTCTCCCCAAGTTTCTCCCAACGAACTCATCACGGTAAGTGCCTAAAGATTAGGAAACTTACTGTTAGTGGAGTAATAAGTGGGGTAGTGGTTAAGTCTTGTGCGTGCTATGAATAAAGGCTTATGTTTCGTTCCAAAGTGTCTGACTTGTGTCATTCTATAAGGGCGGGCTTAAGGAATAACGTTACGAAAGAATTATATTTTTCTATTCCTCGTTTTGAGTCAGTTTCCATGAGTTCGAAGTTTCTACGAGTGCCATGTTTCTTTACAGTTCTTCAGATTCTATAACCTAGAGTTAAACCAAATTATCAAGTGTTTGTATTGGAGTTTAGGGTTAAAGAGTTTGAGTGAACTCTTGTAATGGGACTTGGTTAAGAGTTTGACTGATTTTTTTTGTATTAAGTTCGAGCTAGGAACTTGAGTATGTTCTTGCGTATACGTAGACTTAGGGTGAAGTCTATCTACAGGTAAAGGGTTTGAGTAAACCTTTTGTAAATAGTTGTGTGAACTCTTCAGAGACTTAATGTTAAGTCTAGAGTATAGAGTGGAACTTGTGTGATACTTGGAATTTTGAGTGGAACTGTTGCGTATATAATAGGTTGTCACAGAAGAAGTTCCCTATTATAGTGAAGAGTATAAATCCAGAGGAAGCCGTGGTTTTTTTCTTGTATTGAGACATGAAGTTTCTATGTAATAAAAAGTAACACCCCCAAATTCCTACCTACTATAATAAATAACATATAACTAAATTAGAGGAATCTAAAGGTATTACCGCAACGATGATACACATATGGTTGAATAATAATTTTAGTAATCAAACTCTTTAACCTTTGAAAATAACACATCGGAAGACTTTTACTAAAAATAACTAAACAACAAGTTGGGGACCCTTTAAGGCCCCTTATTAAAAAATCTCATAAATCCAAAAATCCAAACTTAAGGAAGAAAGGAATATAACACAATGTCTGATAGCAATAAAAATGAAATCCAACTCCAATATCTACCTCCCAAGCATGAACCTTGAAAACCTGTTACGAACCTGCTCCACGTAATTTATAAGAAATTATGGATCATTAAAGAACATGCGACGAAACACACAAAGAACAAGTCAGCTAATACTGAGTATGCACCTAACCAAATTAATAGAATATAAATGCTAAACATGATACTAGAAAACTGTAAACAACCATTCATGCTAAAGTCCTTGACTGCCTGTAGTAGATAAACCTTGAAAATCAGTATGATCATACCCCGACAAGTATCCTTGACTAACTTTACTCAGGAAGCTTATATAACGTATCTAACTCGATAATAATAAAATAGTTTAGAGACTAATTCTACCCCCTTGTTCAATACTCAATAAGGGATCCATCCTATGAGTTTTCATGCCATTCTCTTTCTCTTTAAGTGTCTAAGAATTTTTATTAGGACCGACAAGTGTGAAGAAAAAAAAAAATCCGAACACTTGTAATTTATTTTTATCTTATTAATAATAAAGAGTGATCACACAATAATAATTCACCTTTATTAAACCTTTACCTTGAATTGGGGACTTAAAAAGTCTCCCTAAATAATTGAACCTTGTTCAACATTGACATAACTTGAAATAGTCATACAAGACTCTTAAATCTTGCAAACTTTTCACTTAATTTTAATATGAAGAGGTTGATAAAATAACTCATAAACAACCCTAGTCATGATACTAACTCAAACAATCATGCTACATAAAATAACATGTCTACTGCAAATAAAAAGTACTACTTTACAAACAATAATATAAAGACTATTCTTTTATAGAAATAAAGATCGTAAAATCATATATATTATAAGTACTACCACATCATAGCACACAATTTTTGTTCCCTAATCATAATTCTAAGTTCCATCATGCTTCGTAATAGATAACTAAGCATACTAGCTATGACTACTCACACTACTAGTAATACCTAGTACTAGTATGTAACTTTGAAGCGTGATTTCCACACAACAACGCACTAAAATTTTCATTCTATGAATTAGGTTCCTAAAACATATATGGAGTAATAATTAATACTCGATCATTTCAAATAAAATTACTACTCAGAACCCAAAGAAATCAGATTTACAAGCCACCATATAATCTGAATTTTCTTTTATAGACATCTCGAATCTACACACTATAATTCATTAAACAATTGCTTCAAACTTTAATATTTTAAATCTTTAACCCAAATACCTTTTTGTTTAAATCTTTACAATTGTATACAAAACCGAAATTAATTAACAAAACTCAAAACATCTTTCTTTGTTCCTTTAGTTACACGCACAAAACAACATATATAGCTACTGTTGTCTCTCGCCGTAATCGAAACATAAAACTGTAAAAAAAAACTAATATGAACATAGTGTGCACCTGATCCATATCATGTGAGTTGTAATGATTACAACTTTCAGTTTTTGCCGCGTTCAGTCTTCCTCTCTTTCTCTCTCCTGATAACTTCTTCTAACTTCTTCGTTCTCTTAAAACTTCTGCATTTTTTGTCTAATAAATTAACTTCTTCATTTTCGCTCTCTTCAAGTTCATACTGTTTTTTTCGTTCATTTCTGTTTAATTTCTTCGTTTGAATTTTGCAATGGGAAGGAAGAAGAGCGCTAGTCGCAATTTCTCAAAACGTAGTGGTTTGCGTTCATATCTTGGTGTTCATTCAAAGGAATCGAAGTCACCTGGTGTTCTTGAAACTGCTCAAACTGATGGTAATTATGTCGTTGATTTTCGTTTTTACTTTAATTTCTTAAAATTTCTTATAATCATGTCATTGATTTGTACTTCGCTCATTTTTGTGAGATTTTAATTGTTCTCATACTGAATTTATGTTGATTTATAAGTGTTTTGATGTTGATGTTTGTGTTTTTTAGTTAATTTTCGTTTGACCTAATTTGCGACTTTGTTACTGTTACTTGGTTTTTTGTGCTTTAGTTAGTTTTCCTGTTTGTTATGGTTGATTTTGTGTTGTATATAATGGTTGTTTTACTCTTATTCTGTCTTACAGTGCTTTTAGGTTAACTATTGTGATAATTTGTAATTGTTTATAGTTGTGATGATATAGTATATTTTGACATGATATAGCGTGTTTTGTAAATATATAGTGTATTTGTAATTATACTGTACTTTTTGTTATATATAGTCTTGACATGATAGTGTATTTTGTAATTATATGATATAATGTATTTTGAAATGATATAGTGTGTTTTGACATGATAGTGTTTTGTTGTGATATAATGTTAGTTTTTTGGCATGTGAGTGTGTTTTGCATGATATAGTGTATATTGACATGATATAGTGTGTTTTGACATGATATAGTGTGTTTTGTATAAATATAATGTATTTGTAATTATATTGTACTTTTTGTTATATATAGTCTTGATATGAGTGTATTTTGCAATTATATGATATAGTGTGTTTTGACATGATATAGTGTATTTTGAAATGATATAGTGTGTTTTGCCATGATAGTGTTTTGCTGTGATATAGTGTGTTTTGACATGATATAGTGTATTTTGAAATGATATAGTGTGTTTTGCCATGATAGTGTTTTGCTGTGATATAGTGAGTTTTTTTTGGCATGTTAGTGTGTTTTGCATGATATATTGTGTATATTGACATGATATAGTGTGTTTTGACATGATAGTGTTGCTGTGATAGTTTTTTGGCATGATATAGTGTATATTGACATGATATATTGTGTTTTGAGATTATATGCCGTATTTTGAGATGATATAGTGTGTTTTGACATGATATAGTGTAGTGTAGTTTGACAATGTGTTATGCATGATAGTGTATTTGACATAATATAGTGTATTTTGAGATGATATAGTGTTTTTTGACATGATATAGTGTACTTGGACATGATATAGTGTAGTTTGATATGATAGTGTATTTTAACATGATATAGTATGTTTTGGCATGATATAATGTGTTTTCTTCTGATATAGTGTATGTTTGTTCTGAACAATTGTTTTTTATTGTGGAGCACCCTGCACATGATGCGGGATATCCATCTACTGCACATGATTCTGGAAGACCTAATTCTGTTAATCCTCCTGCTAATGAAGGAGCTGATTCTGCTAATCCTGTTGGTACACTTGTCACTACCAAGTTACCAAGTAAGAAGAGGGTTAATCTTGTAGTTGAAAAGGATAACTTGAAAGCTCCAAAGAAGAGCAAAATATTGCAAGAATATGAAGGACAGAGAGTAAACCTGTTTAAAACCACTTGTTGTGGTAAAAGGCTTTGTGAATTAAATGAAGGTTTGACTGCTGAACAAAGGAAAGCTGTTATAGAAATTGATTTTGAATTTTTTGCTGGATTTAAAGATTTCAAGGACTAACAATTCTTTCAGTGGATAGTTGATTGAGAGGTTTGATGGTGGTTCTGGCATGTTTAGAATTGGTTATGCCAAAGAGTTTAAGGTTAACCAATTTGATGTTTCTGATGTGTTTCAGTTTCCTCTACATGAGGGAAAGGATGTTGTAGATGTGTCTAAGGGAGCTAATGCGGACAATCCGCATTTTGAGTTGAAAGCAAGCTGTAGGGATTATTTTGGAGTTGATCGGGGTAAAGGCCTGATTCCTATGTCTTCTGTTTTTTCTGAGTTAATTAGGTTAGTTGATGGTGGGGAGATGTTCAAAAAGTTGTATGTGTTATTTGCTTTTTCTTCTTTTTTAGCTCCAGTTGCAAATAACACACTTGATTTGAGAATGGTATTTAATTTGCTGTAAATGAGGTTCGCACAATTCCTTCAATGAATCGGTGTAAATATATTTTGGAGAGGTTGAAGCATGATACTGTTTTGTAAAAGAATTCATTGTATACTAAAGGTTCTCGGGGTCATTACACTGGGTGTATAATATTGTTGGAGTTGATTTACTTCCATCACCTATAGATTGGTTATGGTGTTCCTCCAACTCGCCTGCCTCTGTTGATTAATTGGGAGAATGAGTCAATTAGCAGGAGAATTCATCTTGAAGTAAGGTGTGATAAGTTTGGAAGCGGTTTGTTGAATGATACTTATCCGATAAGTGCTAAGTTTTACTTCAATGATGATGGGCATGTTGATTTCTGTCGGATGAAGCCAGTTCAAAAAAAAGTTGAAGTTCAGGTTGTACCACGTTTTGTATCAAGTGATGATACAGAAAGTGATGTAGAAAAGGAGGTTGTGCCAAAGAGGAAGGTGAAGGGAAAGCTTTATATTCAGTTTGAGCTTCCACCAGGAAGTCTCACTAATGAAGAAGTAAATACAAAAGCTAAAGATGTAAGTTGTAAATTTTAGAATAATATTAGTTTTTGATATAGTAGGTTTTGAGTGATATAGTGTGGTTGTATGTGGTATAGTGTGGTTATATGTGATATAGTATGGTTTATGTGATATTGGTGTTATATGATATAGTGTGTTTGTATTTGATATAGTGTATTTTGAAATGATATAGTGTTTTTTAACATGATAGTGTTTTGCTGTGATTTTTTGGCAAGATAGTGTATTTTGCATAATATAGTGCATATTGACATTATATAGTGTGTTTTGACATGATATAGTGTATTTTGAGTGATATAGTGTTGTTTTATATGATAGTGTATTGTTTGTGGCATAGTGTATTTCTGTAATTGTTTTGGTTGTGATATAACATAGTGTGTTTTTGCTCTGATATAGTTGGTGTTATTTTCATATAGTTGGTTTTGATAGAGTATTGCAAATTAATTGTCGTTGTTTTGATTTTTATAGGAGCTTCATGCTTTGTGGTTGATTTGAAAGAGGGATTTGGAAGCTGTCTCCCATTGCCACATTGATGCGTTTAAGAGTTTGAAGGACTCTTTTATGGCAGGTATTCCTTCTTCTTCTGATAATCCTTCCCAAGATGATCTTGACAAAATTTTGTCAAATTCAATTTATCAGAAGTTCTTTGATAAGATGGTATCATTGGCATATGCTGTGAAGGATTTGCCTACTGGTTGGGATGAAGTTTCTAATCCTGCAACTACTGCCTTCCCTACTATTATTGTGACTCAATTGAGTGAGAAGAGCACTGATATCATCAACAACGTTGTCAACAATGTTTTTTATGATGCAAGTGAGTTCATGTATGTGGAGAATACATGGACTGTTTTCCAAAATGTTTTGTCTAGGGGTCCAGCAAAGTCAACTCTAAGGCTGGATGATTATGCAGTTGAGGGTGCTTTCAGTCATCTTTCAAAGATGATGGAGGATTTTGAAAATGTGATGGAAGATTTACCTATATTTTTAAGGGAGGCTGTTGATAATTGTTCTAAAAATCAAGATCTATTAGTTGGCAAGTAAGTTTTTGAATGAAATTTGTTCAACGTATTGTTTTTATTGAAAGTATTCTTACAATTTGTGTTGTTTGTTGCAATGAAGAGCTCTTTAAGCTGGATGAAGTGTTTTTCTCTATTCCTCGAAGTGAGATTTGGATGGTTCGTAGTGAGACTGAAATATTTGAATCAGTTATAGATGATGTTGAGGTTGGGAACGCCTGTCAATAAGTTCATATAGTTAGGTTTGCTAATTAATAATATTTATTGCTCCTGCAATAGTATATAAAAGAACTTGTAGAAATTCACATAAACATCAAGACCTTTTTTATTCCTGCTGCAATTGCAGCATCTTGGTCACTGAATATAGTTATTGGACATTGACCTCTCATTGACTTTTTGAATGTTTCAAAAACCCATTTAAATGATGGTGTTGTCTCATCCGCAAGAAACGCACATGCAAACATTGTGTTTTTCCTATGGTTATTAAATTCCTACAAATGGTGCACAAATGAGATTATACTTGATTGTCCTATATGTAGTATTAAAAACCATAACATCTCCAAAGATTGTGTAGTCCTCAAGCATCATAGAGTCTCTCCAAAACAAGCAACAAACCTTTCCTTCATCATTCAATCTTACTCTAAAGAAGAAGTTACTATCTGTTGCATCTGCTCATAAAGGTTATCAACAACATATTGTGAATCCTTTCCCACATCTGGTTTTATTTTGAGTCTATAGTAGCAGTTGAAGTGGTCCTTCATGGAATGCCCCAATACATCTTCACCACCAGCTTTTGTACTCATGTATCTGAATTAATCTATTGGTCTTAGTCCACACTCTTGCATAGCTTGTATGGTTTATTGCTTTGGATCACTCATTTGATGCTCAGATCTATGAAGGTAATTTATTAGTGGTTCTCTTGTAAGTGGATGATTGTGTTTTATAACATGCTGCACTATCTCATATTGTCCTTCATGGTTCATCCTTGCTCTAATTCGAGCAGGACATTCAGTTCTTGTGTTCATAACTCTTCTTGGCCTCTGCTTTTTAAGGTATTCCCATGTTTTGAATTGCTGTCATGTATCATTATATCTGTATTATTCTCTCCCTGTTTTCTTCGTTTTTAGTATTCCTTTTCCCTTAAGTAGAGCAGACATAGTATTTCTAATGCACCACTGATGTCCCTTCTTTTTTTTTTTTTCTTTTTTCTGTTTTTGGATTTTCTAACACTGAACCCTACTGTAGCAGCATGCTGACAATATAGCTCATGTATATCATCCAAAGTTGGTCTTACTTGACCAAGTAAAACTCCTCCAATTTCATGTTTATTCAATGATTGTTCAGTTGAACCTGATATAAAAGATTAAGATATTTTTGTCACTTTTGCAATAATGTATCTATTTATGATATAGTGTATTTATGTGTGATATAGTATATGTATTTGTGTACTCTAATGCGCTTTCGTACGTAATATTTTCTATATACGCTAGTGTATTTCTGTCTGATATAATGTATCTATTTATGATATAGTGTATGGGTGTGTGATATAGTGTATTTCTGTACTATAGTCCATTATGCGAATACGTAATATTTTTCTTATATTCTAGTGTCTTTTTGTGTGATATAGTGTATCTATTTATGATATAGTGTATCTATTTATGATATAGTGTATGTATGTGTGATATGGTATATGTATGCGTTTTCGTAATATTTTCTATATATGCTATAATGTGTTTCTGTCTGATATAGTATATCTATTTATGTTATAGTGTATTTTGTGTACTATACTGCGTTAGTGTTCCATAGTGTACGTAATATTTTTTTTATATTCTATAGTGTATTTCTATGTGATATAGTGTATCTATTTATGATATAGTTAATATATGAATGATATAGTGTGTTTTATTAAACTTACCTGAAATCACAGCTGAATTAGATTCATCAGTTGATAATATGGCATATTGCTCGTCAACTTGATTTTCGAACTCATCATGAAACATCTCCACATTTTCTACAGAAAATTATAGTGTTACTGCTTTGCTTAATCAAACGAATGAAATAATTATTGACTTCGATGCTGCTACCTTCAAAACTTGGTGTATTATTGAGATCTATTACGATTGGATCTTGATGCTAATTTTGGATTGAATTGTGATGATGTTCGTCGTCGAGTGCTTCAATGCTCCGATTTAAGTCGTCTATATTACATTCTACAATACTCTGATTGAGATCTATTTGCTCAATTAAACTCGAATTTTCCATGAATTTCTCGCCGTTGTTCAATTGAACAGGAAATTGTTGAAGAATCAATTTCGAATCAGTATAGTGTTACAATTATTGAATCAAATAAGAATAATACTTTGATTCTGAAAGAGATGTACGTAAATTTAGGTTTTGTATGAAATTGAGAAATAATTTGAATGAAAAGAGAATAATTTGCAGAAATTTTAGAGCGGAGAATCTTGGGTTTTGGAAATATTGAGATGAGAAAGAAAATCGCAGATTTTGGAAAATGGGAGTGAGTAGTTTGTAGCGGGTCACGTGCCTGGGCCTGGTGCACAATATTTTTAATGTGAACCGGGTCCATGCAAGTCGGAGTGATAAAACAGAGCACCATAACATGATTCTTTTCTTTTTCTTTTTAGTTTTTTATTTCTATTTTTTTGGATGTAAATCAAAAGTAATCTACTTAACTAAATATCTTGATATTGAGATGTTGCTACAGCCTACACAAAGGCGTCAAGAAGAGAATTAATGCTGCCAGATTTTTTTTCTTTTCTTAAGAGGAAATTGGGAACAAAACAGCAACAATAACAACAAATACCTTGTTTTGGTGTCGAAATTGCAATATTTGGTTTTTTTTTAAACTTTGGCGTGATCAGGGGTATATTGGTGATCTAGATTTAATACAAAACAGTCATGAACATCAAACATAACTAAATTTTTTTTTTTTGGCAATTCAAAATTATTATTGACAACTAAAAAATATAGTTTACAAAGACTCCCAGTACACCATCAAAGCAGCCTACGCAGAGGCTAAGACCACCAAACTACAAATGAGCTAACAAAGAAGCAATAATAAAAGAACAGAATAAGCCAAAGCTTAAAACACAAGTAGAGCCCTATCTGCATCATTGCAGTTACAAGCAACCCGAAATATTATTTCTTTAATTTCACCAGCACCTAAGGAGGAACACTCTTGGCATTATAGACTTTGTTGTTCCTTTGTAACCAAACTGCATAAACTATTTCACTAAAAACATAACATAAAGCCTAGACATCCTTCCTTTTCTATGAGCTTTAATGTTAGCTTTCCTAGCCTCTTCAGAGAAGTTTCTTGTGTGATAACTCATATTGAGTTTATCATGTATAGTGTTCCACACTTCAACAACATAAGGACACTTGAAAAACAAGTGCTGCACTGATTCATCCTCAGTCTTACAGAGCTTACAGGTTAAAGAACAAGATATGTTCCACTTACTAATCGAGTCATTGGTGGCCAACTTGTTCTGATTTACAAGCCAAAAAAAACTAAATTGAATAATGAAGTAATATAACTAAGTAAAAGATATCTGTAATTAAATGAGGTGAACTATCCAATTAATGAAGATTGGAAACAGAGTAACGTTTTTGGGAGGAAAAAGGAATGTAGTTCCTTTTTTTTCCTATAACGTGAGAAGAGAGAAAGAGTAACATTTTTCTTGTTTTTACAACTGATTTAACTAGTTTTAGTCAAACCCTAATTAGAAAGGAATAACTAAGTCCTACTAGGTAAGAACTCTTCCATTTTTTAAATCTTTATAAATTCTTTTTTAGGAAAATATCAAAACGTTTTATTAAGCTTTAAAATACATAACTCATATAGAAACATTATAAATAGTCAAAAAATATGGAGTATTACAAGCTACCCCCATTAAAAGAAGTTTCATCCCCGAAACTAAGGGTAACGGAAAACTACCACTAAAATCACAAAGTATAAGTTGGCTTGGAATAATTTATTGACAACGAAATTATATGAAGTAGATAAAATCATAACCGCACGAAATTATATCGGCTATCTACCACCTTTAAAAGAGTGACATCCTCGACGCTCAACATATCTGCTTAAACAACTCTGAATACTTCTTTTTCATTTCATCCTCAGCCTCCCATGTTGCTTCCTCGGAAACATGGTTAGACCACAACACCTTAATAATTCTAACATCTTTATTTCTCGTACTACGCACATTTTGATCTAAAATCTTCACTGGTCTTTCCTCATAAGATAGGATTTCATATAACTCAATCGTTTCGGGTTGAAGCACATGCGAAACGTCTGGAATAAATCTCTTGAGTTATGACACATGAAAAACATCATGCACACGCTCTAACGCATTTGGTAGAGATAATTAGTGGGCTACTTTCCCAATTCTTTTCACAATGTCATAAGGTCCAATAAACTTCGGGCTCAATTTCCCCTTCTTTCCAAACCTCATCACCTCTTTCATAGGTGACACTCTTAAATAACTTTATCACCAATTTCATACTCTTCTTCCCTCTTTTTCAATTTCTGCATATGATTTTTGACGATCCTGGGCCGCATGAATATTCTCTTGAATAAGCTTCATGTGATTTATTGTGTCTTCTATCAATTTTGGTTCCAACGCCACAATCTCACTTATATATTATTCCAACACACTGGAGTTCAACACTTCCTACCATAAAGTGCTTCAAATGTTGTCATTTCAATGCGTGCATGATGACTATTGTTGTATGAGAATTCAATGAGATCCAAATGATCATCCCACAAAACATGAAACTCCATAACATAAGCTCTCAACATATCTTCTAATGTTTGAATGGTTCTCTCGATCCGACCACCCGTTGCAGGGTGAAAAGCAGTACTCTTCTTGAGAAGTTTAGTGACAATAGCTTTCTAAAACGCCTTCCAAAAGGTGTATATATAGGAATCTTGAATCCCTGTCGGAAACTATGTCTAAAGGTACTTCATGGAGTATGACAGCATGCTTAATGTAGGCCTTTCCTAGTTGCTCCATCTTCCAATTCTCCTTCATAGGTATGAATACAACAGATTTTGTTAAGTGATCAACTACCACCCAAATTGTATCCAATCCTCCTCTTGTCTTTGGCATCGCAGTGACAAAGTCCATAGCTATCGAGTCCCACTTCCAAACTAGAACATCTCGGGGGTGAATATTTCCCGAAGGTCTCTTATGTTCACTCTTGACCTTTTGACATGTCAAACATCATGAGACAAACTCTGCTACTTCTCTCTTCATCCTAGGCCACCAAAATATTTTATCAAGTCTTTATAAAGCTTGTCTCTTCTAGGATGCACAAAATAAGGTGTACTGTGAGCTTCCTCCATGATGATCTTCTTCAACTCCTCACACTTTTTAGGCACACACCATCTCCCCTTGTAGCGTATGATTCCATTTTCTTGAATTTTGAACCCTTCAGCTTTACCTTCTTTTAATTTTTCCTTTAGCCTTACTAGCTTCAAATCACCACACTGATTAATAATGATTTCTTGGAAGAAAGATGGTTGTATGGTCAAGGCATTCAAGCTACCTTTTAATTCTCCTAGGAGAACCACCTCTATGTTTAACCTCTGAAATACCTTTAATAAGTTTACTAGCTACAACCAAGGCGTTCACTCCATGGCTCGCCTACCTACTCAATGCATCAGCCACCACATTGGCCTTCCCTTCATGATACTAGATATCAAGGTCATAGTCTTTAATCAACTCTAACTACCTCCTCTGCCTCATGTTAAGATCCTTCGGAGTGATGATTCTTCGGAGTAGACATCAAAACCCTCTGTCCCATCTGGCAAAGTCAAAACAGGTGCTGAATTCAACCTACTCTTCAAAGTCAGAAATGCTTTCTCACAATCTTCAGTCCACACATACTTCGTCTCCTTTCTCTTGTGGTTAGTCATAGGCCGAGCTATACGGGAAAAATCATGCACGAACCTTCAAAAATACCCAGCTAACCCTAAGAAACTCCTTACTTCAATAACATTTCTTAGCACTGGCCATTCACTAACAGCTTCAATCTTTGCAAGATCAACATACACTCCCTCCTTGGAAATAAAATGACCTAAGAATGAAACTTTCTCGAGCTAAAACTCACACTTGGAGAACTTAGCATACAACTAATTTTCTCTACGAGTAAGTAAGATTGTTCTGTGGTGATTTTCATGCTCTTCATAGAAATTGGAATAAAACAAGATGTCATCTATGAACACTACAACAAACTTGTCCAAATAAGCTCTGTAAACACGGTTCATAAGGTCCATAAACTAGCGGTGTTCATAAATACTCGACCCGTCGACCTGCTGATCCGCTTCAAAAAAGTCGGGTAGTTTACAAAATAATTTGCATATTCGGGAGGGGTACCCGTCCCGGTTTAGTTGGGTCGGGTCATGGGCCGTCTTTTTTGGTTTAGACGGGTACCCTAAATACCGCTTACTTCCCCCTGCTAATTTGCTAGGCTTAATCTATAAAATATCTAGGGTTTTTTATTTTTTATTTGCACTTTCTTTTTACTCTCCTCCTGCTGCCTGTAGTCATGGAGATTTCATCTCTCTCACCTCTAGTGGTTTCTTAACCCTCATTAATGGCCAAACTCAAGGATGAATCCAGTTTGCTTGGAAACAACGAAACATTTCAATAAATGTACTAAAAGTTTGAAATCCAAAGCATCATTGTAGTAGCTGTTAGTATATCTCGATTCTCAAGCAAGAAGATGAGAGCAAACAAATTCAAGATAATTGGTAAATGTGCAAAAAACTGGTATACTCATTATAGTACACTCAAACAAATTATAAAGATCTATAATTTGGTATTGTCACTCTTTTTTTTTTCACTCAAACTATGGGGTATACAGTAATCTCAATTCACAGCAAAGTACTATAATTTGGTATTTGCACTCTTTTTTTCGTTATCTTTTATTAATTATTCGAATATTGGAAATCTGTATGGTTCTAGATTTTTCAATTGCCTGGGATTTTCGAAATCTTAGATAATTCATATATTTTTGTGGGTACCCAATGACCCGACCTGGAAAACCGGGTACCCGATTTTTCCGGGTCGGGTCACGAGCCGCTATTTTGATTACCCGCAAATACGGGTACCCAAAAAACCGGTATTCAGTTCCGAACATCCCTACCATAAATACAATTGGAGCATTAGTCAAACCAAAGGGAATTACAATAAATTCATAATGACCATAACGAGTCCTGAAAGTAGATTTTGGTATATCTTGATCCGCTATCTTCAATTGGTGATACCCCGCACGCAAGTCTATCTTAGAAAAGATTCCAGCTCCATTGAGCTGATCCAACGAATCATCAATCCTAGGTAATGGATACTTGTTCTTTATAGTGACATTGTGAAGCTCGCAGTATTCAATACATAATCTTAAACTACCATGCTTCTTCTTTACAAATAAGATGGGTGCACCCCATGAAGAGATACAAGACCTTATATAACCCTTCTCTAGTAGATCTTCCAACTGAGCCTTTAACTCAAATATTTCGACAGGAGCCATCCTATAAGGAGCTTTCAAAATCGGCCCTATCCCAAGTAATAAGTCTATGGTGAACTCAACATCCCTCTTAGCTGGCATACTTGCAAATACATCTTGAAACTCATTCACAATAGGGACATCTTTCACTTAAATCTCCTCTTTTTCCACCCTCCTAGCACAACAAAAATACAAGGGAAATCCTTTTTTAATATAGGTTTTCAACCTCAAAGCACTAATAATTCTCACCTGTGGTTTTTGACACCATCTTTGATAAGATATAGAATTTTCTAAAGGGCTTTTAAGATTTACTTTATGAGGTCGACAATCTATTTTAGCTTTATATTTTCTAAGCCAATCCATCCCAAGAATGACATCTAAACCAGCTAACTCAAACTCTATGAGGTCTGAAGGAAAAATTGATCCCAAAATACATATGTTTACACCTTCATGACATTTCATACAATTTACTACTTCGATCCCCAAAAGGAACAACTATAGGTATAGAGATATATAAGACTAAGTTTCTCAACAACCGAGGTAGAGATGAAGGAATAAGAGGCTCCTGAATCAAATAAAATGTTAACAGCTATCGAGTTTATAAATAAAAGTACCCATGACAACATAATGAGACGACTGAGCTTCACCACTGTTCATAACATGGAGCATCCCTGGGGCATTGCCATTTCCATTTTTGTTATTCCCATTCCCATTCCCATTTCTGTTCCCACCTGATTTTCTACCCTGAGCTTATTGAGAATTCTGTCCTTGGAATATGTTCTGAACATTACCATTCTTCCCTCCATTATTCTTAGAACAATTATGATTCATGTTTCCATTAGTACCCTTACTCTTAGAGTAACTCATAGCTCCTATGTCCTATCTTGCCACAATTGTTGCATTCTACCAGATTTCCTTCACAATCCTTACCCGGGTGATTATTGGGACATTTGTTACAGTAGTGGATCCTCTCAGCCCTTCCACCTTTCTAATTTTTGTTGTGTTGACAATTGCAATTGTTGTTTTTTTTCTTCTGAGAATTACCTCCTTGCTTCTGGCGCCAGCCACTAGTACAGAATTGACGATTTGCGTCGGATGTGAGGTGCCTATTTGCGTCGGACATGGGTCCGACGGCACAAGTCTCGACGCAGATCAGTATACAGGATCTGCGTCGGACAACGACGCGACGCAGTTGATTAGCTATTTGTGTCGGACCCTACCTACCATGCGACGCAGATGGAGACGCCAAGATACCCCCACAACAACCCAGCAAGCCTAGGGACCTACCATTTGCGTCGCATGTAGTGCCACATGCGACGCAAATGGTAGGTTTTTGGTTTTTTTTTTTTCGGTTTTTAGCCTTTTCTTTCCACCACCATTCAGATTGCAACATAATAATAAAAAAAAAAATTAAAATACGCTTAATTGCATCATATTTAATAACAATTCCAACATCATTCATATTCCAAACCATGAACAATAAAAATGAAAACATGAACAATTGTTCTGTAATTAGAAAACATGAACAATAAAAATCTAAAATGAAAAACTATACAAATCATGTCTAGAAAGATCGAAATATAAAAGTTTGGTCTGCCATTTCTTCTCTTCCTCCACCAGATCTGAAAAAATAATAAAATAGGCCAATGATTTTTACAGTTAAAGGTTTCCAAAACAAAGAAACTCGGAATTAAAGGTTTCCAAAACAAAGAAACTCGGAATTAAAGGTGAATACAAAAACCTGAAAATCGAAGAACTTTGTGAAATTTATTGAAGCAGGACCCGAACCTAAAAACAAGAAGTGAAATTTATTGAAGATCTGCAACTCCTCGCCGATGAAACTGTGCTGTGCAACGGCATCAACGACTATGCTTCTCCTACCTCCTTCGGCAATATTTTCGCACATTTCAAACACACATAAAAAAAAGAGTTAAAATTAATGAAAAATAAAGAGAGAGAAATCAAATTCAACATGAAATTTTATAAAAATGAAATAAAGACCTTGAGAAACTGAATCGAGGAAGAGATTTGAGTGAGCGAATATCGAGAAACTCGAACCTCTTCGTCGGAGTTTTGAACTGAAATTTTCGTTTGAACACGCAATTGATGAATTCTTCAAAAAAACCTTCTTTATGAAATGAAGACCGATTTTCTGAAATGATCTCAATATATGAAGAAATCTTCTTTCTCTCTCTACTTGAAACAGATCTAGCAGAAAAAAAGAAGCGCTGAAGAAGTGAAGAACACCGGTGATGCATGCGGCGGAGATTTCAAGGAGATGAGCACCGTAGTTGAGGAGAGAGATGAAACAGATCTAGGACAAGGGATGGAAGAGTGAGAAGTTGAGAGAAACGGCTCAAAGGAAATGAATTAAATGGGCCTTTTATATGAGAAGGTTATGTGCGTCGCACATAAGGCCCATGCGACGCACTTAACAATTTTTTTAGGTTAATTTAACCCTTATCAGCTCAAATCATCTGCGTCGGATGGACCATAGAGTCCGACGCAAATAACTTTTTGCATCGCACTGAAGAAATGTGTGACGCAGATAGGGGAGTATCCAAGGTCTGATCGATGCAGCTATGTGCGTCGCATCTTCTCAGTACGCGACGCAAATATCCGGATCCCAACATCTGCGACGCACACGAGCTACGTGCGACGCAAATCGTGTCTGCCATTTGCGTCGCGTCCTTATAATGATGCGACGCAAATGACCCTTCTGCGTCGCATGTTTTCTGATGTCCGATGCAAATAGGCTCTTCCTGAGCTTTTGCGTCAGTTCTTCGAGGGTGCGACGCAAATAAGCCGACGCAAATTGACAATTCTGTACTAGTGAGCTTATCAAACTTTTGAGAATTTTGAACGGGGTTATCCTTTCTATTATCTCCACTGGAGATTGCATGCTTATTACGATTCTGGATACCCTCAAGGTGAGCAACCTTCCGAGTAAACCCTGCTTATCAAACTTTTATTGCTCTTGATCCTAAAAAGAGTAAACCTGAGAAAATGAGTGAGTTCTGGCCTATATCTCTGTGTAATGTGGTGTATAAGCTTATCTCCAAGGTCTTAGCAAATAGGCTAAAAAAGTTCAACCCTCAGATTATTGCAGGGAATCAGAGTGCTTTTGTCCCAGGTCGTCTGATTACTGATAATATTCTGGTAGCCTTTGAATTATTTCATTATATGAAGAATCTAAAATCGGTTGAGGGTTGTGTGGCTATGAAACTGGACAAGTCTAAGGCCTATGATCGGATTGAATGACAGTTCCTTGATGCTACTTTGCGCAAGTTTGGTCTGGATGAGGGTTGGTGCAACAAGGTCATGGAGTGTGTTAAGTCTGTTTTTTTCTCAGTGCTTATTAATGGGCAACCTACGGAGGAGTTTACTCCCACTAGGGATATTAGACAGGGGGGTCCTATTTCTCCATATCTTTTTATTCTGTGTGCGGAAGTTTTTTCTAACCTTCTTAGGAAAGCTGAGGAGCAACATGGCTTACATGGCAATCGGGTGGTCCGGGGAGTTCCTACCATTTCACATTTGTTATTTGCGGATGATTGTATAATTTTCTCTAAAGCTTCCTCAAATGATTCTAAAGTCATTAAAAACTCTTTAGAATTATATGAGAAAGCTTCGGGGCAGAAAGTGAACCTGGATAAAACAAATGTGTCTTCTAGTAACGGTGTTTTGGAGCAGAGAAGGATGGAGATGGCGAGTAGACTAGGGGTTTAGGTAGTTGATAGTCACGATAGATATTTCGGTCTGCCAACGGTGGTGGGCCGTTCTAAGAAGGTGATTACGAAGGGGGTGAAGGAAAAGTTATGGAAGAAACTACAAGGGTGGAAGGGGATGATACTTTCTAAGGCAGGTAGGGAAATTCTGATAAAGGTTGTGGCCCAATCTATCCCTACCTATGCAATGAGTGTGTTTAAGTTTCCATCTTCTTTTTGTGATGAGATTCGATCTCTTGTAGCTCAGTTTTGGTGGGGTTAAAAGCAAGGCGAAAGGAAGATCCACTAGGTGGCTTGGAAAAAATTGTGTCGTTCGAAGCGAGATGGAGGGCTTGGCTTATGGGATTTCAAAATGTTTAACTGGGCCTTATTAGGTAAGCAGGCTTGGCGTCTTTTGAGCAACAATGACTCTCTTCTTTACCAGGTTTTTAAGGCGAAATATTTTCCAACTACCTCATTCATGGACTCACAGTTGGGTAATTTGCCAAGTTATAAATTGGCGCGGCATATGGGAAGCTAAGTGGGTGGTTCGGAGAGGGGTTTGTTGGCGAATTGGAGACGGTGAGACGGTGAAAGTATGGAAGGACTGCTGGATTCCGGGAACACAAACACGGAGAATCATCTCTTCGAGGGGTGAATGTCGTGAAGATTTAAAGGTGGGGGCCCTCATCCACCCTATTTCTCGCACTTAGAACCAAGAGATGTTGTCCACCCTATTCCTCCCTTTTGAGCAGCAGCGAATTTGTAGTATTCCTCTGAGCTCTAGGTGCCCAAATGATTCTGTTTACTGGGACTTAGAAAAACATGGTCATTATATTCTAAAATCAGCTTACATAGCTATTTTTGAGGATGATTTTGGGCGCAAGTTGGAGTCTTGTTCGCATTCACATGAGTTGTGGCAGAAGATCTGGAATAGTTGTGTCCTACCGCGGGTGAAGATATTTGTGTGGCGTGCGTGCCAAGAGGCTCTACCTACAAGAAGTAACCTGGGAAGACGGATTCCCACCTTCAGTACCACATGTGGGGTGTGTGCAAAAGCAGAAGATTCAACTCTTCATGCTCTTAAAGATTGCCCCCTTGCGCGTGCGTGTTGGGCTGCTAGCCCTTTTGAAGAGTTGGCGTCTCGTCCCTGCTGGTCTTTGATGGATTGGTGGGCTAGCGTTTACGCCTTTCTGGAAGCGGATGATTGGGCTGATTTTGTGACTTTGAGTTACGTTGGGCTGTTTGGGGCGCGAGAAATAAGTGGGTGATGGGTGGGGAAAATGTGAATGTTGTGGAAACATGTGAGTACGCTGCAAGAATTTGGTCTGAGGTGCTGAATTCTGCAGAGGAGGGGAGAAGTGCGAAGCGAAAGGACTCGAGTGATGGTGAGGTGCAGGAGCAATGTTGGCTGGCCCCACAAGAGGGATGGGTGAAATAAAATGCAGACGCTGGCAGTGGCGGATCCAGGAATTTATGAATGGTGGGTCACTACCGACTTGATACGGGGGGTTCGGATACGCACACCCATAACGGATAATCCATGAACATAAAAAAAAAACTACTTGAAATAAAATCATTTCATGACTAATTCACTTAAACGATGCAAATTTAATCTCATATCAACGCATTATGCATATATACCAAATAATTTCACATTAGAGGGAATCCTATCCATCTCCAACTAATTCTACCAGCACATAAAACACATAAAATCAAAGGCTCATTCATGGCCTCTCCGAAAACTTCACATGATAGGTCCAATGCTAAAAATCCTAAAACAAGGGTTTTAGTGCATTACCTAAACACAATAAATCAAACCTTCAAAGCTAATCCAATGTTCATAACATCATAGTCATCATTCACCAATTAGCCACTGTAACAAATTAGATTAAATTAACAACAATAAATATAACAATAACAATAGATTTAGGCAGTAAAACTAAACCAAGCAAAACTAAAAACTAAACTAAATCTCTAAACTGAACACATACAAATTCATAACCAGTGGCAGCATTCAGCAACACACAAATTCATAACTAAATGTTTATATCTCTAAAAACTAAAAACTAAACTAGTGGCACCATTTTCGATTGCTCTTTGTTTGTAACAAAAACATAATTAATTTAGCCAAAGACATAAGAATAAAATCTGCAAATCACAACTCCAGGAAGTTTGAATATCAAAAGAAACAGAATTACTGTACAATTCAGAGACCAGTGTACTCAATTCTCAAATAAATAGTTACAAAGTCAGAAACTTAATTGTAATTCTGCTTATTACTAAACCAAGATAATCAATTATTAGAAAATAGACCAAAATTAAACCTTCAATAAACTAAACTTCAGTAAATAGCAAAATGGCTCAAATAACGAAGTGGGTAATACCCAGAACTACGAAAAACGCAGCAATATATAGAAATTAACAACTGCACCTCAAAATTACGAAACCCTAGCTCAAAAAATCCAAGCTTTGATCCATCAATTGATAAAAGAAAATTTTCAAAGTGCTGACATTTTTGGGTTCGAAATTTTAAGTAGCACTTCAAGAGCAGGTGAAAAATGTTTCTTGTAATTCTCTTCAATTTTTTTGGGTTCTAATTTCTAGAAATCAAGAACATATTGTTATCAAATTTTCTACAATCTTAACTTTGTGCAGGTAATAGAAAGGTGGGTTCAGAGAGGAGAGAGGAGAGAGGAGAGAGATTCAGAGAGGAGAGAGGAGAGAGGAGAGAGGAGAGAGATTCAGAGAGAGGGGACAAGGAAAAGAGGAGAGAGAGAGGAGAGAGGAGAGACTTAGCGTGTCGAACGCGTTGGTTTGTTTGTTTTTTTTTTTTTTTTTAATAAAAACTGCTCCATTTTTTTGCAAAATAATGTTGGGTCACGTGACCCACCATGATACAACGTGGCTCCGCCACTGGACGCTGGTGTTAAGGAAGGCTGGGGAATGGGACTGGGGATCGTGTTTCATAATCGACAAGGGGTAGTGCTGTGCTGTGGGGCATCCCGAGGACTCGAAGTGGGGGAGGTTAGGTGTGCTGAAGTCATGGCAATCCGCTGGGGTCTGGTGCTAGCTTGCGAACGAGCTATGATGCACGGACACTCTCTACGGGTCAACGTTTCGCGTTTCCGACACTTTAAACGTTCCCGACACTTCAGGACACTTTCAGACACTCTAAATTTTCTTTTAAAGATAAATAGTAAATTGAAACGAGACCGACATAGTTTTTTGTTACTAGAAGAAATGTTTTCCCTCTCAACCTTACTTTTTCCTTTCAATATCTTTAAATCTCTCAAAATATAGTCTAATCTACTATCAAAACTGTAAAATATCGTGTTCTCTAATGTTTCCCCGCGTTTTCTCACTTTTAGAATTTGCGTTTCCCCGTGTCTACCGTGTCCCCGTGTCCGTATCAGTGTCATGTGTCCGTGCAACTTAGCGAACGAGGATATAAGAAGGTCGAAGTTGAAGGGGACTGTCTGGAGGTGATTAAGGCTCTTCGAGAGCGTGAAGTTGGAGTGAGCATTTTTCATTTGATAGTAGAAGACGTTTTAGATTTACTTAGCTCTTTTGATGTTGTTAAATTTTCTTTTGTTAAGCGTAGTTTGAATAAGGTCGCTCACTGTTTAGCTGATGTCGAGCTTTATGGAGTTGGGGAAAAACGTTTGGGACGAGGATTTCCCTCCCTTTGTTGTTAGTTTGGCTCACTCTGATGCAATGAATTAATCCATTTCTGGATTTTACTCAAAAAAAAAAAAAAAAAAAGAAGAACCCTACTGTTTGTAAACCGCCGCTATTCTCCTTCTCCCTTCCTTTTTTTTTCTCATAAATGGCGAAGGCAAATTACAGAAGGTCTAACAATTGACAATGGCTTGTTTTAATTTTCGCCTATAGATTGTGAGTTGTCTGAAGTTCTTTTCTAGTGCTGGACAATCACTTCTCAAATCGCAAAACTTATCAATTAGTTTTGGTACTGGTCTTTCCATCATGTGCTTTCAACAGTTTTTTTAAATTGTTAAGAGATTGTGGTGAGGCGTACAGATAGGAGTTTTTACTGTATCAATGAATTTTTCATCTTGTTTATTTTTTTTTTTTTTTTTTTGACATCGAGAATCTTGCTTATTGATATGAGAATAGGAACACAATATTATCATACATAGGGGAATTCAGATACGTTCTTTCTCTCTCCTATTACTCTACATTTTTTGTTTGTCTTTGCTATGTAGGAAGATTTTGTGTTATTTATGAATATTTTTTGGGCAGTGAAAGCTCGAAAGGGCATTGACGAGTCAAGAGGAGCGAAGACTCTATGCAATGATGGGAGTGATCGACTTTTGCCAAGCTTTGGTAGATATGCCGATTCTTTGGAGTTTTGTATATCCAATAATTTAATTTTTTTTGCTCATTTATTAGATGAATCTCTGTTATTCATTTTCTTCCGTAAATGTGTCTGTATCAGTTTGTTCATGAAATTTGTAATAGTAAATATTAAAATGAATTTAGTTTTGCATTTTCGCTAATTAGTTATGAGTTTTGCTTTGCTGTATCGTTTTGCCATTTTGGTAGAGCTTTGGCTCGACATATGTATTTCATTTTGGCATAGCAAATTTGTATGGTACATATTATTTGATTTTTTTTTTTAGAATTTTAGTTTTAGTAGATAGCATTAGATTATAGAAACTTTATGTTTAAGATATTATTGGAAGCAATTCATGCTTTGTGTGAATTTGTTTTTAGATACTAACTAAATGTAGTGAATATTTATCTTAACATGATGAATAAAGCAAGCAGAAATTCCCGTTAAATAATACTGTTGTAGTTATTTATACTTCCTCCGTATCAAATTTGGGGGGAATCATTAACTAAGGCAAAGGTTTTAATCTGATTTTAAGTCCATATTAGTTCAACATAACAAAGGTTAATTACTTTTAGTAAGGGTATTTGAGTCATTTCACACTCAAAATCTTTACCAAAAATGGAAAGCAGGCAATTGCTGCATTTAATTTGAAACAACCATTTTTAGAAATTGTTGTATATAATTTGATACGGAGGAAGTATATTGTTTTATAGAAAAAAAGCGTATATACAAGGAGCCTCAAATACAAATTAAGTTACAGAATAATGTATGTATATTGTAACTTATTCTAATTTTTTTTTAAAAATGTATCATAAGCCTAAGATACAGGTTGTGGTCAATAACTGGTTTCAAAGGGTATAGTAAGGAGACTGGTTTTAAATGTTAACTGGTCTCCTAATCTCTTTACATACGATTTGTACGCTTACCTAAGAGACTGTTTTTAGTTGTCAACTGGTCTCTCAAATAAACAAAGAAACCAGGCATCATAACCGGTCTCTTATCCTAGGACACCTGTGAGATGGAGACCTGTTGTAGTCCGGTTTCCTAGGCCTTTTTTTGTAGTAGTGATGTCATGGGCGAGCTGTTGGTTCAATGCTAAGCTCGTTCTAACTTAATTACGTCAAATAAAAGCACGTCTAATTGTCACGTAATTGTAGTTGTACTCCAAATAATTCTATAATTAGTAGGATTAACCTCTATATTACAAACTAACTCCTTATATGTAATGACAACACAACAATTTCTTGTCAATAAGTAACCACACTTAGTTAAAAATTGACCATATATTACAGTTTTATAAACTCATGGCATAACCCACAAACTTTCAAGTGACAACAATTAAATCAATTACTAATAATTAATCAAACAAAATCCTCTTTCCAAAGACAAACTCTAATATAAGAATTCAACACATATAATTAAGTCACTTGACTTTAAGAATAATAGTACATCTTCATAGGAAATATCCCTTTATATCTACTTATTACCTTGCACGTTAATCCTTCTTACTTGTGATAACCTTGTCACTAAAGCACACAATTCCACTCTTAAATAGATGAAGAGCACATTTTTAGTATGTTGAACCCAGACATCTTTAAAAGATAATAAAAAAAATACAAATAATAGTTATACTTAAACACATTACATGTGTACTTATATACCATGAAAAGAACATAAAACACTTAACATCAAGGGAATATAATTTATACGCTAAGCAAATAAATAATGCTTGGCCTAATAACTTAATACTTAGCTCTAAATAAATTCAAAATTACAATCTACATCCCTGTAATCCCCTTTAAGTACCCATTTTATAGAGAGTATTTTTTTACAAAGCGATTTAAAATAATTTATAAAACTAATATTTTTAGGAATAAATACTACAGCTCTGGTACCACTTTGTAACACCGCAATTCCTCCCTACTATAATAAATACCATATAACTAAATTAAAGGAATCTAAAGGTGTTACCGCCACGATGATTGTAAGCACCTCATCGAGTCTCCCTATTTAAGGGTCCAATGAGGAAACCTACCGAGGTATTAGTTGGCGCAACCCAACGGAAGAGCAATCCGAAGAGCAACCCATAATAAGTTTAAGGGAAAATTGATGGCAAAGGTCCCAACTATTGTCGAACATTTTTAACAGGTCCCAACTCTCATTAACCTGCGGAGGTCCTAATATAGGGGGTCATTATTTTTTATAGGGCCTAGTTGACATGTAAATTGTTGGAATGGTTAAATATTCGCTGGTGGGGCCCACTTTTCATCTTTCTTTTAATTCATTTCCTTCTTATTTCTTCTTCCCCTAGTTTGCCTGTAACACCAGTGTCCATCCACGACACCCTACCAACCCGTTTTTATCTGGAAAAAAGAAATTGATACCTCGTAATCATTAAACTGGCTTTGGGTCTCAGACAAACCAGAAAAATCATCAATGTCTTCTTCCTCATCTTGCATTGGACGTCCAACAGCAGAGAAATTAAGAAAAGCAGGGTTTTGCTCTTCGTTTTCTTCATCAACAATTCCTTTCAAGAATCCCCCAATTTTCAAACCAACCCAATTAAAATCAAAACCAAACTAACCATAACTCATCCAAATACAATAAAACATCATTTACTACAACAACAACGATAAAGCGTTATGTCCGAAAATGTCAAAAATAAAAATAGGAGATTTAGGAAAAGAAAAAAAAAATACTTGTTCGTGCTGTTGGTGGCATTTGGGAGGTTTAGTGTGGTTTTTGGAAACAACGGTGGGTTATTCGGCCAGGTTCTTCCCCATTTTCTCTCTCCTCTTTGTGAGTGGTGCTTACACGGTGGTGTTAATGGGGTGTTTTAGTTGATGAGTTGATTGATGTGGGAACTGAGAAGAGAGCGTTGTTGTGGCGAGATGAGTAGCGAGGGTTTAAGAAGATTTTGGTTTTAAACCGGGTTGAGTACCATGGATATATTATTTCACCCTGACCCGAAAATTAATGGATATTTCTATACCCAAGTCAATATGGTCAATGAAATGGCAACCACAAAATAAAACTCCATATCATATATCCAAGAAAGGAAAGCTGGCGGTTGGAACAGAGTAAGGTGGATGGCAGCAGCAGCCCAGCAGGTGGCTGGAACAGAGGAGAGAAAGTACTGGTATAACTTATAAGTGAAATAAGAAAAGCACGAGTGGGGAAAAAAAATTAAGTCATGTGACTTCTAATGAAATCACGTGATGTATTGACCTGCTATAGCAGGTGGGTAACCTGCTGGGCGCTATAAAAAATAATACACCTCAAAGTTAGGACCTCTACAGGTTAATTCAAATTTGGGACCTATTAAAAATGTTCAGTAATAGTTGGGACCCCTGTTATCAATTTTTCTAAGTTTAAAGTGCATTTTGAAATCTTATTGTAAAGCCCAATTAATTGTTAATGATAATTAATTGTATTTTAAGTCCATAAAATATTATGAGTCCATTTAATATATTTTAAAAAGCCCAATTGTTTATTTATTATTTTTAATAAATATTCTAATAATTTAAAATCAAGTTTTTTATTCCGCAAAAGTCAATCCTCGGATTTTAAGGGATGAAAAATATCTTCTAAAACACGTTTATGGAAAAAAGGCTGGCAAATAAGATGGACGCAGGCGGTGAGCCTAGCAGGCCACGTGTTCCCAGAACATTGGCCAAATTGTGTTAGGCGCACCAATCTGCGCCTGATACGTGGATTTGTGACTCACACAGAGTCCTACGCCTGGCGCACTTCTCTGTGTGAGAAGCATCTTTTCTTTTCTATCTTTTTTAAAATACGCGTACCACGTGTACAATTCTTATTGGGCTACCGCATCGGGCACACCAATATGCGCGTGACACGTGGATCTGTGCCTCACACATCAGCCTGCGTCTGGCACAGGGGGTGCGTGAAGCGCAATTTCCTGTCTCCTATAAATACCTGTGTTTTCCCGAATCCAGGACGACTTTTCAATTTATTATTTCTCGAGCACTTAAATCTCAGAATACTTACGAATTATATTTCGAACCTTCAAATACCCAAACACTTTTAATACACCAATCTTTTTCGAGTTTTTTATTATACCGTGCTTTTGGTTCCACGATTACTCCTCTTGAAGGTCATTACGCTCTTCGACCTAGCATAGGTATAATTCCTAAGGACTCTTGAATAATTCTATTGTTTTTATTGCCTTGAAGTTACTAACGATTTCTTGTCATGATGTAGATATTTAATTAATAATCGTTTTCATTGTACATTCTAATCTCTTTTTTACTCTTATTTTTGTATATAATATTCACGTTGTTTTAATTGTCTTGTGCATGATTTTGTCACCCACATGTTATTATAGCTAAACAAGACCTAAAGAACTGTTCTAACTAATTCAGATAATTTAGACAACCTATTAGGAAGCTTGTAATATTATTGCTTAATAACTTGTCACTAAAAAAATAGTCTTTTATGTGTTTCTTGAACCAACTTAGACTAATATTTTTAGGGTTTATAAAAATATTATGTGATTATTAATTTAAAAAAGGTATTCTTTATCCAAAAACTCCCTTGAAAGAAAGGAACGCTCTCCCTCCTAGGTCGGGACCTCGCTCCCTCACTTCGAGGTTGATCTTCAGTCATCATGGCTGACGATCTTGCTTTAAGATATCGGAATTTGAAACTTGATGACGATGACTGTGATGTAGTGAACTTATCGGGATCCGAACTAAAAGAAGCTCATGATATGGTTTCCCTCATGCTCGTAAGGAATTTATTGACAGATATAATATCGAAGCCTTTAAACGAACTATGCAATTGTCTTGGGGACTGTCCCACCAGATCATGATTAAGGTAATTGGTGTTAATTTATTTGCAGTGCAATTTTTTCATTGGAAAGACAAAGAACAAGTTTTGAATGGTAGACCTTGGTGATTTGAACAAAAATTGCTCATTCTGAATGATGTGTCGAGCAACGAACATCCTAATGAAGTAAATTTATCTTTTAATTGTATATCTGATGATGATATGAAATCAACCTGCTCTCCTTTGGCTAGTATTCTAGACTTAGAGACGGATGAATTAGGGATTGAATCTTATCGAAGGGTGAAAGTGCTGCTGGATGTGTCGAAGCCTATTCGTAGGTCTCAACGAATTTTGGGGAAAGATGGCAGGGAGATTAGGGTGACGTTTTAATACGAACGTCTTCCCTTTTTTTACTTTCTTTGTGGAGTCATGGGTCATAGCGAAAAGGACTGTTCGGCGGCGGGAGTCGAGGAGCAAGAAGTGAGTATGGGGTGGGGGTTATGGCTTAAAGCTTCCCCGCGAAAAGGGAGGCAGAGATTAGAGGAGAAGGTGGCGGCAATAATGGGGTGTAGGAGGGCTCTTTTTGTGACCAAAGTGGGTGCTGGGGAGGAAGAGAACCGAAGTATTGTTACTGTCGAGGATTATAGTGTGGTAGTGACTAGTGATTTAGGGGAGATGGAGTCTAGCAAGGAGGAGATGGGAGTGTATGATGACCAGGATGTTGTTGAAAAGGTTGTCGAGCAAAAAGAGGGGAGGGTGAAGGAGTTGAGGGAGGTAGGTGCAAGGGAGAAAGATCAGGAGCAAGAGGGGCTCAATGATTTAAGTAAGCAGGGGATGGGGAGGAGTATAGGAGAGAAGAAGCAGGTGGAGGTTCATGGACAGGAGGCGAGGGGTCCTGATTCGGTTGCGTGGAGTGTAGAGGGTATGTTGAATGAGGTGGAGGATATGGAGCATGATGGGGTGGTAGAGGGTGAGTTGGAGAAGTATGTAAAAAATGGTGAGGTAGGCACAAAAAAGAGAACGTGGAAAAAACTTGCAAGGGGCTCCGAGAGAATTGTGGTGAAGCATGACTTTTTGAGTAGTTCCCTTGGGAAACATGAGAGGATGGACGTGGTGGATGAGCAGTGGGAGGCTCCACCACGTAAGAAAACTGGCATTTCCCCTTGTTCGATGAATCCTAGTGGCACGGTGGCGGAGGTTGGTGAAACCCAACCTCACCAGGCCCAATGAACTACATAAGCTTAAACTGTGGAGGGTTGGGCAATCCCTCTACAGTTGCTAGTCTTCGGAATCTGTTTCGAAGAGAGGCCCGACTTTAGTCTTTCTCTTGGAGACGAAGTTGAGTTCGAAAGAGTTCTATGTAATTAGAAATAAGCTTGGTGATTTTAATGGGTTAGCTGTTGACTCGGTGGGTCGTTCGAGGGGCATTGCTTTGTTGTGGAAGAAGAATATTGATATTGACCTTCTGTCTATGTCTGTGCACCATATTGATGTGGTGGTGAGAAGGGGCATAGGTGAGTTTGAATAGAGGTTCACGGGTTTCTATGGGTGGCCGAAGGTGCATAACCGGCACTTATACTGGAAGCTACTGTGTCAGCTTAAGCTACAATATGATATGCCTTGGTTATGTATGGGAGACTTTAATAAGATTCTCTATGATTTTGAGATGAAAGGAAGATGTAGCAGAGCGGAGTGGCAGATGAAAAACTTCAGAGATACAGTTGATGTGTGTGGCTTTAGAGAGCTGTCGTGGTCTGGTTATGAGTTTACTTATGACAATGGAAGGCTTGAAGAAGATAATGTCCAGTGTAGACTTGGTCGAGCCCTTGCGGATAATGAGTGGTTGAGTAGTTTTCCAACGACTCACTTATTTAATATGGACAGGGAATGGTCGGATCACGCCCCTTTGAAGCTTGTGTTTGCAAATAGGGAGGGTTATGTGGGTTTGGGACCGAACCATTTCGATTCGAACAGTTTTGGGCTGATGAGGAAGCCTGTGAGAATGTTATAGCCACGGCATGGCAGTTTGGGGGCCTTACCTCGATTCAAAATTGCGGTTATGTGCAGGTGAGTTAAGCGAGTGGGGGAATAGGAAATTTGGGCAAGCTTTTCGTGATTTGAAGAAGAAGCGTAAGTTGTTGAGTAAACTAAATGGGGGGGGGCCTCTCGACTGCCAGTTGGAACAAAGACAAAAATTAGTTCGTGAGATTGAGAGCATGGTGAGGATTGAAGAAGTTTTTTGGAAGCAAAGATCGAGAGCTATTTGGCTTCGGGAAGGGGATAGGAATACGAAAATTTTCCATCAGCGTGCTTCGAGCCGAAAACGGAAAAATACCATCTCATGTATCAAGGATGAGAGTGGCGTTGAGCAGGTGGAAAAGGAGGATATTGGAAGAGTTGCGGATGATTATTTTCGAGGGATGTTTTCTACTGCCCATCCCTCGACTATTGACTCTGTGCTCCAGGATTTCGATCCCCGTGTGACTGATGAGATGAATGATAGCTTACAACTTCCTTATACTGAGGAGGAAGTTCGTTTTGCTCTGAGCCAGATGCATCCGGTTAAAGCTCCCGGCCCAGATGGTATGTGCCCATTATTCTTTCAGTCTTATTGGCACATTGTTCGCCCCTCTATGTCTGCTGCTATGATTGAAGTTCTGAATAGTGCAGTTATCCCTGCTAGTTTGAACAAAACTTTTATTGCTCTAATGCCGAAAAAGAGCAAACCTGATCTTATGAGTGATTTCCGCCCTAATTCTCTCTGCAATGTTGTCTATAAGCTAGTTTCGAAAGTTCTAGCTAATAGATTAAAAAAAATTCTCTCTGATATTATTGCTGTGAATCAGAGTGCTTTTGTTCCGGGGAGATTAATTACTGATAATGTTGTAGTTGCTTTTGAAATGTTTCATTACATGAAAAATTTGAAGCAGGTGGAGGGTTATATGGCTTTGAAGTTAGATATGTCAAAGGCATATGATAGGATTGAATGGAGCTTCCTGGAAGCTACTTTGTTGAAATTTGGATTAGATGTGCGGTGGGTGAATAGGGTGATGGAATGTGTGAAATATGGTACTTTCTCATTTCTCATTAATGGTAATCCTACTGATGAGTTTACCCCGGCTCATGGAATTAGGCAAGGAGACCCCCTGTCTCCTTACCTTTTTATTTTATATGCAGAGGTGCTTTCTCATTTACTTAGAAGAGCGGAGGAGCATAGTGGACTGAGAGGGGTGAGAGTGGCGCCTAGTGCTCCTACTGTTTCTTACCTTTTGTTTGCATATGATTGCATTATTTTTTCAGGAGCATCAAATAGAGAAGTTGATGTGGTGAAGGAAGTGTTGACTAGTTATGAGCATGCTTCGGGGCAAAAAGGTAAATTTTGACAAGACGGAGGTTTCATTTAGTGCGGGTGTTGTGAATGAGAGAAGAAGAGGCCTTTCGGAGCGGTTGGGTGTTCGATTAGTTGAGAGTCATGGGAAATATTTGGGACTTCCTACTGTTGTGGGGCGCTCTAAAAAAGTGATAACTAAAGGGGTGAAGAAAAAATCGTGGAAGAAGTTACAAGGGTGGAAGGGGATGATTCTTTCTAAGGCAGGTAGGGAAATCTTGGTAAAGGCTATAGCCCAATCTATCCCTACTTATGTGATGAGTGTGTTTAAGATTCCATCCTCTTTTTGTGATGAGTTAAGATCCCTTGTTTCTCAATTTTGGTGGGGCCAAAAAATTGGTGAAAGGAAAATTAATTGGGTGGCATGGAGGAAGTTGTGTAGATCGAAGAAGGATGGTGGCTTGGGGTTCTGAGATTTCAAGTTCTTCAATTGGGCTCTTCTTGGGAAACAAGCTTGGAGGTTGATGACGGAGGGAGATTCGTTGCTTTATTCTATTCTCAAAGCTAAGTATTTTTCTACCTCTTCTTTTATGGAGTCGGGGTTTGGAAATTATCCTAGCAATCCATGAAGGGGAATTTGGGAGGCAAAATGGGTGGTTCGAAGGGGCCTTTGTTGGGGAATTGGAGATGGGGAAAAGGTGCGAGTGTGGAAGGATCCTTGGATTCCTAACACACAAACAAGAAAGGTCCTATCTCCTATTGGTGAGTTCAATGAAGAGCTTGATGTTGGGGCACTCGTTAACCCATGGAACCAATCTTTGGTGGCTAGCATGTTTTTCCCCTTTGAGCAACAACGTATCCTAAGCATACCTTTGAGTAGTCGTTTAATGGAAGACTCAATTTTTTGGGCATTGGAAAAGAATCGTAGATATTCGTTGAGATCTGCTTATAGAGTAATCTTTAAAGATGATCAAATAAAAGCCTCCTCTTCTAGTTCTCATGCTCGACTTTTGTGGAATAAAATATGGAATCCAGCTTTGTTGCCAAGAGTGAAGTTGTTCGTGTGGCGTGCTTGTAGTGATGCTTTGCCTACGATGGCTGGGTTGAATGTGCGCATTTCGAGCTTGGGCTCGACTTGTGGGGTATGCGGCAGTGAGGAAGAAAGTACACTTCATGCGCTAAAGGAGTGTAAGTTGGCTTGGGCTCTATGGCAGGAGAATGAGTTGGAGCGGTTGACTGAGCAACGCTTCGCTTCTGTGGTCGAATGGTGGGAGTGGGTGAGTGAGGAGGTGGATGAGGAGGAGTGGGAATTATTCATCACGATGTCCTGGGCTGTGTGGGGATTGCGAAATAAGTGGGTTATGGCTGGGGAGGTGGAAGTGGCGAGTGAAGTGTGGGGCTATGCAAAGCATGTGTGGAGTGAGGTGAGAGAGGTGGAAGGTACTCACGCACCTCGTGCAAAAAGGGGGGGGAATGCAGCTACATCTTTGCCTGGTTGGGTTTGTCCGGAAATGGGGTGGATTAAAGTGAATGTGGATGCGAGAGTGAAAGAAGGCAAGGATACGGTTTTGGGTATGGTGTGCCGTGATAACTGGAGGGAGGTGCTGCTGTGTGGTTCGAAGGTGGTGAACCAGGAGAGTGACGTTATAATGGCGGAGGCTTTGTCGATAAGATGGGGTTTGAAGATGGCGAGATCAAGGGGTTACTCGAAGATTGTTGTGGAGAACGATAATGTTACTGTTATCATTGCATTACGGAAGGAAGAGAAGGGAGCAAACACTTTGTTTTCAATTTTAGAAGACATTTTACTTCTAGCTAAGAATTTGGTTTCTGTTTGTTGGTCTTTTGTGAACCATAGTAGAAATAATGTTGCCCATAATTTAGCTCACCCTGCCATTATGGAGGAGGGAGAAAGTGTTTGGGATAGTGATTTCCCTAGTATTGTAGTTGTTGGTGCTCTTTCTGATTTAATGAAGTAAGCTCCCCTTTGGTGGGTTCTATGAAAAAAAAAAATATTATGTGTTTATTCTTTTGCATAAAACTATGATATGAATCGATATTTAGTAGAGGCCAGCAATGGACAACATGGTTCCTGACTGTGTTGTACCCTCACCCCAGAACTCAATCTATGGTTCATTTTGACCATCTATGGAGTCAGGTTGGGGAAATCTACATTGGATAAGTCCCTAAGATGTCCCTACAGTTTTGAATATCCAATTAGTTTATAAGTTTTCCTCTAAAAGACTTGTTGGCGACTTCAAAATGAATTTTAATAAAACCTTAACAATGGGGTAGTCAAATACGCGCTCACACCGCGGTAGACGAAAATAAAATCACGCCTACAATTTGGTGACTTCACTGGGTAGGATTTTCAAAAAAAAAAAATTTTTAAATGAGTGGGTGAAACTTGAAAAATATCATTCATTCTCTTTTTATGGCTTTGAATAATATATTATTTTGCATATGCATTGCAATTGTTCAGCCACCATAAGGACAATCTACCTTGCCTCATTAGCACATGTTCTATGTGTGAGGTCACCCCCGGGGGGTTTGCGCTTTGTCCTTTCAAAAATCTTCCTGAGCGATAGTGTGGGATCTTAGTTATAAGCAAATCTACCCAACCATAGCATTGTTCTCTTGAACCTGACTTGAGAACTGGAGTGCGTGTAACAGCCCGCACTTCCGAGCTGCTAGCTAATCATACTTAACATCCATAGATCTCAATTATCATTTAATAAACCTCAATTAGACATTTACTTGCAGCGAATATATAAACTCAAATATAATCCTCAAACACAATTATTTCTAAATGCTCTTGATACAATTTATCTAAGTCTCTGGAGTATGGGATAAGAGAACATAAAAATCATTCTTCATAAACCATCACATTCTCCCAGACATCTCACTTACAACTTTTTCCCTTTTATGCTTCTTGGTCCTTGAATTATTCTTGTCATATCCTTATACCTGCAAAATCACTTAATAATGAACTCTGCCCCCACCAGGACAGGTTCCAAAGAACAAAATCAGTGAAACTGACTACACACTGTCCAACCAGAAATCTTATTGGTGGCTTAAAACGTATTTACAGATTTAGGTTTATCTTACTAGACATTTGAAATCAAGGTACAGATTAGTCATAATGAAAGAATTATACAACAAATACTTGAACACCATTTATAATATTACTTGTTCGAAATAATAATGCTAATATCTCACAAAATAAATAGTATATACTTCAATTCGAGGAACCATAAGAGTTCCCTAGAATCTAATACGATCTCTCAAAATCAACTCTAATCTGAGATGCCAAGGCATGACGATATCTCCCACTTTGGTACTTCAAATATAATAATCTTTAATCCAAATATGTTTAACATAGCTAACTCCTTTCATAAGTTCCTTTCGAGTTTCTTAGTAAATCATTCTTATTTCCAGCGCATGAATTCCATAAACTTGGGCGAGTAAAACATTACCTCCGAAATAAAGTTTGAACTATCTTTCCACGAAACCAATTACGTATCAAATACATATTCTATTTTCTTTCAGAAATCATAAGGAATCATATTACACTGGGGAAGAGAACACAAATAGAGTTGCCATCTCGGCATATTCTCTAAACTGTCACAAGGGACGTCTCCCTCTTCCATTATGTACTGCTGGCAAGACTTTTTAAGACATGTCCCCAGAATACAGAATACAGAAAGTACAGAATGTTGTTCATCACTGCTCTAGCAGCTTCTTCCCTTTACGGAAACAGAATCAAAATACAAAATTTATAACTTATTCATATTTTTAGAAATTCTTTATTCTTAAATGTGATATACTCAGATCTCATAACAAAATTGCATTATGGTACTCCATAACAAAACTTAGATTACTTGATAAACATAATATACTTAGACTTTCCGTCAACTTAACATAAATCAAGCTTTGACAAAATCAAAAATTACTTAATTTCAAACTTTAGAAATATAGTCCAAAATATATCTTAGCGATCAAAGTCTCAAATTGGAGTGTAAATCTTATATACTTTATACTTTTGTTACGAAATTCTACGTTGTGAAACACCTTCCACTTAAATCTTATCAACCAACCTACACAGCTCATAACCTGAGCAAATCTCAATGTTCATACTTACGTTGGTCACGCTAATTATAATATCCTTGTCATACCTTAATGGAACATTATCCTTTTCCAATAACCGTCATGAAGTTAAAATGTAGCATCAAATTCTAAGTCGCACATATCCATAGTTTTCAAAGTACATATCAGATATATATATATACCCAAAGCTTACGACGTACAACATCTTAGGATCCGTTTATGTAATCTAGATACACAACAATATATAGCTTCTTGAGCTTTTACTAATATTTATAATGATAGTTAATGCTTCCTCCAACACGACTTACTTATTAATCTCACTTCTTAATGATTGAACCCATCAGGTTTAAGCTTCCGATCTTCTAGTAACTCAACTAGTATAACATCTGGAAACAACTTTATTACCTCAAGTTTAATGTCACAGAAATCTTGTTTATATTCCCAACATTATTCCTTTTTTTTTCTGAATCAATTACTTGTTTGAACTTTGTAATCCCAGTTATATAAACTTACATCCATAATTGAACACTCGCCTCATTTCTTTAACCTTAGTATCATAAGATCGTTATTTGTATTCCCGACTTTCTTGCCACAATACTTCATAATTCTTTGACTCTACTATACCATACTTTATAATCTACAATTAAATAGTGCAAAATATAGTAAAAAAAAGGCTTGATTAGGAGTGCTTATTGGGAGTCTTGAGGGGAGTCTTGAGGGCAGTCTTGTGGCAAGACTCAACAAGACTTAGGGATATTTGGGTAAAGTCTTGGACAGAGTCTTGGGTTAGGTTTTGATATTCAAGACTCCTCTCAAGACTCTTGCTATGCAAACACTAGGGGAAAAAAAAGGAAGGGCTGCGCAAGAAAGGATGCGTTTTCTTTAGAAACCGCAGCCCTTTTATTGAAG
Source organism: Beta lomatogona (assembly GCA_947646795.1). Taxonomy (NCBI): domain Eukaryota; kingdom Viridiplantae; phylum Streptophyta; class Magnoliopsida; order Caryophyllales; family Amaranthaceae; genus Beta; species Beta lomatogona. The sequence goes on from CANSNZ010001473.1 coordinate 5,075,627, forward strand.
GGCTGCGGTTAACAAGAAAACGCAGCCCTTCATAATCGAAGGGTTGCGTTTCCTAGACTAACCGCAGCCCTTCTGATCCCATCCCATAATTTTGCGCGCACACACACAATAGGTAGACATATTTTCTAAATTTCCCTCCCTTACACGTATTTGACGAGCGAAAAACCCCTCCCTCCCTCTCACTCACTCGCACATTAACCCTAACGCCCCACCGGAGCCCTGACGCCGGAGCACCCACATTGCTTCACCACCACAACCCTTCTCTTTCTTCACCTCTCTTCTCTTCTCTTAGCTTCTCTTCTCTTCTTTTCTCTTCTCTTCTCTACCATTTGAGTGGGTTTAGGGTGTGGAGCTCCTCCACCACTACGCAGCACCACCACCCACAAGCGGCAGCAACAACTACCACCACCACTGCCCTACTCTTTCTTCATTGCTAGCTCTTGGGTTTAGCTAATTTTTTGCTTAGTTAAGTATGAATTAATGTTTTTAAGTTAGTTTTGTTTTTCTTAATTGAATTAAATGATTAATGTGCAATGTGGGTTTTGTTATTTGTAGGAAGAAGAGGCTTAGGAAGGCAAATAAAGTTCCAACTATCTCTACTCTCTTCATTGCTTATCATTGGTGTTAAGAGGTAACTAGTTTAATTTCGTTGTCTTTTTTGTTTGATTTAATTTGTTGATGAGACAAAGTTGTCATGTGATTCAATTTGATTAAGTTGTGATAATTTATTGATATATGTATTTCTTATAATGTATGTAGATTTCTTGATATGAGATTGTATGAAAACGCAATGTAATTTTGCTATGAAATCTACAAGTTATTTGAATTGTCATCATATGCCTAGATACCCGTTCAAGACTTACTCATTAGGAGTAAGTCTTGAATAGTCCCCGGTTTGAGGAAGAATATGATGCATTTGAGGACCTCCTCCCTTTTACCTATCCTGAAAATAGTGTGGAAGATAATGTGAATATGTCGGAGAACTATATGCGTGTAGATCACACGGAAGGGATACATATACTTGAGGATCCTAAGAAACGGCGGAAGGTCAATAAATCATGAGACATAAACTCAGGTCTGTGTAATTTCTCCAATTTGTAATTCTTTTTTAACATGATTATATGAGGTATAATGTACCTATTGTGTAGAGTTTTAGGCTTGCATTTGTTGTTGGTTGCATTTCGGGAACGAAAATGTCATTTTGGGCCTAGTTTTGCATTTTTGCTTCCAAATCGTACTTATCGAGTCATTTAACCCCAAATGCATTTCGAACATGATAATATGAGGCATAATGTAACTAATGTGTAGATTTTTAGGTTTGCAATTGTTGTAGGCTGAATTTTGGGAACGAAAAGGGCATTTTAGCCCTATTTTTGCCTTTTCGCGTCCAATTCGTATTATCGCTTCATTTAACCCCAATTTCATTTTGAACATGATAATATGAGGCATAATGTAACTATTATGTAGATTCTTAGGCGTGCATTTGTTGTTGGTTGTATATCGGGAACATAAATGTGATTTTAGCCCTATTTTTGCCTTTTCGCCTCCAATTCATGTTTCTCGAGTCATTTAACTCCATTTTCTTTTTGAAAATGATAATATAAGGTATAATATAACTAGTGTATAGAGTTTTAGGCTTGCATTTGTTTTTGATTGAATTTCGGGAAGGTATATGTCATTTTTTAGAACTACTAACTACGGTAAATGATTGAATTCTTATATTATGTGTTTATTCCTTGGTTGTTTTGCAAGGTTTATATGAATAACACACCACGTTTGAGGGCCTTCACCACAGACGAATTCCATGAAGTTCGGGATAAGTTGGCGTCCCACATTTGTGATGATTGCTTATGATACATCTACTAGTTTGTATCAATTCTATGTACACTTTTTACACTATTAAATATATACATATTTAAAGTTAATTATTACGTTCACAAAACTTGTCATATATATATTATTGCAATTTGATCGGTCTTTTTTTTGTGTCGAAGGGAGGTTTCGGGTGGGGGATGGGGTGGGGGGTTGCCATGGGGTGGGGGTGGGGGGGGGCGGGGGTGGGTGGCAGAGGGGTGGCGGGGGTGGGGGGTGGGGTGGGCTGGGTGCTGGGGCAGGGGTGGGGTGGGGGGCGGGGGGGGGGGGGTGGGGTGGGGCGGGTCGGGCGCGGGGTGGGGGGTTGGGGTGGGTGGGGGTGGCGGGCGGGAGTGTCTTGCGCCGGGCAGGGGTGGGGGGCCGGGGCTAGCAGGGGGGGGGGCCGGGCGGGGGGGTGAGTTAGGGCAGCGGGGGGGCTGGGGCGGGGGGGGTGGTGGGCCGATGTGGGCCGGGATGGGGTGGGCGGGTCCGGGGGGGTGGGGGCGGTGGTGGCGGGGGGTGGGGGGGGGGGGGTGGGGGCAGGGGCGTGGGGGGGGCGGGGGTGGGGGGGCGGGGTGGGTGGGGCTGGTGGCGGGGGGGCAGGGCGGGGGGGGGGGGTGGGGGTGGGGGTGGGGTGGCGGGGGTGGGGGGCTGGGGGGGTGGGGGTGGGGGGCCGGGCCGGGGGGGCGGGTGGGGGGGGGTGGGGGGTGGGCCGGGTGGGGTGCAGTGCGGGGGTAAGCGGTGCAGGGGGTGCGGGGGGTAGAAGGTGCGGGGGTGGCCGAGGGTGGTGGGGTGGTGGCGGGGGGTGGCTGCGGGTGGCGGGGGTGGTGGAAGGGGTGGTGCTGGTGGTGGCGGGGTTGGTGGCAGGGGGTGGCAGGGGGCCGGCTGTGGGTGGCAGGGGGTGCTGGGGATGCAGGGGGTTGACATATTTAATTTATTTTTTTTTAAAAAAAAAAACTGAATGTGAAGGGCTGCGGTTTTAGGCCTAAACCGCAGCCCTTCACTTTAATAGGGCTGCGGTTTAGGCTTAAAACCGCAGCCCTTCATTTAGAGAAGGGCTGCGGTTTAAGCCGAAAACGCAGCCCTTCAAGCTTAGAATGGCTGCGTTTTGGGCCTGAACCGCAGCCCTTCGTTGTGAAGGGCTGCGGTTAAAAACCGCAGCCCTTCTTATCTATTGAAGGGCTGCTATGGAAAGGCCTGCTGGCCAAAAACGCAGCCCTTAGGGCTGTTTTGACCGCAGCCCTTCCTTATTTTTCCACTATTGTAATTCAAAACATCTTATTTCATTTTTCTGTGTCATGAATAGATGTACTATGCTTCAGCTATCCGTTTGAAAATTTATCATCTAACTTAAACTCATAGCCTATATTAATTTTAATTCTATAACACATAACAACACTTCACGAACATTTAACTCCATGTTAATATATATTAATCTTAACACCATATTTATTTTATTATTAAATTATATCACTAATTCCGACATTAGCTAAGGTTTATATTTTTCCAACTTTCCCATTCTTCAACTTATTCTTATAATTACAGGATGACATCTATGAACCCTTTTATTTGTCCCTGTTCAATACTCATAGTATGGAGAAGGTTCCCCATTAGAATATAGTTTCTCCCAATTCAGATGATACAACTCATTACACTATTATTCTACTCCTTCAATCTATCACTCGTATCTTGAGCTATTTATTACTAATATAAACCTCACATATTCAATTTACTTCTCCATACTTGATTTATACTTGGTTTAACGAACCATGAAGTTTTTGAAACAAATTCTTTTAATCTACTAATCGACATTTAAACTCCGAAACTTACTTTCCAACTACAACCTTAATTGTCCAACTTGACCTTTTTAGACAACAACTTACATTCTGGAGTAGGACTCCTCAACGAGCAACTTATCCTACGACCATTCTGACATAGATTTTAATCTTATAAAATCCAATTTCAAAGATTCTCCAAAGATACCTCTAAATAATGTAATTTAATAAACTTCTTGTCTTTATAATAACAAAAAATAGGAAGCTTACTTTATAACTTTAGCAATTTACCCTCCATCTAATATCTCAAAGGACTAGTAATTATCATAATACAAAGATATAGCTAAATCTTCCACAAGTCATAATTTGCACTATATCTAACATCTCCAAACACTAGTTTACTTTCAAAATTTTAACTCTCGAACTTTCCACGACCCAAATAATTTCATGCACGCGAAACTCATAATAATATATATCTCAAAATCCTGTATTATAGTCAAACTTTCAAACTCATATCCTCCAAACGTGAAGTACATATTTCTCAAAGTGATAACCAATATATGTAAAATCTTCTGTATCGTGAACATAATTCGGAATTTACATAGCAAGCTTGAATCAAAAACATTTTACTATTATAATATGTTTAGATTCTCAATAACATTCTATAAATGAAACTCTAGGTTCCATAAACTTATCAATCCCATTGACTCAAGTCTATTACTCATCGCAAATTATACGAATCGCTCACAACATCTTACTTATGAGTATATTGAAATTTACATCGTAAATTCTTACTCAAATACTTATAATCAACATACATACGTATTCTTCATATAATACCTTCAAATATGGGTCATTGCTTAACTGATACTCTAGGTCTCAAAAACCAAAATATTCTTTAATACGAAACATTGTTGACTTAGTATAACATAAGCTGATATCACTGGGTAACCTTTACTTCAAAATAAAACTAATTCACAAAGCCCAAAACTTATAAGTATATCTCAAGTCACAATTAGGAAATCAATGCAGAACTCTATATAATCCAACACTCGGCGTCAAATCATATACTCCAGAAAATCACAAAACTTAGCATTTTAAAATCACATTTCCAAACAATCTGAACTTTATAATTATAAAACCATAACAAGTTCAAGTCAGAACTATAACTCCTTTAGGGAAAAACCATGAAATTCATACAACTTTTAGTTGCACAAATAAGTTTAGTTATAAGGTGGAGGAACAATGTGTACCTTGCTTGAACTCCAAATATCGCTTTAACTCCTTGATCACTATCAATTACCCCGTGAGCTCGACAATGATCTACCTCAAAGAACAATAACAACTTTTAATACTTATTCTCAACGATCCTCAAATCTTCAGACTAATTTGCTTGGTCCTTGTCAATACTATTTCACTAATCCAAGTCTCATTAATATGATCATCTAAACTAATCTCTAACTCACTAACTGAAAATCAGGGTCATGCCACAAAATTCTTATTGTCAAATACCCATAAAAAGTTCTTATAATTTTATAATTACGATACCCATTTGTTCAATGTCATAAACTTTACCAAGTAATTTATAAAACATATTAGTTCCTGGAAGTATAACCACTAATCAGGTTCAGGAAAGTTTCATTTATAAAATCTTAAGTATTACTGTATGTATCATGATATATAAACTAAATTATGTTCCAAAAAGTCAAAAGAGTCTTAAAAGGCATTATGTAATGAATTTCAAAGAATACCAAAACATAACCCTTGGATTAATTAAATCAGCAAGGAAATTGGTCTGCCACTTATATCAAAATTGAATTATAGATGGTGACAACAACTTAACTCATATGAAACAAAAACTTCAGTGCTTAGTACAAAGAACTAATTTTGTAAATTTGAAACAAAAACTTCAGGTTTTTTTTTTCTTAATCATGGTGAATTGTACGTAATATCTTTTGAAATTGAAATCACAAAATGATATTTAGCAACCCATAACAGAATTGAGAGTTGAAATGTTACATAGCAAGAGTCATATCAACAAAACCCTCATAAATATGAATTTGAGTTCTTAAAACAAGAGAGTTGAAAACATAGCTTGTACCTTGTTCAATCGAGATTGCTAATGAAGAGACCACACAAATTGACACATGCAGCAGCGGCAATGCCGAAGCCACGGCTACCGCCACAGTGGCGCGGGTTTATGGAACCATCGCCACCAGAAGCACCATCGATTGGTGGCTCAAAGGGGGACGAAGCTCAGAAGCCGGTGAAGAGGACAGACCAAGGCCGCCAGCACAAGGAACGGGAGAGAGAAAAAGATAAATACCAAAATAAAACTAAAGAGGAGAGTAAATTTGGGCTAATTTTCTTGATTAGGATTTTCCCCCAAAATCCCCTTTTTATGGGTTTAGTTTACTTATAAATAGACAATTGGATGTCGCTTGCTTAATCTAGAGAGTTCTCAAAGTTTAAGTGCTCCTTTGTTAGTTTAGGATGACACGTAAGAAAGATCAGGTTATCTATTTTTATTTTTTTTTAATAACTTGAGGGTAAAATTGTAAATTCATCACAATTATAAATCAAAATGTTGTTTACAACTTTTATAAACAATAATTACAAATCTTAATAAAACTTGTCTTTATATAAGAGTTTAAACTAATAACTATAATTTATCATTTTATAAAACCTGTTCAAACATAAACTGCTACATATGGTATATTTAGCGATTAATAAAACCTGCTTAATATCTGGGCTATTACAGTGCGTCTTACACGTTGCCACCTTTTTAAGCAAAGGTACGAAGCGTGGGATCAATCTCCTAGTCATGGACCCTTTCAGCCTTAACCTAAACCTGACCAATAGTTGAATGTAGAACTAGCACTAGGGGAAAAAAAAAGGAAGGGCTGCATTTTTTTAAAAACGCAGCCCTTCTTGTATGAAGGGCTGCAGTTTTAAAGGAAACCGCAGCCCTTTTAGTGAAGGGTTGCGGTTAACAAGAAATCGCAGCCCTTCATACTGTATGAAGGGATGTGGTTTTGAGGCTAACCGCAACCCTATTAGTGAAGGGCTGCGATTATCCCAAAAACCGCAGCCCTTCACTTCCATTTTTTTTTATATGCATTTTGCGCACATACACAGTGCCCCCATTTCAATTTCCCTCCCTTAGCCAAATTCACGAGCGAACTTCCCCTCTCAGTCTCTCTCCTCTTTTACATTTCTCACCACCAGCGCGAAACCCTATCTCCACCACCAGTGCGCCATCACCACTCATTTCACGCACCACCAGCGCGCACCGCCACGACGCCGCACCAACTGCATTGACGCCACCACCAGTGCCCTGCCCTCCACTGCATTGACGCCACCACCACGCACAGCTGCACCACCTTACGCTCCTGCTTCTCTTCTCTCCTCCACTACTGCATTGTTTGTGGATCATCCCTTCTCTCACTCTCTTTCGGTAAATCCCCTCTCACTCTATCTCCTCTTTTACATTTCTCTAATTTTTGTTTAATTTCAATGGATTTTGAAATCAACTTCTATTATTTTTTGTTAAATGTGCTTGTATTAGCTGAATATGTGATTGTAGGGGGTGGGGGAGGGCTGGGGGAGGGTGGGTAGGGGTGGGGGTCTTTGGGAAGGTGGTGGGGGGAGGGCTGGCAGGGGGTGGGGAGGGGCTGTGGATGCTGGCCGGGGGTGGGGAGGGGCGACAAGGGGTGGGGAGGGTTGGGGAGGCCGGACAAGGGGTGGGGGAGGGGCTGGCAATAGGTGGAGGAGGGCGGGCGAGGGGGTGGGGGGGGTGGGGATCTTTGGGCGGGGGGTGGACAGGGCTGTGGATCTTGGCCGGGGGGTGGGGGAGGGTTAGGGGAGGTTGGACAGGGGGTGGGGGAGGGCCGGCAATGGGTGGGGAGGGGCGGGGGGTGGGGGAGGGTGGGGATCTTTGGGCGGGGGTGGGGGAGGGCTTAGGTATAATGTAACTATTGTGTAGATTTTTAGGCTTCCATCTGTTGTTGGTTGAATTTCGGAAACGAAAATTAAAGGTCATTTTACGCCTACATGGAAATGAGGGAGTGCAGTGGGGGGCAGTAGTGGCGGTGGTGGTGAGGCTGTTGTAAATGTGGAGAGTCAGGTCACATGGCAATCGAAAGCCCATATGGTGCTCTCCGCATTTATAACAGTTTCAACTCCGCCGCTACCAGCTGATGGGCATTCCATTGCCATGTGACCTGATTCTCGGGTCATTTTCGGCCTATTTTCGCCTTTCGTGTCCAATTCGTACCAGCTGATGGAGATTTCGGAGGGTTTGTGTAGTGTATGTATATTTCTTGATATGAGATTGTATGAAAACACAATGTAAGTTGTTTGAATCGTCATCATATGCCTAGATACCCGTTAAAGACTTACTCATTAGGACTAAGTCTTGAATAGTCCCCGGTTTAGGATTGTTCTTGGACGTTTGATCTCACTTAGGTGGTGAATGTGTGTCTTCTTTTCAATTCTGAGGAAATTCTTGGCTTATCGTATCTCTACATTGTTCTCTGGGTACATATATAGATAAGCAATTATCTATATTGTGTACTTGGAGAACTGTAGGGAAATGCTGCCGGATTTTCCTTCGAATTGAAAAGTTGGCATATATTCACTAGTGAGATTAGACGTCCAAGGATGGGTTAGGTTGGAGTGATAAGGACCTTCGGCTGCATGCATACAATTGAACATGTCACTATCTTAGATTGCTCTATACGTGTGTGATTTGAATATGTGAGTGTATGTACTTAAATAATGATTGATGCATTATAATGAATGGTTGTGTTGAATTATAAGAGGTCTTCTTGAATGAGATGGATCGTACTTGGATGTATGGTAGTCGTGAATCGATTGAGTTTGTGAAAGGGGTCTCAGAATTCTGTACAACTGCATTACAATATCAAACATCCTCTGGAGCAGTCGACTTTTATTGTCCTTGTTTCGATTGTAAAAATGTGAGCAAGGTTAGTAGTATACATGTGGTTAGGGAGCATGTCTTTCGCCGTGGGTTTAGACCTCAATACCACGTATGGGTTTGGCATGGTGAGCAGGGGAAGCATATAGGAAGCTCTAGAGTAATGAACGATGTATGTGAAGAAAAGAAGGATTTAGAGAATTGGGATGATGAGTTCGGGGATAAGAATTGGGATGGTGAGTTTGCAGATGATGATAGGGATCGGATAGACGAGATGATACACGAGGTTGAAGATCAGTCGTGTAAACGACCTCGTATTTTTGAGTCTATGTCTAAGGCTGCTGAAAAGCCATTGTATCCAGGTTGTACAAAGTACACCAAACTTTCTGCGGTGATAACACTGTTCAACATTAAGTCAAAAGCTGGTTGGACGGACTCTAGTTTCACATCGTTGTTGGAAGTTTTAGCTGATACGCTCCCTGAAGGAAATGAACTGCCAAAGTCATACTACTATGCGAAGAAACTCATGTGTCCTTTCGGTTTAGAGTACGAGCGAATACATGCTTGTCCTAACTATTGTGTGCTTTATCGTAATGAGTATGAGCATTTACATGAGTGTCCACGTTGTAGATTGTCGAGGTACAAGCGTGAAGGAGCTGGAGGTAGTGAAGGACCACCAGCTAAGGTGTTGTGGTATCTACCCATAATACCTAGATTTAAGCGCATGTTCTCAATTAAAGGAGATGCGAAAAATTTGAGGTGGCATGCAGATCGTAGGAAGAAAGACGGTCTGCTCAAGCATCCGGCTGATTCGCCTGAGTGGAAAAGTATCAACAGGGTGCATAAGGCATTTGGTAATGAGGATAAGAATCTGAGGCTTGGTTTATGTACGGATGGCTTGAACCCTTTTGGCAATCTCAGTTCGCAGCATAGTACATGGTCAGTAGTTTTAGTGGTTTATAACTTGCCTCCTTGGTTGTGCGTGAAACGCAAGTACATGATGCTGTCGCTTCTTATATCGGGGCCCAAACAACCTGGAAATGACATTGATGTATACCTCCAGTCGCTTGTTGAAGAATTACAGAAGATGTGGAACGAAGGAGTGTTAGTATTTGATGCGTATGCTAATGAGATGTTCACTCTGCGTGCCATGCTTTTTTGTACTATGAACGATTATCCAGCTTATGGGAACTTATCTGGGTATAAGACTAGAGGAAAACAACCCTGCCCGATTTGTGTAGATGACATGAAATCTACACACCTTAAGGGCTGCAAACATGTGTATATGCGCACACGAAGGCACCTCAGACGCGACCATCCCTATAGGTTTAAGAAGAAGGCATTCGATGGGACGGTTGAAGAAGAAGTTGCTCATAGACCATTAACTGGTACTAAAGTTTATAATCAGGTGAAGGGCATTGAAACAATCTTTGGTAAACCTGCTAGTGAGGTTGATCGACCTACAAGATTATGGAAAAAGGAGTCCATTTTTTGGAAACTCCCATATTGGAAAGATCTAAAGGTCAGACATTGTTTGGATGTCATGCACATAGAGAAGAATGTTTGTGAAGCTATTCTTGCGACACTTATGAATATTCCGGGCAAGACAAAAGATGTTAAGGCGTCACGACTTTACTTGGAAAAACTGGGGCTTCGACCAGAGTTGTGGGCTCAGAAAAGGGACGGAAGGAAGAAGAAAGTAGTGGAGGAAAGGGTTGATGATGAAACTCAGAAAAGTAAAAAGAAGGTGGAGGATTCAGAGAAGTATTATTTGCCACCAGCTTCCTACACGATGTCGCGTGCAGAGAAACGGATTTTTTGCGAGTCATTGTATGGCATTAAAGTCCCAACTGGCTACTCATCGAGTATGAAGCGATTTGTTACCTTAAATGGTGAGTTGAAGTTATCGAGTATGAAATCTCACGATTGTCAAGTCATGATGCAAGTATTCTTACCGATTGCAATTCGTGGGATACTTCCAAAGCATGTGAGGCACACCATTACAGAACTTTGTTCATTTTTCCATACAATATGCAGCAAAGTCCTAGAACCGTCGACCCTCGATTCCTTGCGAGCCGAGTAGTTGAAACTCTATGCAAATTTGAGAAGTTCCCCCCCGGCATTCTTTGACATTATGGTCCATCTCATTGTCCATCTAGTTCGAGAAATTAAGCCGTGTGGTCCAGTGTTTTTGAGGTGGTGCTATCCTTTTGAGAGATATATGGGCACTTTGAAGGATAAAGTCCGGAATCCTGCACAACCAGAAGGTAGTATAATTCAAAGGGTTGTGGTGAAGAGATCAGTAATTTTGTGGCTGAGTATTTTGCTAGTGTTGATCCTGTTGGACTTCCGACATCCCGACATGAGGGCAGACTTGAGGGCAAGGGTACAATTGGTTCAAAATTGATCACACCTTCAGTTGAAAAGCGTAAACAAGCTCACTTATTTGTATTGCATCACGTAGCAGCTGTCCATCCTTATTTAAATGAACATATGGAGGAATTACGTGTTAGAAATCCTGGAAAAGGAGTTAGGGCATTGACGCAAATGCATAACAAGACTTTCATTGATTGGTTTCATAAATGAGTAGTGAATGATTTGGATGAAAGTGTTCCTGAAACAGTCAAGTGGTTAGCATTTGGTCCTTGTGAAGCTGTACGCTCTTATGAGGGTTATCATATTAATGGGTATACGTTTTGGACTGAACGTCAAGATCTGAAGTCAACATCGCAACAAAATAGTGGTGTTTCACTTGTGGCGTCATCTACACAATACGCAAGCTCGAAGGATAAGTCGCCTGTACATGCTGAAAGCAATTATTATGGGCGAATACAAGAAATATGGGAGCTGGACTACTGTACTTTTAATATTTGCCTCTTGTGTTGCAAGTGGGTTGACGATAATCGACGTTGCGTAAGAAAAGATGATCCTTGCGGATTCACTCTTGTTGACCTTAGTCGTCTACGTGAAACTGAGGAGCCATTTGTAATTGCATCACAAGTTAAGCAAGTATTTTTGTAATCGATCCTCGCGATAATAAGTGGTCAATTGTTGTACCTGGTAAAAGGAGTATCCTCGGTATTGGTGATGTTGATAGTGAGGAAGAATATGATGCATTTGAGGACCTCCCCCCTTTTACATATCCTGAAAATAGTGTGGAAGATGATGTGAATATGTCGGAGAACTATATGCGTGTAGATCACACGGAAGGGATACATGTACTTGAGGATCCAAAGAAGCGGCGGAAGGTCAATAAATCATGAGACATAAACTCAGGTTTGTGTAATTTCTAGAATTTGTAACTATTGTGTAGATTTTTAGGCTTATTTTTTGTTGTAGGTTGAATTTGGGGAACGAAAAGGTCATTTTAGGGCTACATGGCAATGATGGAGTGCAATGGGGGGCAGTAGTGGTGGTGGTGGTGGGACTGTGTTACAAATGTGGAGAGTGAGGTCACATGGCAATGGTCTCCACATTTGTAACATTTCCCACTATCTCCGCCGCTACCAGCTGATGGGCATTCCATTGCCATGTGACCTGATTCTCGGGTCATTTTAGGCCTATTTTGGTCGATTCGCATCCGATTCGTACTAATCGAATTATTTAACCCCAAATTCTTGTTGAACATGATTATATGAGGTATAATGTAACTATTGTGTAGAGTTTTAGGCTTGCATTTGTTGTTGGTTGCATGTTGGGAACGAAAAGGTCATTTTAGGCCTAGTTTTGCCTTTTCGCGTCCAATTCGTACTTATCGCGTCATTTAACCCCAAATTCTTTTTGAACATGATTATATGAGGTATAATTTAACTATTGTGTAGAGTTTTAGGCTTGCATTTGTTGTTGGTTGCATTTCGGGAACGAAAACGTCATTTTAGGCCTAGTTTTGCCTTTTCGCTTCCAAATCGTACTTATCAAGTCATTTAACCCCAAATTCTTTTTGAGCATGATTATATGAGGTATAATGTAACTATTGTGTAGAGTTTTAGGCTTGCATTTGTTGTTGGTTGCATTTCGGGAACGAAAAGGTCATTTTAGACCTAGTTTTGCCTTTTCGCGTCCAATTCGTACTTATCGCGTCATTTAACCCCAAATTCTTTTTGAACATGATTATATGAGGTATAATGTAACTATTGTGTAGAGTTTTAGGCTTGCATTTGTTGTTGGTTGCATTTCGGGAACGAAAAGGTCATTTTAGGCCTAGTTTTGCCTTTTCCCTTCCAAATCGTACTTATCGAGTCATTTAGCCCCAAATTCTTTTTGAACATGATTATATGAGGTATAATGTAACTATTGTGTAGAGTTTTAGGCTTGCATTTGTTGTTGGTTGCTTTTTGGGAACGAAAAGGTCATTTTAGGCCTAGTTTTGCCTTTTCGCTTCCAAATCGTACTTATCGAGTCATTTTTTTTATTTTTGTTGATCTAACTCCTAACTTATTAGTATGTAACTGTGTGCAAGGGGGCGGGGGGTGCCAACTGTGGGGGATGCGGGGCTGGCGTAGTTGGGGGAGTGGAGGGTTACGTGCGGGGGCGGCAGTGAGGGGAAGGGGAGGGCGGCATTTGGGGAGAGGGGATGGGTGTGCAGGGGAGGGGGGGTGCGTATGCAAGGGGGGCAACGGCGCGGCAGGTGGGGGTGAAGGGGAGGGCAGCAGTGGGGGGGGGGGGGGGCGGGGGTGTGGGGAGGGGGTATGTTTGCGAGGGGGGAGGGCGGCAGCGGTGGGGGGGGGATGGGTGTGCAGCGGTGGGGGGGGGGGGGGGGGGAGGGGCGGCAGTAGGGGGGGAGGGAGGGCACATCCCACTCCCTCCCCCGCACACCCCTCCCCTCCCCCCCACCTGCCGCCCCTCCACCCGCAAGCAGACCCCCCCTCCCCACACCGCCCCCCGCCCCTCCCCCCCCCACGCCCTCCCCTCACCCCCCACCGCCCGCCCCCCCCCCCTGCCGCCCCTCCCCTCACCCCCACCGCTGCCCCTCCCCCCCCACCGCTGCCCTCCCCGCACACGAGACCCCCTTGACACACTCCCCCTAGTGGCAATGTGAATTTTAATTTTTTATTATATTAATGCATATATTTGTACAATTTCAGGGAGATGGCGGAGGTGCATACGGATAACAGCATGAGTGCTGAACACACTACAGAGGATGAGTCTTTCGATGCGAGAAAGGAACGGGGTAAATTGGCTCGACCTCGCCGTGAAGAAATAAATGCACAAATGCCTAGGAAGTCATTGGCGACGAAAAAGAGAAAAGGAAGGGGACCTACAAAGTCACTAGGGAAACACACAAATATGACTTTGGAGTACGATAATATGGGTCAACCTTGTGGAAAGTGGCGTCAAAAGTATAGCATGCAAGTTGGCATTTGCATGCATAAACTCTCCATTCTGCACTCATGGAAAGAGGTGCCCGAGGGGTTGAAGCAGTGTCTATGGGAAGATACTATGGTAAGCTTCACGTACAATAACGTTTAGTTTCTTAATTATTTAGTTAAATATATGTGTAATATTACTTATAGCATATAAATTACAACATTTGCGAAAACTAATTTGTGAACTGCGTTTTTTGTAGAATCAATTCAATATCGAAGATGATGAAGCCAAGAAGAATGTATTTCTATCCGCGGTTGCCCAGAGATTCAGAGATTTCAAGGCTAAGTTAGTGTCCGGGTGGATCACTAAGCGGAGGAAAGTAGTAGGTACAAAGAAGAAGAACATCTACGGCGGAGAAACACAAGCCGGTCCTGACGCTTCACCGGAAACATCATCTGGACCATCCAAATTACCATTTCAGATATGGAAAACTATCAAACCTGAAGAGTGGGAATCATTTGTTGCCAAAAAAACAACCCCACAAGCTATTGTAAGAATATTTTATTAAGATTTAATACACTTAGATCCAGTATTATTGTATTACACCGTACCTAACCTTTGTTTATAATTGTGTGTTTTAGACAAGTCGTGAGAAAAGTAGCGCGAGTGCAAAAGCTAGAAAGTATTATCATCATTTGGGTGCTCATTCGTACAATGAGGCGAGAGAGAAGTGGATGTTCAGCCATTACCCCACAATAGGGTCGACAACGACAACGGGGACTAGCTCAACGACGACAGTTGCACAGCCTCGGCAACCAGATAGAATCCTCGATTGGTGGTGTTCGATGCATGGGGTTGATGCAAAGGGAAAAAGAGTCTTGCCTCATCACGGAACACAACAGATAGCCAACGCCGTTGTAAGTACAGATTATATGGTTATATAAGGTATATATAATATAAGTTGTGAGCTCACGAGCATTTCTCTCTTATCCTTATGTAGATTGGCTTGAAGGAAAAAGAGGCAACTGGTGAGTTCACTCCTAAAGGACACATTGATGCATTGCACGAAACTTTAGGAAAGGACCACAGTGGACGCGCGAGGGGCGTAGGAGGTGTCCGCTTCGGTTTGAGAAAGGTATATGGTGATCAATACACTACAACGACAAAATCGAGTGCAAGTAGTGTGAATTCGGCAGCGTCAGTAGATGTGGAGGCTATGAAAGCTGCAATTCGAGAGGAGCTCAGAGAGGAGATGACACATAACTTCAACGCCATTTTGGAGCAAATGGGTTTACCGACTTTTGCTGCGTTCAAGAAGGGTAGTGATATTACACCTTGCCAGCCGACCAGTGATCTACCAACATCTATGGATCAGATGATACCTTTACTAGATCCACCTGTAGTACCCGAGTTGAAGGTAATCACTTAATCCCTTTGCTTTGTTACACAACTATTGTTCTTAAATGCATGAAATTCTTAATATAATAATGTTGTTTCATTGACTAACTATAAATGGAGTTTTTTTTTAAAGGAAGAGACACTATGTGAACTATTAGCTCGAGGAGATGGTTATGATAGTTTCATTCTCGTAGCTTATGGCCATGCACAACCCCCTAGTGACCGAGTACGATTGCATAACCAGTTAGTGGATGATAATCACTATGTGGTCACCCTCAATGAAATTGTGTCTGGTTTCGAAGAATTACCTCTTCCGCTGCCGAAGCCAGAAGTTGGTCTATAGTTACTGAATGATGCCCTTGGCAGTTATGTTCTATGGCCGCGTGCATTGGTGTGGTTTTCAGATGAGGTACAATGATTAACATACATATATATATATGCGTGTTTTCTTTTATAGTTCCTATGATAGTCAGTAATATCTTTACTTTTAACTAATTACTAGGTTTGGGGGAAGGGAGACTCACATGACAGGAAGGGAAAGAAGGCATGTTCACCTGATAAGAAAGCAAGTTTACGTGATGAAGGTGAACGAAATGTGGTGAAGGCAAATGCTTCTATGACAAAGAATCCACTTATTATCGAGCCAGAGGTGGTGCGAGGCCTTAGTATTCCATGCTTTTGGTTACATGAGTGCGCTAGCGATTTTACCCGATCATAGTACAATTGAGGTTCCTTTGGGGGAGCAACAATTCCACTACTTTGAGGAGTCATCGACATTCATTTATAAGGTCGATATTAAAGAATTCTTATGTGGGGTAGAGTTGAATGTTTCCATGATACAAACATTCATGAGGTAATACATAAGTATATAAATTAAGTATACATATACATATGCCTTAAGTAGTTTTCAATTCAACTTCCATAATAAGTAAGTTTACTTTTAATCAATATGTGATTTCTCAGGTTATTATACAATGAATTGATTGCAACACTCTAGTGATGAGTCAATGTTTGGTTGGTTATGTCCAAACATAATACGAGATGACAATTGCTTACAAAACAAAGCCGAAGTGAAAGAGTATCTCGATATGAGTTTCAAAGCATCATCTCGTTTTGGATATCATCATATCATTCTTGTTCCTTAAATTGAAAAGTATGCTTGTTAAACTCGCTTTACTTTTATTATTCGATAATTAAATTGACCTATTAATTGTTCTACGATTAATAATAACTATATTTTCTTGGTGTAGGGCTCATTGGACACTGCTTGCGATATGTTTGTCACGTAATGAAGTTTACCACTTTGATTCTTTGCGTCGACAACCACCACGGTCCTTACTAATCAAATCATTGTTAAATAGGTAGCCTAATTGAAACTCAATATATGCGCACTTATTAATATTACACATTATTCATCATCTTTATATATATAAACAGTTAGTACATCTAATCCTATAATAATGTATTGATGTAGTGTGATGAAGCATATTAGTGCAACAGGACTTCGAGCACCAAAAGCTCCTGTTTGGATATCAGTCGAGGTAACATGACTAATTTATTTGTCCTTATATAGAAACACTTTTAGCCACATACTACACATCTAACATGAATGTCATTGGATGCATCCTTTGGTGAACATTTAGTGTCCGCAACAAGATGATGGACTTGCATGTGGCTATTACGTGCTGAGGTACATGTTCGATATCGTCAACCATTGCACTAACGTTGATGATCTTCAAAAGGTATGTAACTTATTAGTATATGTTAGTTTAGATTAGATCGATTGGTAATAGGTATTAATTGGTTTAGAAACCAAAGTAGCACATGCATATTTTTGGGAACGAAAATGTAATTTTTAGGCCTATTTTTGCCTTTTACGCTTCCAAATCGTATTTATCGAGTCATTTAACCCCAAATTCATTTTGAAAATGATAATATGAGGCATAATGTAACTATTGTGCAGATTTTTAGGCTTGCAATTGTTGTAGGTTGAATTTTGGAAACGAAAAGGGCATTTTAGGCCTATTTTTCCCTTTTTGCGTCCAATTCGTACTTATCGCGTCATTTAACCCCAATTTCATTTTGAACATGATAATACGAGGCATAATGTAACTATTCTGTAGATTTTTAGGCTTGCAATTGTTGTAGGTTGAATTTTGGGAACGAAAAGGGCATTTTAGGCCTATTTTTGCCTTTTCGCGTCCAATTCGTACTTATCGCGTCATTTAACCCCAATGTCATTTTGAAAATGATAATATGAGGTATAATGTAACTATTGTGTAGCTTCTTAGGCTTGCATTTGTTGGTTGTATATCGGGAACATAAATGTGATTTTAGGCCTATTTTTGCCTTTCCGCGTCCAATTCCTGTTTCTCAAGTCATTTAACTCCATTTTATTTTTGAATATGATAATATAAGGTAAAATATAACTAGTGTGTAGAGTTTTAGGCTTGCATTTGTTTTTGATTGAATTTCGGGAAGGTATATGTCATTTTTAGAACTACTAACTACGGTAAATGATTGAATTCTTATATTATGTGTTTATTCCTTGGTTGTTTTGCAAGGTTTATATGAATAACACACCAAGTTTGAGGGCCTTGACCACAGACGAATTACAAGAAGTTCGGGATAAGTTGGCGTCCCACCTTTGTGATGATTGCTTATGACACATTTTGGTGGAATTCGTGATATAATTAGCTACATCTACTAGTTTGTATCAATTCTATGTACACTTTTTACATTATTAAATATACATATTTAAAGTTAATTATTACGTTCAAAAACTTGTCATATAATATTGCAATTTGATCGATTTTTTTTTTTGTGTCGAAGGGAGGTTTTGGGTGGGGAATTGGGTGGCTGGGCAAAGAATGGGTGGAGGGGCTGGCGCAGGGTGGCCTGGGGTGGGCGGGGCTTGGGGGGGAGTGGGGGGGGGGTGGGGTGGGGGGGGGAGTCTTGGGGGAGTGCAAGGATGGGGTGGGGGGGCGGGCGGGGGTGGGCGGGGGCGTGGGGGTGGGCATGGGGGGCGGGGTGGGGGCGGGGGGGGTGGGCGTGGGGGGTGGGGTGGGGCGTGCGGGGCTGGTAGGGGGTGTGCGGGGGGTGGGTGGGGTAGGGTGAGTGTGGGGGGTGGGCAAGGGGTGGGGGCGGGGGGGAGTGCGAGAGGTGGGCGTGGGGGGGGGTGGGCCGTGCGGGGCTGGCGGGGCTGGCGGGGGTGGGGTGGGCAAGGGTGGGTGGGCGGGCGGTGGCCGGGAGGAGTGCAGGGGTGTGGGGGGTGAGCTGGGTGTGGGGGTGGGCGGGGGATGGGCATGCAGGGGGCGGGGGGCGGGGGGTGGGTGGGGGGGACGGCGGGGGTGGGCGTGCGGGGCTAGTAGGGACTAGGGGTGGGGGGGCCCGGGGTGGGCGGGGGCATGCATTTAATTTATTTTTTTTAAAAAAAAAATGGATTTGAAGGGCTGCGGTTTAGCTTAAAGATGGGCTGCGGTTTAAGCCTGAACAGCAGCCCTTCGAGCTAAGAAGGGCTGCGTTTTTGGCCTGAACAGCAGCCCTTCGTTGTGAAGGGCTGCTATGGAAAGGGCTGCTGGCCAAAAATGCAGCCCTTAGGGTTGTTTTGACCGCAGCCCTTCCTTATTTTTCCACTAGTGTAGACTTTAGGTTAAGAACTCTTGCATCCATGTTACCTGACATTTATGTGTGATTGCAATTTTTGTCTGCTGTTATTTTATTAACATATTGATATGCCTCGCTCCTAAAACTCGCGTCTAAAATTGTAATTTTCGTCCGAACTCTCGTCAAATTACTAATATGCATGCCGGGGAGCAGTGCGCCAAACGTATAGACTTGCGCCTGACACACCGTTCCTGCAGCAGAAGCATAGCACGCGCGCCGCGCGCATTTAACTACGTGGCATACAGTCTATTTGTCCCATGTTCGTTGTTAATTTGACTTTTGTTCCAAGTCTAAAAAATAGAGGTCCGTCAATTCGCAAGTCAATGTTGGTCTGTCGAATTGCTATTGTCATTATGTCAGTCGTAGCGTCCAAAAATCGTGTCGAATTCACCAAAACATCGCCTAAGTTGCCGTAAAAACGTGTGTGGGAACTGTACGCTAGACGCATGGGGATGCGCCTGACGCACTGTACCCGCGCCAGATGCACAGTACTCCGCCAAACGCACCATAACTGCATGGCGCGCTGCTTGTGCATGTCATTTTTTTTATCAATTTTGACAGTGTGGTGGCCGATTCCGCTTTTTTTTCCTGTCTGCATGCATTAGAGTTATTGACGATTCAGTACGTCCTGAGTCTAATTTCACCCAATTTCGGAAATAAAAAAAATATTTTTCTTTATTTGGAGTCCCACTATCATTAGGTC
Organism: Beta lomatogona; assembly: GCA_947646795.1. Lineage (NCBI taxonomy): Eukaryota > Viridiplantae > Streptophyta > Magnoliopsida > Caryophyllales > Amaranthaceae > Beta > Beta lomatogona. The sequence goes on from CANSNZ010001473.1 coordinate 5,095,266, forward strand.
TCATTTAGGTGAACAGTCATATTTAGGATTTCCTTTTTTATTTTTCGTTTTCCTTTTGGAGAAAGTCGGATAGTCCTATCCTCCCATCTTACCGCGTACATTTTTTTGGAAAAACTTTTTTCATTTTCTCACTTTGTTTTCACAAAAATTCCTTATCTTTTTTTCAAACCCTCATCATCTCCTGTTCATCATTTTGGATTTTTCTTAATGTCCATCTTGTTGTAAAAGTGTCATCTTATTTGGAATTCTAACTCCACTAGAAGTCCATCTAGCGCATATGTCTAGGTTCATACAGTTTCACTCCATTTAGAATCCTCAACCTCATCTAACCCTATTCAAGTTAGGAGTCTTAACCCAATCTAAGTTCGCCCATATTAGGAGTCTAAAACAATTTGAATTCCTTTCATTTTAGGAGTCTAGGTCCACTAGAGTTTCATGCATATTTGGAGTCTAGCATCCTTAAAATTTCACCAAATCTAGAATTCTAAGGTCATTTGAAGTTTACAAGTCTAGAATTTCGTATCAATTAGGACTGCATTCATACTAGAGTCCCTCTGCACTGCATAATCCATCACTCATACACCTCATGCATAATTAGAGTTTATAGGCATTTAGGAGTCTCATTGCATCCACACTCTCCATTTCATTTCATGCATTCCGTATTTAGTAGTCCTAAACTACAAGCGATCTGATTCTCTCTTTCGTGATATGTATGCAGCTTTTACAGGTTCGAACGCATAGATTGAGTCATACATACATGCATTAGGGTCTAAGTGCATCCAAAAGAGTCATGCATACATGCATTAGGTCTAGGTGCATCAAAAAAAAAATCCAAAAAAAAATCATCATGCATATAGGATAATCAGTTTCGTTCCTAGAAGCTCAACTTTTTATAAACAAACATACATTCTTCCATCCAATTCCTTTCTTTCCACCATCACTCCATTTCTAATTCCCCGCTTGATGATCCATTGTAGGAAATATACAATATGACAAGCATAGTTCAAGAATAAGTTGATGAGTTGAGGGGAATACTGGTAGATCTTGTACATGTGTCGTCAGACTAGAGGCACACTACACTCAAGAGGATCGTAATGCAAATTACAAGGCGCCATATAGTTTTGCTGCAATAACAATTTACCGACAAAAGATCAATGAACTGCATGACATCTCACAACACAGTCCGTTGATAAATCCTTCCATTGAATCAGTCTCTGAAAGCTCGCCTCTTTTTAGAGGAGGCGAAAGAATTATTGATGATTCAGCTGACGCCCAAGTATCTACTGCGATACATTCCAGACCTGCACTAACTCCTACCATGTCTGAGAGGAAGTCTAAGGGGGAGTTTATATCCTTACACATGAGCTATGGTGCTATATTTGAGTATCTTCATTTTTCGAAAATTGCTCTACCCATAAGACCCACTCCAGATCCAGACGAAGATAAAAGGGGAGCAAATTGGGACAAAGATGCTTATTGCAAGTACCATAGAGGCCATGGACATAAGACTAACAATTGCTACCCATTTTGAGGCCTTATTCAGCACATGATCAAGGATGGGAGACTTCCAATTTCTCCTTCTACAAAAGGCTTCAGATTTAAGATTAATTGTCATGTGACATAGGAGTCTAGACTTAGAATTTCATTTTCTGCTTCATCTCTCGTATTTTGCCCAGTCTAATATAGGATTTTCCCTCTTATTACGTGTACTCATGAATTCCAATTACTCAATGAGTACTTATCTATTTTCTAACCTTGCATTAATAAGCCTCAATGAAAATAACGATTGTCGCCTTAAAAGAAATGAATTTCTAATTCTCATGATTATTCTAATAAAGGCAATGAACATAATTGCCATAAAAGAGGCATCCCTTCCTTTCTCCAATCCTTATCATTTATTTCAACCTAAATACATAACATCCTTACCCCTTTAACCTATCTCATGGGAAGTACATTTGACAACAATTCAATGTAAAAGGCAAGCAAAACAACAAAGAGCAACATAAAAAAATCAAAGCAGAAAAAAAAAAAGTGAAAAAGCAAAAGCAAAAATGATGAACAAAAAAAAAAAAAAAGAAGTGCAAAATATCGAAAAAAAAGAGAAAGTGTTGCAAATAAGCCCATCAATAGCTTTGTCAAAAAAGTACTTTCTTTTCAAAACCTTCAACCTTTGATTCTAAACCTCCAACTTCAAATCTTTGTAATAAACCATCTCAGACAACCATGCACGTTGCTTTCCAATAAGCCAGCTAGGTCGAAAACCCATAAGGGCGACTTAGGAATAAGTCAGGGCACCTTCTTATTCATTAGCCTGAACTACGAATGGTCTGATTCTGCTAAAGTTACATAGGAAACCTCACCTTGAGGTCCGACAGCTTCAAACCAAACCAAACCTACATCATTATCCACCCTTGCCAACAACCTCTTCTAAATCAATGCCTAATTCATTGCAAATGGCTCCAAAGTAAAATGCTCGGCCACCAATTGAAATTCTAAGAGCTACGACTAGCCTGATTCCATCATGGATACGTAGGCAACCTCTTTTGAGGCCCGACCATTTTAATTTAAAAAAATATTTTTGAAGGCTCGCCTAAGCCCACGGGAAAACCGCGATTGCCCAAATCATGAATGTACACTTAGAACTAAACTGGGAATTGAACCTTAGGAACCTGATAAGGAATCTTTGGTCGAAACTTCCACTAAGAGTGACAAGATATCTTCAAAATCAAGCAATCAAGCTGGGTACTTCATCATCTCCATCTTACTGGGGGCTTCATCACTGGTCCACCCAGAAAATCATAGGCTCCAAGTCCAGACCTATTGAGATAAGGACTTCATTACAAGTCCATACATGACATCTTGGGTTTAAAAACCCACATTGATACAAGATCCAACCTACTTTATGGGCTGACTTAGGCCCTTGGCATACAAAACTCGAAGCATATACAACTCAAGCGCTACAAAAGCTCGTTCTACAGTGTATTTCAAATCCAACATAATCTATCAACTGAATGGATCATCCTTGAGGGCTTCCCATCTCTCCTTTTTCATAGGCTCCATGTGTACCTTGATAAGGACTTCATTACCAGTCCATATAAAATATTATGGGCTCCAGACCCATACGAGATCCTAACTATTTTATGGGCTCACTTAGGCTCGTAACAAAATAAAGTCAAAGACTCGTTCTACGACATATTTCGAATCAACCATGACCTACGGGGATCATCCTTAGGGGCTTCCCATTTGAGTTTCTAAAAGAACAATAAAAGCATCATATCGCTGCATTAGCATTAAATTATATCATCTGCAATAGTATCATATCATCTGCATTAGTATCACATCTCTTCATTTGCATTACATATCTGCATTATCCAGACATTATGTCAAGCATTGCATCCTTCGTCCTTAGCCATAGGATTCTAGTCGCACACACACGCGCACACATGTATGCGCACACGATAACACCGTCAAGTCAAGTCAAGTCGTGTCCTATCATACACGAGCACCCACATCACGGGACACATGCATTATTTGTCCGTATATCTGTGTATTTACAAGTACCCAGCATTGAAGAACTCTATACGAGTTATTTTCCGCCATGTTCCGTGGACCAGTACGAACCAGAACAACGTAAGACAAGCGCAAGGTCTGCGGACGGTTACGATTTCACAGCGGAAGACAAGCACTATATACAAGGTGCGTCCAGCGCTACGTCACACGCAGTAAACAGCATCTTGCGCAGTATGCTTCGCTAAGCGCAGGCTTCTGGGTCCTGTGCACAAGCCTGTACAATGCGCTTGGGGGCTTCGTACCACAGTAGGGTCCACTACTTCAGTTCTAAATGATTTCAAAGTTTCAAAATGTAAATTGCTCTAGAGGCAACAAATACTCTGGAGTGTTAACAGCGACAAACACACCGTCGGCTCTACGAACCACCATCAATCAAACAGTGACAAACAGACCGCTGGCTCTGTGGACCATAATCAATCAAGCAGCAACAAACAGAGCGCCGGGTATGCGGACCACAATCAATTAAACGGCGAGAAATATACCGCCGGGTCTGCGAACCACCATCAATAAAATGGCGACATACCAGCGCCAAGGTCCGCGAACCACCATCAATCAAGAGACGACATACCACTGCCAAGGTCCGCGGACCACCATTAATCAAGACACGACATACCACCGCCGGATCTACGGACCACGATCAATCAAGAGGCGACATACCACCGCCAGGTCTGCGGACCACCATTAATCAAAGAGGCGACAAACCACCGCCAGGTTTGCGGACCATAATCAATAAAAGAGGCGACATACCCTTGCGAGGTCTGCGGACCACCATCAATTAAGAGGCGACATACCACCGCCAGGTCTGCGGACCACATCAATCAAGAGGCGACATACCACCGCCAGGTCTGCGGACCACAATCAATCAAAGAGGCGACATACCACCGCCTGGTCTGCGGACCATTAGCAATCATAGAGGCGACATACCACCGCCAGGTCTGCGGACCACCATAAATAAAAAGGCCACATACCACCGCTAGGTCTGCGGACCACCATTATACAAAGAGGCGACATAGCACCGCCTGGTCTGCAGACCATCATCAATCAAAAAGGCGACAGACCACCGCCAGGTCCACGGACTATTACCCATCGAGACAGCATAAATGCGATATGAGCAGGGTAAGAAATATCTCATGACACCTGCTTCCACACCATTTCAGTTTACATATTTACGATATATTCCGCACATGCCTGTTCCTGAAGCTTTTGCTTATTTTTGTAGGTACCGGCGCAAAAGAGTGATTTTGGATTCAAGAGCATCTAGAATCATTATCCGTCCCGACACGTATACTTTGACTTTCGGTTTTAAAAACCTCAGTCAAAGTGGGGGCTTTTGTAGACACCTAATTGGAATCTGCTATTACGTCAGTATCTTGTTTGGTCTCCTATATGGATGAGGCCTCCAGTTATGCACATTCCCACACATCATTAATGCTATGTACCTGGTTTGGTTTACTATATGGATGAGGCCTCCAGTTATGCTTCTTTGGCGTGAATGTTTTGCGATCGCTGGGGCCTTCTAGAGAGTTAACGGCGACAAAGATATCGCCAGGTCTATGGACCACCATCAATCAAACGGTGACAGACTGACAACCGGGTCTGCGGACCAGAATCAATCAAACGGCAACAAACGGACCGTCGGGTTTGCGGACCACAATCAATCAAACGACGACAAACAGATCGCCGGGTCTGCGGACCACCAATAACAAAACGCAGACAAACTAACCACCCGGTCTACGGACCACCATCAATCAAACGCCAGCATACCATCGCCAGGTCTGCAAACCATAATCAATCAAAGAGGCGATATACCACTGCCGGGTCTGCGGACCACCATCGATCAAGAGGGGAGATACCACCGCTAGGTCTATGGACCACAATCAATCAAGAGGCGAGATACCACAGCCAGGTCTATGGACCACCATCAATCAAGAGGCGACATACCACTGCTAGTTCTGTGGAACACAATAAATCAAATAGGCGATATACCACCGTCGGGTCTGCGGACCATAATCAATCAAAGAGGCGACATAGCACCGCCAGGTCTGCGGACCACCATAAATAAACCAGCGACATACCACCGCCAGGTCTACGGACCACCATCAATCAAAGAGGGGACATACCACTACTAGGTCTACAGACCATCATCAATCGAAGATGCGACATACCACAGCCAGGTCTGCTGACCATCATCAAACAAAACGGCGACATACCACCTCTAGGTCTGCGGACCATCATCAATAAAAAAGGCGACAGACCACCGCCAATTCCACGGACCATTACCCATCGAAACAGCATAACTCCGACATGAGCCGGGCCAAAAAAGGCTCATGACACCTTCTTTCACACCCTTTCAGTTTACATCTTTACAATATATTCCACACATGCCTGTTCCTGAAGCTTTCGCTTATTTTGCAGGTACAGGAGCAAAAGGGTGATTTTGGATTGCTGATCATCTAGAATCATTCTTCGTACCGACACGTATACTTTGACTTTGGTTTTACAAACCCCAGTCAAAGTGTGGGCTTCTGTAGACACCTAATTGTGTCTCCCCATTTGAGGGTCCAATGATGAAACATACCGCGATATTAGTTGGCGCAACCCAACGGAAGAGCAATCCGAAGAGCCAACCCAAAATAAGTTTAAAGTGTGTTTTGAAATCTTATTCTAAAGCCCAATTTAGTGTTCATGACAATTAATTTTATCTTAAGCTTGTAAAATATTTTGAGTCCATTTAAAATATTTTAAAAGCCCAATTGTTTATTAGAATTTTATTCCGCAAAAGTCAATCCCCGAATTTTAATGCACAAAAAATATCTTCTAAAACGCGTTTAAGTAAAAAAAAAGCTGGCAAATGAGCAGCACGCAGGCGGTGCGCCTAACGCGCCACGTGCCTCCAACACATTGGCCGCGTTTTGTCAGGCGCACCAATCTACGCCTGACACTGGATTTGTGACTCAAAGAAAGCCCTGCGCTTGGTGCACTTCTTTGTGTGAGACGCATCTTTTCTTTTCTATCGTTTTTAAAATAAGCGTATCACGTGTACAATTCTTTTTGGGCTTACCGCGTCGGGCACACCAATGTGCGCCTGACACGTAAATCTGCGCCTCACACGTTAGCTTGCGCCAGGTGTAGGGGGCGCGCAGTTTCCTGTTTCCTACAAGTACCTGTGATTTCCCGAATCCAGGACGACTTTTCAATTTATTATTTCTCGAGCACTTAAATCTCCGAATGCTTACGAATCAAATTTTTAACCTTCAAATACCCGAACACTTTCAATACATCAACCTTTTTTGAGTTTTTGATCATACTGTGCTTTTGGTTCCACGATTGCTCCTCCTGAAGATCGTTACGCTCTTCGACCTTAACCGGTTAGGTATAATTCCTGAGGACTCTTGAATAATTCTATTGTTTTTATTGCCTGGAAGTTACTAACGATTTCTTATCATGGTGTAGATATTTAATTAATAATCTTATTTGTTGTACATGTTAATCTCTTTTTTACTAACGAATCATGTACATTCTAATTGTCTTCTGCATGATTTTTATCACCCACATGTTATTACTGCTAAACAAGACCTGAAGAACTGTTCTAAATAAATAAATTATTTACACAACCTAATAGGAACCTTGTAATATTATTGCTTAATAACTTATCACTAAAAAAAATAGTCTTTTATGTGTTTCTTGAACCAACTTAGACTAATATTTTTAGGGTGTATATAAATATTATGTGATTATTCTTTTTCATAAAACTATTATATGAATCGATATTTAGTAGAGGCCAGTAATGGGCAATATGGTTCCTGACTGTGTTGTACCCTCACCCCAGAACTCAAGCTATGGTTCATTTTGACCATCTATGGAGTTAGGACGGGGAAATCTACATGGATAAGTCCCTAAGATGTCCCTACAGTTTTCAATATGCAATTAGGTTTATAAGTTTTCCTCTAAAAGGCTTGTTGGCGACTTCAAAACGAATTTTAATAAAACCTTAACAGCGGATAGTTAAATACGCGCTCACACTGCGGTAGGCGAAAATAAAATCACGCCTATAATGATACACGTACGGCTGGATAATAATTTTAGTAAACAAACTTTCTAACGTTTGAACATAACACAACGGAAGACTTTAATTAAAAATAACTAAACTACAAGTTGGAAACCCTTTAAGGCCCCTTTTTAAAAAATCTCATAAATTCAAATTTTAACAAAGAAATAAATAAGACACAATGTGCAATAGCAATAAAAATGAAATCCAAGTGCAACAGCTAACTCCCATACATTAATCTTGAAAATCTCTTACTAACCTCCTCCTTATAAATTATGAGAAATTATTGATCATTACAGAACATGCAAAAAAAACATAAAGAACAATTCAGCTAATGTTGAGTACGTACTTAAGCAAATTAATAGAATATGAATGCTAAACATGATACTAGAAAACTGTAAACAACTAACAATTCATGCTTGACTTAGGAATTAATAACAAGTGACTCCGTAACTTTTATTATTATTTGATCCGGCATGGAACATGCACCGTCTTCACTTTGGAATCATACGAGTTATTAAACCTTGAATAACTAAAGCGTCCTTGACAATCTTTATTAGATAAACCTTGAAAATCAGTATGATCATACCTCCGAGAAGTGTCCTTGACTAACTTTACTCAGGAAGCTTAGGTAACTTATCTAACTAGATTATAATAATATAATTAATTGTTTCGTCATACAAGTTAATATGTGCAGCAGAAAGTTGTTCAAAGACTACTTCTCCTCCTTGTTCAATACTCAATAAGGGATCCTGCCTATGAGTTTTACTGTTAATTGATGGTCCGTAGATCTAACGATTGATTTCCGCTGTTAACTTTCCAGAGTGTTTGTTGCCTTGATACCTGTAGAATGCAATGAACACGAGTATGCAAACAGAAAGGAGTAACTTCCGAAAAGTTCATAACTTACGAAAAAGTTCATTCACTTAAAAGCGAGGAATAAAAGCATAACTTACAAGAAGTTCATTCGCTTCAAAGCGAGGAAGAAAAGCATAACTTACGAAAAGTTTATTCCCTTAAAAGCGGAAGAAAAGAACAACTTACAAAAAGTGTTATAACAGATTGGGGAGAACACAAGGGAGAGAAACCCAGAAGGCCACAAACCAGAGCCCACAACGAGGTTCCATCCTAAAACCAATTGGTAATAGGAGGAGTAGCCCGCTTGGGTTATAAACTGAAAGCGCTTTGCTTACTTTTTCAATGTGGGACAAATACTACTCACACTTGCACCTAACAATCTCCCCCTCAAGTGTGAACCCACACACTCCCCCTTGAACAGATTCGCACCCAGAACCTACAGAGCTCAGCTTTTAAGGCAAGGCGACACTCACAGACCGGCCTTAATACCATAAGACCTAACGCAGACTGTGTCCCTATCAGATGGTGCGACAAGATCAAACCTGGCTCTGATACCACTTGTTATAACGGATTGGGGAGAACACAAGGGAGACAAACCCAGAAGGCCACAAACCAGAGCCCACAACGAGGTTCCATCCTAAAACCAATTGGTAAGGAGGAGTAGCCCGCTTGGGTTATAAATTGAAAGCGCTTTGCTTACTTTTTCAATGTGGGACAAATACTACTCACACTTGCTCCTAACAAAAAACTTATTTGCCTTAAAGGGATTATTCGAGGTAGATTTATTTGGGTTAAAAGCAATAACTTGCGAAAAGTTCATTCGCTAAAAAGCGAGAGATATAACATAGGAAAACTTCATTCACTAAAAAGCGAGAGATATAACTTATAAAAAGTATTTTTCATTTAGAAAACTATTTTTGAAAGAGGAGAAATGGGAAGCCCCCAAGAATGATCCACGTAGGTCATGATTAATCTGAAATGCGTCGTAGAACGAGTCTTTGACTTTATTTTGTCACGAGCCTAAGTGAGCCCATAAAATAGTTAGGATCTCGTGTAGGTCTTGAGCCCACAATATTTTGTAAGGACTCGTAAGGAAGTCCTGATCAAGGTACACATGGAGCCTATGAAAGAAGAGAAATGGGAAGCCCCCCAAGGATGATTCATTCAGTTAATGGGTGATACTGAATTTGAAATGCGTTGTAGAACGAGTCCTCGTAATGCTTGACTTGTATATGTATCGAGTTTCGTATGCCAAGGGCCTAAGCGAGCCCAAAAATAGATGCGATGTTGCATCCGTGTGAATTTAAAACCCAAGATGTCATATATGGAGCCTATGGTTTTCTTGGTGGATCAGTGATGAAGCTCCCAATAAGATGGAGTTGATGACGTACCCAGCTTGGTCGCTTGATTTTGAAGATATCTCGTCACGCTTAGTAGAAGTTCCGACCAAAGATTCCATATAGGGTTCATAAAGGTGAAAAGAGAAGAGAATATGGCCAAGATAAAGGAACACTCAAAGGATGAGGCGCGGTCATAGCGTTGAGTGTTGAAAGGTTATGCTAAGGTTGGCTTAGAAACGATAATGTAATTCAGAAAACGGTAAGGAATAAGAATAAGAAAAAGGCGAAGCCATAATGAATTGACTCATGCAATGAGGTAGGCTAATAATGCAGGTTGAAATCCCAGACTAGTTCTAAGGGTAGGGGTGAGCATTAAAAAATCATGATTCGGGAGATCGCGCTTTTCTCATGGGCCTAGGCGAGCCTTAAAAATATGTTTTGAAATAAAATGTTCGGGCCCCAAAAGAGGTTGCCTGTGGATCCACGATGGAATCAAGCCAGTCGTAGCTGTTAGCATTTTAATTGGTGGTCGAGCATTTTGCTTTGGAGCCATTTGCAATGAATTAGGCATTGATTTGCAAGGGGTCTTTAGCAAGGGATGGATAATGATGTAGGTTTGATTTGGCTTAAAGCGGTCAGACCTCAGGGTGAGGTTTCCTACGTATCCTTAGCAAAATCAGATCATTCGTAGTTCAGGCCAATGAATGAGGAGGTGCCCTGACTTTTGCCCAAGTCGCCCTTATGGGTTGCCGACCTAGCGGACTTTGGTTTGTCTTTTTAGGGCTTATTGGGACGTAATATAGTTGTGCGTTTTTTAAAATGTTTCTTGATAGTGGTATGATTTGGCTTACAATGGTTTTTGGTTGTGGAGATCAAGGCCTTTGATGAAGTTGGAGGTTTGGAATCGAAGGTTGATAGTTTTGAAAAGAAAATACATTTGACAAAGCTATTGATGGGCTTCATTGCAACACTTCCTCCTTTTTTTTTTTTTTTTTTTTTTTGTTGTTCATCATTTTTGCTTTTGCTTTTTCGCTTTTATTAATTTTTTATTTTGCTCTGATTTTTTTGATGTTGCTCTCTTTTTTTTTTTTTTTTGCTTGCCCTTTACTATGATTTGTTGTCAAATGTACTTCCCATGAGGTAGGTTAAAGGGGGATGGATATTATGTATTGAGGAAATAGTCGCGGGGAAAGGGAGGAACGCCTCTTTATATATGTTAATTGTTCATTGCCTTTATTAGAATAGTCATGAGAATTATAAATTCATTTCTTTTAAGGCGACAATCGGGATTTTATTTGATGCTCATAAATGCACGGTTAGAAGATAAATAAACACTCATTTATTGATTGAAAAATGGAAAAATCTATATCAGACTGGGAAAAAATAAGAAAAGTGAAACAGAAAAACGAAATCCTTAGTCTAGACTCCTATGTCGCCTAACGAGACAGCTTCGTCGCTTCTGTCTTCATGAGATCTCTTTCTCAATGAAAAGAGAAGAAGTGTATTTTTTTTTGTGCTGATTGGACCTAAGCGAGTCCAAACCTTTTAGTGAATATATGCTATTAGGACTGGGGCTTTGTCTTTGTAGTCTAGATCCGATAGCAATTGAAGCCTTTTGTCATTGATCATGTCTTGGATAATTGCCTGAAGGCCCATACATCTTTCAGTGTGGTGACCTCTCCCCTGTGGTATTCGCAATAGGAGTCTTTATCCCACATCGGAATTCTATCCTCTTTAGGCGGGTCTTCTAGGGGTCCAATTGGGGAAATCGCACCTTTAGCCCGAAGCTGGTGAATAATTTGTGTATAAGTCATTTTCAGTGGAGTGAAGGTCTTTTGTGCCCGTCAGGGTTTTACATAATCCTTTGTACCCATGTCAACGGCATCCATCTTATTTAGGACCTTGTTCGAGAGAATCGAAAGCCTTCCATCTTCTATCATGTCATGGATAAGGTGCTTTAACCTATAGCAATCGTTAGTTTTATGTCCATTTCCTCCATGGTACTTGCAATAAGCATTTTTGTCCCAATTTGGCCCTTTTTTCCTTCCTCAGGATCTGGAGTGGGTCATATAGGGTAGAACAATTGTCTAAAATGAAGATACTCGAATATAGAACCATAGCTCATGTGTAAGGATATGAAATTTGTCTTATATTTTCTCTTAGGCTTACTAAGAGTTAGTGCGGGACTGGAATGTATCTCACAGGTTTTCTTTGTTTCCGTAGATACTTGAGTGTTGGGTGAAACATCCATAATGCTTTTACCTCCTCTGGAAATAGGCGAGTTTTCATAGACTGATTTGATGGAAGGATTTATCAGCGGACTGTGTTGTGTGATGTCATGCAGTTCATTGATCCTTTGTTAGTCAGTCGTCATTGCGGCAAAACTATCTGGTGCCTTGCAATTTGCATTACGATTCTCTTGGGTGTAGTGAGTCTCTAGTTTGACGACACGTGCTACAAGATATACCAGTATTCCCTTCAAGTCATCAACTTGTTCTTGAAGTGTGCTTGACATATTGTGTTGTTCCTGTGATGGATCATCAAGTGGGGGTTTAGAAATGGAGTGATGGTGGAGAGAAAAGAATGGAATAGAAGAATGTATGTTTGTTTTAAAAAAAACTTGAGCTTCTAGGAACGAATCTGAATGCATGATGATTTTTTTTTATGCACCTAGACCTTGTAATCTATGAGGTCGAACTTGTAAAGGTTGCCTACATATCACAAAAGAGGGAATCGGATCGCTTGTAGTTCGGGACGAATGCATGAGATGAAATGGAGAGTATGGATGCAATGAGACTCCTATGAACTTTAGTTATGCATGAAGTGGACTATGCAATGAAAAAGGACTCTAGTATGAATGCAGTCCAAATAGATACGAAATCCTAGACTTGACAAATTTCTAATGACTTTAGAATTTTAGGCTTGCTATGAATGTTGTCCTAATGGATATGAAATCCTAGACTTGACGGACTTCTAATGACTTTGTATGCTTTTAAGGATGCTAACACTAATAGAATAAACGTTAATTGCGGCGGTCATTAAGTGACCTATTGCTGCGGTTTTGGCTGCGCCAACCATTAAGGGCGCAGCAATATGTAATTATCTATTGCTGCGGTTTTTAACCACAGCAATAGAGCAAGTTATCGCTGCGGTTCCTACCCAAAACCGCAGCAACAGGTATTTTTTAAATTAAAAAAATGAAACATATTTCTGCAGTTTTGGGTATGAACCGCAGCAATAGGTGTGTCTATTGCGGCGGTTTCTACCAACAACCGCAGCAATAGGTTGCATTTTAAAAAAAAAATTATGCAGCAAGCAAACGTCATATAATTGGGTATGCAGCAAATAGAATGCAACAGCTGCAATAATATTTTCTGTATAAATTACGGCAGAGCTCCATTTGTAATTGGATAAACCTTATAATTGGGAAATAACCTGCATAATATTATATCCAACATCCAAAATTCATCCAACATTCAGCATCTAATCATCCTAAACAACCAACATCCATCATCCAAACCACCTCCAACAACCAATAACCAACATCCATCATCCAACAACCATTTTTCCTTGAACATCCATCATTCAATAACCAATTTTCCTCCAACATCCATCATCCAATAACCAATTTTCCCTCCAACATCCATCATCCAATATCCAAGTTTAACAAGAAATAAATACGGTTCAATCCAACATAGATATCATGCAAATCCAACATATATATATCATCAAATCCAAGTCAATACCATGTTGGTTGGTACAAGTTGCACTAAATATATTTGTTTGTAAAGATACAGAAACAAAGCAATGCAAATTAACATAAACTCAAAGAAATTACGCAATGCAAAAATCACTAAATTATCTTGCCCACTTATTTTTCACCTCATTGATTTGCTTTTCCGTGTAAGAATTGGAGGTAAAGGAATGAGAAAACTGAAAATAATTCACTAAAGTTTGTCTCAAATAGCTAAATAATAGATGAAATGAATTGTAAGTGAACAAAGACTTACTTCATTGAAATCCTCCGAATTGGAATATAAATTGTGTACGTCAAAAATATTACTATTATAAATAAAACCGCAATCCTCGCGTTCGAATGAGAAATTTTATCGTATAAAGAGAATAATATAGGCTTAATTGAATAATATAAGTCTACTATACCTCCACACGCTTCCAAAGAAGATTTTCCCGACGAACTTTATTGCCGTTCAACTGAAACCTCCTAAAAGCACTACATAACACAACATCAAATGATTTAAACTTTATTTGCCTTATACTATAATTTCAATTCATTTAAGAGATATCAAACCAACCTATGCTATCATAGCCGGTTTAATATTTAACTTCGGCACCTTGTGTAGGCTAGCGGAATCAAAGACATAAATCGCCCCTACTGTGGGACATATGACAAGGAGCATCCAATGACGGCTATTGCAAAATTGAATAACACAAAAGTTACTATTAAATCACCATATCATGCAACAATGATCAACATTAAACTAGTAAGATAGAATATTACTCTTGAAAGATTGGCGCGAAGATGATACTAGCACCATCATCGACAAATCGAGTCAAAGCACACTGAATGTAAGTCGTTACATTTTCTAATGCTTTCACATCTGCGATACTCTCCGAACACATCCAACAAACACGAACATCATCCCCAAATGCTATCAAGTCAGTCTGCGATGCACTATAAAAAGTAGACGAATGTAAAATTTATGTGCAAAATACAACTATCATACAATCAAATATGAAAAATCACAACTTTGATTCTTATCTAGCTCTTGTACACTTGGATAATAGAAATATTAAGAATCTCCCATTTCAAGAATTGATCAATATCCTCCGTGGTTAGAAAAGCGGTGCAATCTTCTGGATAATGGAACAAGGAGCTCGGCAAGGTAACACCAATGGTATCAACGTCTGTGATGGCAACGGCAAGCGTATCTGCTAACTCCCTACAGTCCTCAGTGAGGGATTCCAAGAATGAGGCATCATCGACAACTAGACTATAACGAGTAGCCGAACCGGCTAAAAGCTGCTGGCTAGGACATCTAAGAGCCTCCCCCGAAATACCCTTTTGTTTTTTACGTGTCGGTGTAACCTAATAATTATTTTTGAGAACTCGCATAAGATTATGTAAATTTTAAATTTAATGCTATTGTTTTTACTAAAATGGAAAAGATTTGAACAATTACCTCATCACCTAACATTTGCACTAAATTTTTGGTCATTGCACCCACGTACCCAAAGCACTAGCTGGATTGACGATTTCATATGCGGGGATGAGGACAGGTAGTGGCAAATGACCATACTTCTCTACATAACGATGAACTTTCACTCGAAGGTGATCATTCATCATTCTAGACCCATGAACTGTAGTGGTCACATCAAAAGCATAATAATGTGCATCTGCCACGAGACAAGTCTCTCCACTAGTTGGGTCTATCAAATACAATCGACATGGAGTCTCGGCCTAACAGTAAAGTAAAGTTCTAATTATGTAAGATAATTATTTGTATGGTGCACATGTATATATGATAAATATATGTACCTTCAACGCATGAGACTGAGTGTCGGAAAAGCCAGATGGTCGAGCAGATGGTGAAGTAGATGGCCCAGCAGATGGTGAATCAGATGGTGCAACAACTGGTGAAGCGGATGGTGCAACATATGGTGAAGCAAATGATGGAACAAATGGTGGAGTAGATAGCTGAGTGGGATGTGAAAGAGCCGCATTCTACATAAACGAGGCAATGTCATTTCTCCACATTTCATACATTTTCCGCATGAATGCTTCCTCTTATTCTGGGTTGGGCACAAATGTCTGCCTCGAGTTCCTAGGAGGTGGAACGCCAAAAGCTGCCCTATAGCCAACACTATGCCTCCAAAACCGTAACAACTCCCCGAATGATCTGGCTTCTCTCCAAGAGCTGAAAAAGGGCGTCTTTGTTACGTACCGGAGTGAACTCACCCTTAGCTTACTTCTCCTTGTACTCCAACTGCCCAAAAAGCAATAACAAATAATAAATCGTTGGACCGCTGGTTAGTGACGGGATCTTTTGTTGTTGAGCCTCATCGTGGGACCTCTTTTACTCTTGCTCGATGCTTTTGTCCTCCCACATGACTTCTTCCCCCTCCCTTGTGCACCATAATATGCACTGATCTGACGACGATCTAAGAAACAAAATAAAAAAAACTAAATTAGAGAACGAACAAATAAATTACATATTCAATATTTACAATAATCAAATAAGCGTGAACTTGAGGGGGGTGGCTGATGTGAATCAGATAACACCTCAATTCCAAGTAAAGCAACCCTATCAGCATCTTATTCTCATGTTTCCCACCAAGCTTCTAACTCACTGCAGCACTGTCACTATCCTCCCCCTGGTCAGCCTCCTTTTCTGGGTTATAAAATGGTGTATCGGAATTCGATGAGTGATCGCTCGAGCCGTCACTAGCCATATCTTTAGCATATATATAGAAGCAACAAAAAGTGTTAACAAATTTAAAACAATATAAACATGTCTCAACATATTATTATAACGAATTCTATTAAAAAGTCATCAATTTATAATTCAAATTACTCATATGGAACATTTGTTACATTGAATTTTTTTTCAATAGGTTGCTCGATAACCGTTATTCCTTCTTGGTCATCCATGCGCATGTAACGATTTTCAGTATCAGGCACATCCATTATATCATCATTTCGGATTGAGAAAGGGGGGTATCATCAAACTTATCATATTCTTCTTCGTCGTCAACATCACCGACTCCTAAAATTCGACTTTTACCATTAACAACAATGAACCACTGATTGTCTACAGTATCAGATACAAATAATAAGTGTTTTTCTTGTGATGCCAGGATAAAGGGTTCTTCCGTGTCACGCAAACGACTCATATCGACTAGAGTAAAGCCGCACTCATCTGTTCGCAAACCACGTCTATTGTCTGCCCACTTGCATTAAGAAAGAGGCACAGTGAAGTCACATTAGTCGAGCTCCCATATTTCCTGAATGATCCCATAATATGATTATGTAGCATCAATCTGAGTTTTATCATTTGCACTCGTACACTCCCTAGATGATGCAACCATTGAAACCCTAGAATTTTGTACCACCTTTGATTTCATGTCCTGACGTTTAGTGTAAAAGGTATATCCATCGATATCATACCCCTCATACAATTTAAAACTGTCACGTGGACCGTATACCAACCACTTAATTGTATCAGGTACATGATGGATGTTTGCAGAAAATTAACCAATTACTTTATTGTAAAACCAATCAATGAAAGACATGTTATGCTCATTTATCAACGTCAGCTCCCCTTTTGACGGGTTTTTGTTGTGCAATTCACGCATATGTCTATCTAAGTATGGATGAACTTCCGTAACATGGTGCAACAC